>OU015498.1:85549141-85949141 GCA_907164885.2 Dolomedes plantarius
CCTTAACACAGAAAACGTAATAATTTATTTGTCCATTACTCTAAACACAGGAAGTTTATACACTATCACAAAATACCTCTCTCATACATAAAGTATTCAGTTTAGTGTGATCAATTTCTTCTTCGAAATTTCTCTAAGAGTAGAAATTAAAACTAAATTTAAACAGATTTAAGTAAAATTTATAAGAAATTGTAAGACCAAAAAATATTATCTATCATGTATTTAAAATTACTGTTTAAAAATATAATTGATAGACTAATTTATCAATAAAATATTACAAATAAATTAAAAATTTGAATTGATTTACAATCTTGCTTTACATACACACACATATAAAATTAATACTGTATCACTGAAAGGATGACTGTCATGACTTCACAGAATAAATAAATAAAATTATTTGATAATAGTATTTAATTTCAAAATGAACTAACTGCTTTTTAATGGTTTTGTTATATAGTGTGATTTACTAAAAGTAGTTAGGAAAATATCTATTAACGCCTCTCATTTACTATGAGGGACTTTTAAGTAAAGATCCGGTGCTTAGCAGTGTATTATAGTCCAGTGATTGTCAACCTTTTCATACCTAAGGACCACTAGATGCCTTACCAAATCAATGGTGAACCACATACACTAAAATAAATTAAAACATGTATAGGCCTAGGTCTACTACATACATTTACATTATTATTACACCGAAAGGCCAATATTTTGCAGACCACATGAAAACGTCCCACGGACCACAGGTTTAGAATCTCTAATATAGTCTACACGTCAGCCTGAAAAGCAAAAAATGTGAGGTTTGATCTCTAGGCAAGCCAGCTGCAGTAAAAGTGGAGCAACAATTTTTTAAAAAATGATATAATATATGAAAAGAGTCCTTAATTAGCACCTGAACAAATAGAGATTTTGACTAAAGGTCAGGAAACCCCCAATCTCAAAGATAAAAAAGAATCTAAGGGTTAGCAGTAGTGAATACTATGCACAGGTTAGCAGTATAATGGTCAGCACTTCAGTTAAAAAGCAGAAATGTTGCAAGTTTGATTTCCAAGGTATCAAGAATTGTTTTAAGTGAAGAGCAAATTGATAAACATGAGAATGTAGGGCTGAGTGGTTCAAATAATTTTGTAATATAATTTTGCAGATAAATAACATGCCCGTATAATTACTAAACGAAGACCAGTTACCAAACTTCTAGCCTCTGAAACATTGGTGATCAAAAATACAATAATTAAATTTTAAAACATGATGGTGAAAATCTACTCAAAGAAATATAATGTGCTCCAACAAATAGATCATTGATAATTAAACAAATCTGTACTTAAAAATCTCTCAAACATAGTAGAGCTTGAGAACAGTTTAGTATTTGTTTGACATGGGTATATTTCATCAGCGGATATTTATAGCTGCTTTTTTATCACAATTATAGAGAATGTTAAAACTGCTCTAATCTAATCTTTAATCAATTGTAAAAGCATTTGATTTTCTAAGACATTTTAAAAAATATTCTAGCTCCTCCTTACTTAAAACTCTGATAATATAACAAGACAGAATTATAGAATAACATCTTGATCACATTTAAGACATCAAATTCTAAAACAGGTACCTCAGAGTCATTAAAACTTGATATAAAATTTCGACAACTGTTACATGGTTCATATTGTGCAGATAACGATTTTTTTTAAATTCGTGTATAAGAGATGTATATTAAAAAAAAAAAAATTGAACCCCACACGATCTCTCATACATTGTCTCCTCATTGCAAAAAAGCTATTTTAAAAATTAAAGGTAAAATATACATTACAAAACTGTCCTAGATCTTTCCTGAATGGAATATGAGGATTAATGTTATTAACAAATATTTATATAGAAAAAAAACTACAATCAAATATTAAATTTTATTATTTTTTATGCTTGTATTAAAAAATGGTTCAATTTAAATCCAGTACTTCAATTGATAAATGCAGATTTAATAAATTGCTTTTTCACATTTCCTATAAATCATGCTACATAACAGAATCTTCAAAAGATATTTATACATTCAACAATTAATTATACACATCATGTACATTAGACTGTATCATATATTAATACCTGCGAGTTTAAAAAAATCATTTTTTAAAGCAAAATAGCTTACCAAATGATTTATCACCAAGAAAATCATCCGCTTTCATCAAGCCAATTATAGGAACTAAAGATGCATGGTTCAATTTTGCTTCAAATAACTGGTGATCATTGTATTTTCCTGTACCTGTTCCGACAGGATTATCCTAGAATCATATAATAAAGAATTAATATATTTGATGAAAGTCAGTAGCAATTCTTACAGAGAACAAAGCAATTAAAGTAAATCTCTAAAATTTAATGTATATTGCATAATAAAATAAAGAAGAAATACTTTCGAAAATGAAAAAGTTACAGTATTTTTCGGATGATACAACACATCACAAATTTATGGGGAGATTTTTGGAAAAGAACATTTTGTATTTTGCTAGGTATATAAAGATATTTTCAATTTCTTACTTAATAAAGATAAAATATATACATAATAAATAATATATATATATAATAAATATAAATATAACATATATAATAAAATATCTCTTTAATTTTAATGTTACCTTCAGACCATAAGACATACAGCAAAGTTGATTTTTTTTAATGTAAAACGGTGCGACTTATGGTCCAAAATATATGGTAATTCTGAACAAAAGTGAAAAAAATAAATACCGAGCAAAATATTTATGTTTAAAAATAATTAGAGAGTAATGATTAAAAATAATTACAGAATACTGTCACAGGAAGAAAATCACAGATAGTACAATTAAATGATTAAGCACTTTTCACATCATAATTAAACTGTGTGACAATAAATTGCTACTGAATTATTCTATGATAAATACTGGTACAAATAATAAAATGTTTCTAGTTCAGATAGCATTTAAACAATACAACCAAAAATATATTAAAATTTTAAATGTCATTTATTATGATCTCATTTGAAAAACAAGCATAAATTTTATTTAAACTTCACTATTAAAATTTCCACATGCATGAAAATCAAATTTTTCAGCAGAATTATTAATACTAAAAGCTACAAATAAATAAATAATATATATATATATATATATATATATATATATATAATCTGAATAAAAAGAATTCATATAAAATAAATATTTTAGAATTGAATCCATTTATACAAGCTTCTTAAGCAATTACAAAAAATATTTGAAAACACTTAATTCGATACATCAAGATTCTTTTTTACATTACAGACATAAACTATCTTTTGTTTACACTTTTACATAACAGATACTTACAAAAAAAAAAAAAAAAAAAAAAAAAAAAAAAAAAAAAAAAGAAGGATATTCAATCAGAAATCTTTAATCAAACAAACAAGGTGTAATTTAAAAATTGCAACTTCAACTTCGTTGTTGAATATTTCGAAGTTTCAAATTATACCCCCTCAGGCATTTCATAGTAAATAAGAAAATTAATCATTATTTAGAGATCATGTTTTTTTTAGGTATGCAGTAAATAAAAATTACTAGACTGCTCACTGTTCTTTATGAACAGGAAGACAAAATATATTTAATAAACATGAACTTTAATGTACAAACAAGCCAAAGAATAAATCTATTCAGCAATAAGACAACAAACATTACACTTTCAACTAATATGTGATGAAACAGATGGCAGGAGTTTTCAGAGAGAAATTTTTGTTCCCATTTAAGTTCATTTTGTCCCACTACGTTAGTTAACTTTTTTTGCATCTTTTCCTCAAAATTTTTCTTCAAAACTCTCCCCTTTTTTTGCTATTAGATTAAAAACTGGTGGATGATACAAAATTATCCATTTTATTTCATTGAAAGTATTTATATAAAACTATAAATAAAAGATGATAAATAATAAAATATTATGATATTAAAAAATTCTAACTTACAAATTCTACGCCAACCATCCATTCAGTGCCAACATCAAGGAGTTTGCCAAGCCACTTCACCTCACCGTATTCAGGACCAGAATCGCTAATCCAAACAACACGGTCCCCAAGCTGTAAGGGGGGCGGCGGCGTCCCATCAGCACATGCAGCTTCCATTGACAAGGGATGGGGTCGACTTGATGGTAAGGCCCCTCCACTACCTAAAATTTACATGTATATTTCAATTAAACAAATCTTAACATGCTTTCCCTGAAAAACAGCCCAATACATCATGATGTGCTATCATTAACACACATAGCAATCAATTCTTCCCATAGTACCTTTTGTTCAGAAAGAAAAATTTTAAAAGCATTTACATAATACGTTTTCTTGTGACTTGAGAAATAACCAAAAGTAGTGCTTTTAAGAAGGAGCATTTGCATTTATAAGATAGATTAAATGAAAGAACCAAAAAAGAATGCCTGTTTAGTGATGTAAATGATTTATAAAGATGTGAATAAGGCACTCTATCAGTTCAAATAATTTTCTGTTTCAGTAGATTAAGAGAACAAGAGTCTAACAAAAATAATATTTATTTATATATTAATATTATTTGTCATAATTCATTTTTGAACAGATACTATAATTCTATGTAGATTAAAATTAAAATTTTAGCCAGCACAGTGAGCAGTTTGTGACTAATTGTTTCATACTTAAAAAATTATCTTAAACATTACATAACTATTTTTCTTTATGTTTCAAATTTTTATCATTTGATGAAATTGATCATTTTGTTATGGTGAAATGGATATAGAAACCTGATATCAAAAACTATGCTATGAAATGACAATGCAAAATAACTTCTATACATTTAAAAAATAAATCAACAAATCTTGAGAAGTTAATAATATCAGTTTGCAATTCTCAGAGAAAATTATTAGACAAAATAATACAGTATTTATAAATCCATCGTAAGTCTATATGTAAAAATTTCATGTCTTCGTACTAAATTAAAATTTTAGCATGAACATAATAGTTTTGGAACATCTTATCATATTTCTGTAACCAACTTTGCAGTATCAAAGTGTAATATTTTAGTCCCTTCATGCTATTTTAAACTGGCTTACAGGACCATTTAAAAATAATAAGAATAAAATGATAAAATAAATGAATAAAAAGAAAGTGATAATTCGCCATTTGAAAAGTCAATAAAAAAATACATATATATAAAATAAAGTTTTCATGCTTTAGTAGGAGAACTAGTAAAATAATAATAATAATAATAATAGTAAATGTTTGTGCAAGACAGATGTCTTTCTGTATAGTATACAGTTTTCAGTCAATGTGAGTACTTCTTAAAGATTGTTAAATCTTTATTTATTTTTTTAACTAATCGTAAGGTCTATCATTACTTTTCTTTCAAGTGGAAAAGCAGTATCTACCTATTAAATTTCAAATACGATATTTATTTAGTACTTCCCTATTATCTGATAAGAATCCCATTCATAAATGACTAATTTTATATAAAAATACAAATACTAGAGGTATGTCAAAATCAATCATATCAACATAAAAATGCGATTTTTTAAATTATTTATTTTTTTTAAAGATACTTCCCATGGTGAATCACAATCATACAGCTCTCGTTAAAAGTATTTGATAATAATCTAACTTTAAATAACTATGTTGCTTTATTAAAAGAGATTTTTAAAGCGAAATAATCATTATTCAATGTTCAGTTTGCGAGGAGAGTAGGGGTGAGGTATGGTCCGACAACTCACGACAGAACATTGTGATCTCTCTTCTTTTTTCGCCCCTTCCCTATCATACCCCTACCCTCCTCGCCAAGAGATCATACTGGAATCCAAAGGCTTATCACAAATCATTGCTCACAACTGTTAATCCAGTTAAGATAAAGAGTATTTTCAATTCTATTGACATCCCTCGTAAGTCCTCTGATTCAGCACTGCGATAGTTAACGGAACTGACACCGAAAAATTACCGACTTTGTTCTCCTGCTATCAGAGTTGAAAAAATAAAAATAAAAAAGAGTAGAGGAAAACGTACTGAACCACGTTTTGATTATGAAAACTTTGGACGACGCTTAGATATTTATTTTTATTAATTTTTTTTTACCGGTTAAATATAAGGGGGGGGGGGGGGGATACTTTTGAAGATTTTAAAAACCACAAAAACCCTGGAAATATAACCAAAAATTATTTTATATTCGGAAAATATAAAAACTATTAATTTTTCGGAAAATTTTTATTTTTCTCAATATAAATTTTGAAAATTTCTTATTTCTAAATGTCAGGAATTTCGAGCTTTGTTTATTTTAAAATTCGCGGGAAAACTTTTCATGAAAAGAGCTTTTTCTGAAGGAACTCAAAAATTTTCAACTTATGTTAACTTAATCAAGTTAAAGCAGGTGTCATTAACATTAATTAAAAGGGTAGCATTATTTTTAGAAGCGAAACAATGATCAATTGTTAGACAGCAGCAATAGTAAGTTTCATTCTTTACATGACTGCATCAGACTTTTTTACTGATACAAATAATTATATTTTACTTTTTATAACTTATACATATCAAGCATTAATATATCTTGCTGAAGTGTACTACCATTAATACAAACTGCTCTCAAGTGTTATATCAATGACAGTTTAAGGCATTATTGTAAAAAGAAAAATTGAAAAGGTCTCGAAAGTGTTTCATGAAATTTTTCATTACATTAAATGACACATTGAATATTTCACAAAAATTTATATTTCAGTACAACCACATTAAAGCAGATCTATGCATGTAAGCCATTTTTTGCACCTTAAAATAATAAAATGCATTTAAATAATAACACAAAATGAGAATTAAAACAGAAATCTTTTCAAGATCTAGATGTCTCGTGTTTTCTTTCTAATCTCACATTTTCTAACAAACGTTATCAAAATATTTTAATCGGAACTTAAATATTAGTTATATATGATACATTTTATTCTAAAGGAAATAAACTAGATATCTATAAATTCATGTGATTGAAAAAGCCCCATTTATGAAGCTATGCGTAATGACCTTGAAAATTACTATTTAAGAGGCAATAACTTCGTAAACGTGTAATGACATACAACATCAACATTATACTTAAGTATTACCAAGAAAACTGGAAGGGGTAGGCACTCATTGTGAAACTCAATGTAATTACACATATATTTCGCAGCTGGGCAAATATTTTCTATTTGTTTTAATGAGAGATGAGAATAGCTGACACACGTGCCAATGTTCGCAAACACACGATACCACAACTCATGCACAGTTCTGATCTCTTCATATGCGAGTGGGTAGTTCGTTTTATGATGCGAGTTCCAGAAGATAAACGCATGGACAGCAAGTCGGTTGTTAGCGTTGCTACAATATCCACACGATTTCCGACGGCAGATAAGAAAACAAATTAAAAAAACACACTCAGGACATGAAGAATGGCCTTTTTTAACTCTTCAGACGTGTTGTCCCCCGCTGCTCCCTACACCCTTTAAAAAAGGAAACATAAACAATGAATTTGCCCACACAGCATGTAAGCAAACCTACGCTTAAAATACACTCCTTTCCCCTCCCCCACCGAAATAAAAAATAAAAAATGAAACCGCAAATAAAAACTAGGTATGGCTTTAACCTCAACGTGACCAAAAACGGAAAAGAATAGAAAGGATGCGGAAGACACTTTTCCCGTACATTAAGCTCGGAAAAGTAGCACGCAGACTCCACGCATGGGGAATTCACATCAGCAATTCGGACTATACGTGTTCCGCGTCTTTTATCCCTTGATTGAATTTTTTACGGAAAAGTGATGTCAGCCCGAATACATGGTCAACAACAATTTACTCAGGAGTTTTGTATCTCGCTGCTTTGGTGATATTCCCCAGGAAAAGTGTCAAAATTTAGCATCACTAAGACTTTTTTTTAAAAATTGGCTGAAAAACGTGATCAACTTCTAATTTTAACTAGAGTTTGATTGCTTTCATTTGCAATGTAACATGAAAAAAACCTCCTCCTTCACACCGATCATACTGTGATTAGACATGGAATAATTGTTTATGATTATAAGGATTACACTTTGTCCCTTTCAATTAAACATCACTTATGAACGTTCATTTGTAACACGACGGTATATTGTATTCATCCAAGGATACTTTAATGCAGGGAAACGAACACAGGTATTGAGTATGCTTGTAATATTTTATAATTAATACATATTAAAATATATTGCCAGGGTATTGAGAACACTAGCAAAATGTTTTGACCAGCAACCCATCACTTTAAACCGAAAAACAAAGCCGAGTAAAAAGGGGGAGGGGTTGGGGGTTAAGATACCCCGTGTCAGTAAATTTTAGGGTCCGAAACAAGACCTTTAGGAGCCTGGTAAGAATTTTTTCTTCCTTGTCCGGCGTCCGCTCTCCAGATCCTAGAGGAAAATTGTGCCTCTACGATCATTAATAAGATCTTTGTGATAAATTCTTACAGATGTTTTGCAAATTCCCGGTCAGTTATTAGAAAATTCCATGCATGTTAACCAAAAGATATCAGCTTGAAGTAAAATTTCTGCTTTAAACGACTTTTATCCATGACCTAAAGCTAAAGCAATGCATACGAAAAATTAATATTTTACCGGCATAGTCATAAGTAAATTGATTGCTGATTTCTTCATGCAATTACTATATAATAATAGATGAAGACACAGGAAAATAATAAGGAAGGTTTGATTCCTTTTAGTGAATTCAGAAAAGCAAATAAATCTATTTTGATATTTGGTGTTATTTATTTTAAAAGTCCGAGTTATTAGCTTCATGAAAATTCTACCACTCTGTAAAATGAAAACGAGGCAATATCCCTCATTTACCTGCCAAACACAACACAAATAATCGTACTTAAACAACATACTGAAATTAAGTACTATCTTCCGGAATGAAGGAAAAAAAGAGGATATTAAAGAAAAGTCGTTGAAAAAGCATAAATTTTAACATTCTGAAAATTACGCAGTGAAAGAATTTACTCCGAGAAATTAGCAATAAAAAAACTTAACTTCACATTTTATTAAAAACATTGTTCTGAAATATCCCTTTATATAAATTTAAAATAATATACAAAATTAATATATCATTCTTGAAGATATTAATCATTGTTGTTATTAAGAACTGTTTATAATAAACTGCAACTACTACTATTAACAACATCATTACTATTTTGCTTACTTTTTATATAAATTTCAACTGGATATATATATTAAACATTTTTGGCCTACCTAAAACGTGACAGGCCTTCCCACCTCCATCCATATAAGAAAAAAAAAAGTACAAATTTTATTTTTCCATCAGGTGGCAACATACGAGGTGTCAAACTGAGGATGGAAAGTTGTCGTTGAGAGATGAGACACTTCGCGATTTTGATTAGGTGTGTGAACTAAATTACAAATCCGAGGATTTTTCTTTGATCTCCTTTGCAAAACACTTTATTTACATCCCGGATTTGGAACACACCACCAAATTACCGTTCTTTTTCTGAAAATGAAATAATTTTTCAATTAACATGATTCTTCTTTCAGCCGACAGATGGCAGCAATGAAATTTCAGATTAACCAACAGTATTTCTTCCAAAACTTGATGAATTACACAGTAAAATACGTGATTTATGACTTATTTTGTTTAACATGCGGCGTTGCCGAAATTTTGTGGAGTTGGGCGGGGTTTTCAAACCAATTAGAATAAGGAATAAAAATTTTCAATAATTCATATATGCGCTCTGCTTTTAAAACAAAATTAATTTTTCGAATAACGAAATACCAGTAATTAGCTGTAATAATTTCATACTTTAATGTAAATGGGTCAAATGTCAGTAACAAGTGCTATTGATAAGAATGTCACAAAAGTAATTTGAAAACAATTATAATCAAGGAGGTTATTCAGTTCTAGAAAAAATTATTTATTGCCACATTTTCAAAACGAGAAAGGCGGCATTGAATTTAAACAATACTGGATGCTGATAAGCACACTGTTATTTACGTAAACTTTGCATGCTGATATACTAAAAAAAAAAAACTTATGCATATATAAGAGGCCTTTTCTAAGAGATGATTTTATTCACATAAAAGAAGGGAAGTGTTAAAAACTCCACCAGGCCGATAAGGGTAGCCCCCCCCCCCCACACACACACAAAATGATCAAAATTGTAATTGTCAATCAGATCTCTTCCGAAGTCCCCCGTCGAAATCGATATAAATCTAGCAAAGTTCTCAACAGTGACAGGATGCACTAAGTATTACAGTGACTGTCATAATAATTAAACGTTTTGAGTTGAACTCCATAGTTTCGACAATTAGAAATGCCAGGGCTCCATGACATTATTGCCAATAAAAAGTCACGAGTCATTAACAACTTTGAAAAGGGAAGCGAGTAAGGTACCAGATACTTTACATGAAAATAATAACTTGAGATTGTATTGACCCACATGTAAAGCGACAGTGGATAAAACCAGGGGGAAACCCTAGCATCGCTAAGGATTTCACCGATTTTGACTGCAAAACACGGAAGCAATCTAGTTTTACAATTTCAATCGATTACCACACCGTTACGACACCCTCCCCTTGCTCGATCTTACTCCTTTACTTCCGTCACCTCTCAGAAATACCTTGAGAAAACAGAGATTTAACGTGCCATCCTTGTGCAAACTTAAGGCTTTCCACTGGCTCTTGCTTGTTCCTGAATCTAACCTGGGAACTCGCCAACTAAGAAAAATCCAATATCACTCGCCCACATTGTAAGCCACAGTTGTGGGAATGAGGAGAATTTGCAAAACGACTGGTTCGATAACGGGTGAGCCGACACTTGCAGTTTAAAAGCTATTTCAACATACGACGGACTGTGGTGTTGTTCAGGGTGCTATTATAGTTGAAACGATAAAATCCCCCGAATCAATTCGACAAACTAGACTGAGAGATAACAAAATAAACTGATACTCAAAATGTATATTTCAGTCAAAAAAATTACTACGATATTTTTTTTTTTTTAACATTCCATCTCGATGGAAAGGGCTAAGCATAAACAATAATCTAAAGTTAATCACTTAAAATCTTTTTCTCCTCGAAGAAAAGGGTAAGGAGAATGTGGTGCTCACAAAGTGTTCCTTCCTGATTCATCACCTTGGACCTTGACCAAGTAAATAATACAACTACAAGGATACATTCCACCCTTGGTGACGAAGTCTAATCATAAATTCTTCCCCGACATCGTCCTAATGAATTTAAATTATTGCATTAAAATTTATGTACAGGTGACGGATGAAAGTGTATAATTCCATTTGTTTAGTATAGATTTTATTTATTTCGGGCACGAATTTAAATTATATCAAAAATTGATCTCTCCATTCTCCCGTGCAGTCTATTTAAGTCTCTAGAAATTATGACCAAAGCTACCTAATTTACGCAATGAATGTTCACGTATTTTCAAAACACATCAATCAACAAGGAGGAAAGAAGTCGCTTTCTTTCATCTTGTATTTCGTTCTGTTTCTATTTTCCTACATGTTATGACTACTACTCGGTTATTTATCTTCTACATTCTCTTCCTGCTGTCACGCCTTTTCCAAAATCAGTTAAGTTCAATGCTGTACGTAATAACCGTTACACTTGTATTTCTCGGCCAGAATTAAACGATAATTGCTATCTGAAGCTAAAAATAAGGGCACGTTTTTGACAAAGTCTGTCTCACCGTTAGCTTAGTAATCACTCCGAAAATTTCCGTATGAGTCATCAGGAGGTGACGAGGTCTCCGAAAAACTAGTTTGCCTCAAAAAGGTTACAAAAACTGCCTCATAATACGGAAGTATCTGTACGTACGTATAACGAGGAAGATAACACTTGATTGATTCATCAACATCATGCGCATGACGGATCACCGGTACTCTACTTACTCATGCTCCTGTAACGTCTCAGAAAAAAAATAATCATTTACAAATTCTGCATAAGCGCAGGCGCCATGTAATTCATATTTAGGTTAAGGTTGAGGTTCAGATTTGATCGTATGCGAGAACTGTTATACTTGTAAACGGAACAGAGAGGGGTTCATAGTTAGTTCTAGGTGCATATTTAGCACATATCGACTCCCGATGAAAATAGAAAAGAAAAAATTTAATTTAAGACCAATAACATCCATTTTGGAAAATTCTATGAAACAGAGTATTGCCTAATTTACGATACATACAAAAATATGTGTAATAATACTAGGTGGGAAATTTCAAACTAATTTTAAAATAATCAATCATTCATTCACACACACATATATATATATATATATATATATATATATATATATCTGTACATCAGAGGTAAACCATCATAAGTGAATTTTCTTCAGTGAATTTTCCCATTATTCAGGAGAGCTTTGTGATGGTTTACTTCTCATTAGAACTTACATATGCGGTAGTTTATAAGTCTATATTTCCCCCACCATCTTGTTTTGCATATAGGACAGTTTTCCTCAAAGAAGCTCCATCCAAATGGAGTCACTTACATAAAAATATCGAAAATGAAGAAAATTCACTTATGATGGTTTACCTTTGATATATACATATATACATACACACACACACACACACACACACACATATATATATATATGTGTGTGTGTGTGTGTGTGTGTGTAAGTAAGTAAGTAATGTAATAGAGAATAAAACGTGCTTTAAACAGGGTACAAGAATAGGATTTTTATCAATATTTCTTCAGAAATAGAATTTAAAAATATTAAATTACATAGATGAACAACTTGAAATATCGACAATAAATTTTCAATACACTACACCTGTACAGCTCGCCTTATAAAATGCTTGTTGACTTAATTTACAGACATATACTAATCAGATTCTTAATAAACAACGAAGCATTCTTGGAAATATACTCACTCCTATTGTAAAGACATCTAACTTATCTCATAAGAGACCAGATCTTTTGAAGACATAGAATAAAATAAATCCTTGTTTATAAACCAAGACTTCCAAGCCACTCAAATTGACTAGTTCGTCAATCGTGTTTGTCGGTAGTCCAAGTCGTTAGAGAGGTGCTAATGAAACACGACACGTAGTAAATATGATTGAACAAGGTGAATTTGATTAATTTTACTCAAACGTAGTGAAAAGGTTTATTTATTTTCATTTCTTTTGAAGAAAGAGAGAAGTGCGCACTGTTAAAACAAAATGCATTTACTACTTAGAATCGTGATTTTTTTAAAAAAGTGGTTTTGCTGACAAAACACACAGTGCTCAAAAATAGAGAAAAAAATTTTTTAGAATTCGTGCTTAAACTGAGATTTAAATCCACGTGCCAGTTAAGGAAACAAGTTCAGAATGAATAAATATATAAAAAAAAAACACTTTTTTTTTTTTATAAGTACAAGAAAAGTTGCTGATGATTTTTCTTTTAAACAATTTAAAGTCAAAAGATTTTTTTTCTACAGGAACACATTACTAATTTACTCACACCTTATAAATTGGAGGTCGTTTGAGTCCATTTTTCGAGATTTGCGGAACTCAAATTGAAATTCGTGCTCATAATATTTAATACGCATAGGAAATAATATATATAAAAAAAATTACAGTTCGTACTTAGAGGAAACAAGATATGGAGATACGGAGGACGTAGATAAAACGATAAAATTTATAACATCAAAAAGCTCATATCAAAAAAACTTTTTTTTTTTCACTAAAAGTTATTTCCCCGGGTAAAAAATGCTGACAGAAATAAAAAGTAGATAAACACTTATCAAATTAATTGAATCTGATAAACACTCATAATTATTTTTTCTTCCTGAACTATTCCTCATAAAAATATGCATTAATAACATTAACATTTACTAAAATCAATGCATGTAACATAACAACCGTTAATCTTTAAAGTAATAAATGAAAAAAAAATGAAAATGTTTTCAATGATTTAATGGGACTTTAAATTCGTATACACTTTGATTGGAACGTGAAACCGATAAAAATATTTTCTAAAGGGTTTTAATTAAATTAATAGTATTAAAACAGAGCTAAATTTTGAGCAAGATAATACAAACGCAATAAAAAGAGTGCAACATTCTCATTCTTTGTAGCACTGTGACAATGTACACATTCCATTACACTCAAAATTCCGATAAATCATACTCACACTGATGACACCAGAACTTCATCATACAACCGTCAAGCTGAAACCTCCTGCATGCGCCAGGTATAAACCACAAAATCGACGTTTCATGGCGAGTACAAAACAACAGTCATCCAGCCTGTCAAATTTGAATACATATATTTCTATTTACTTCTGCCCCCTTTTTTTTCGTTGGTCGGAAAAAAAGACGTCGAATGGACAATCGATGCCTCTGATTTATTCCATAAAAAGCGCGTGTTACATCACCAGAAAGTGTCCAGGCCACACGCCTGCTACTTGACCTTTTAGCCGCCCCATCAGAAGATGAAAACCGGTGTTCACACTTGAAAATTAACCGAATCGTCTTTGATAGAGGGGTTGCTTTTGTGAGAGAAAACGAAAAGAGAAACGGCCGAAAAATAACGAAAACAAGGTCGTAAAATAAAAGGAGTCCAGGGACGGATGGATAGAGGACAGTGGGAGACCTCCCGTCAGCTTGCACGGTAAAAATGAGAGTGCGTGTATGCGTGTGGTGGAGAGTTGGGCCGCTTCTACGCAGCGCACCAGCGACGCTCTATTGATTGACTGTGGAGATGGGTTGGCGGTAGAGAAGTTCGGAACGTGCAGCAAAAGGAAAAGAAAACGCCTCTGGAGTGGGATCACGACTTGCGAGTTCGCAGTGCGATTGTTTTTCCCTTTAATAGCCCGTTTTTATAGCGGCCGCCGGAATTGGAAATTATAAATCTAGGCACAATAAAAGGTGGTTGGAACACCAAATTAGTTTTTAAGAGTATGTTCCCCGAACCTAAAGACGTTAAATCCAGCAGCTCCGCCTCAAACCCTCCAAAATAAAAATAAAAAAGAAGAAGAAAAGAAAACAGGGTGCTGAGCAAACTATTTCTAGTCTTAAAATGGATTTTTGATGGCTAAAGCTTTTTGCTGGTTTTATTTCATTTCCGCATTACAATATGCGGGCGATCTGCCAAGCCATTACTATTTTGACTATACTCTGAAGGTACCTTGTTTGAAACACGTATTCTTTTCCACAATTCCCTATGACCATTCCTAAAGAACTTCCACACCAACTTGAGTAACATACCCATAGTGATTTATAGAACAACTCCATGAGAACGATGAGAGACAGAATATGATAAGAATCCACAAACAAGACACATCTTTTTCACATAGGATTGCGTTCATCAATAACAGACCG
This sequence comes from Dolomedes plantarius, assembly GCA_907164885.2. Lineage (NCBI taxonomy): Eukaryota > Metazoa > Arthropoda > Arachnida > Araneae > Dolomedidae > Dolomedes > Dolomedes plantarius. The sequence continues at coordinate 85,564,442 of OU015498.1, forward strand.
TCGGAGAGAGAAAAATTGTCCTGCGTCGCGAGATATAATTTTGGCAGCGCGCCAAACCCAGTAGCAGTAAACAGTTAAACATTTTTTTTCTTTTTTTTTAAGGTAAGCAAACGATAAGTAACCCTACGTTAATAACCCGCGGTAGTTTCGTTCGAGGAGACTACCTGAAAATTTTCACATATTTTTCTTATTTAAAAATTTAACTTTTATAACATTTATTATTGAAATTTAGTTAACTACATATATTGTATCCATAATAATGAATATGTAAATATGAAAGAATCATAATTCGAATATTTTGTAATATGTATGCTAGAACATCAAGGGCATACAAACAAAAGCAGCTCAAAAATATAAACTTTCGAACTGCTTATTATACATTTTCACTAGCTATGTACACATAATATCTCTACTGGTATATGAAACGTCTCTCAGAATGTCAAATAAGCTGCAATAGTATTACAGCTATGACTATATACAGCTTCAACACATATAAATTAATATAAAAAAGGAAATTTATCAATAAAGATCTATCGAGGATAATAATGACAAGGAGAACATAGAGGTGTGATTAATAAAGCTTCATATGCATGCAAGTTACGATATTTCATTACCCTGCGTATTGCAAAAGCGTGTCTTTTAAACCCAAGACACTGAAAAAAAGACAACCGAAACAGAGCGACGATTTTTAAATTTGAGTAACGCCACTTCAAATTATCGAAGTTTAGTAAATTTCCGTAACACCAAACGTCGGTTACTTGCATGAGAAAGGTTCATACTCATTTTCAGAGATGAAAAATAAGGAGTTCGTAAGGACCTTTTAAGGACCTCACAAATGATTAAAAGTACGTTTTATCTCCAAGGTTTAGACATTTTAAAGTATTACAGTATTAGAACAACGTACTACCTTTCGACAATTTCTCCTAAAATTTCAGCTGTATAAATTCGTAATACTAAAGATCGTACTTTAAAATTAATTTAACGGGTTGTAACATGTTTGGTCATCCCTGCATTTAACTTGATAAATTTTCACCGATAAGCGATGTCATAGCGAGTCATTAGAATAAACAGTAGTTTATTTAACTATATATATATATATAATAACGCCCCACCAGTATTTATTCTATTCCATTAATTCTCAACCTTTAATATTGTCTTTCCCGTTATGTATCTACTTCCGTCTTTCTGGGTGACGTCTAGCTGTCGCTGGGCATATTGCACCATAGATGATCACGAGAACAAACGAAACTTTCTTTTGCCCTGGAATGAAAGTTGAATTGCGCGCCACTTAGGGCCTGTTCGTATAGGAGTCCGATAGCGGCGGCGTTAAAGTATTGAAATATATTTAACCAATGACAAACCTACAAACGATTAGCAACGGAATTTTTAACGCTTATGATTGGTTTATTTCCGTCACAGCGCCATCTTTCCTTTAACGCCTCCTCCGCTACCGGACTCCTATGTGAACAGGCCCTTAGCGTAGTGGATAAAGGGGAAAACAGGACGCTGAGTACTCTCTCCTGTATTCGTTGTAAATATGTAAATAACTTTCCCACTTTATATTTCTTTTAAATGTTACCCAACTAAGTATCAGTAATGTAGATAATGTGTACCAGTTAATAAACGTATTATGCTCATCAATTGGATTGTTTGACTGGATTTGACGCTGCTCAAGACCGACTACAATTTTTTAACGCAAGCCACCGCCAGCCGTAAATTCTCATTCTTCTGTTTCCGAATATCGTTTTAAGTGTCGCCCACAGAGAAATTTCTTTTATACACAGAGAGAAATTTCTCTAGCCGGCCAACCCTCTAAAATAACCTTCATATTTTGTTCAGAACCGATTCAAGACTCATAGAGCAGTGGTTCCCAACCCGTAGAAGTCTCCGGACCACTAAGCCAGAAATTGAACCATTTGTGGACCACCACCAACCCCCACATACTTGAAGGGGCACCTTCCGGGGGGTATGGAGGGTATAGAAAATCCCTCAGGCAAAAGGGATTCAGAAGGGCAAAAGGGATTCAGATAATAAAATAATTATGTTAAACTTTTAAGAAATTTTAATTCAACACATGATAGTCATTGGATATATTCGACCCATCTAGTTCAATGAACATTGCTTTCAAAATCCCCATGTATTTGGCAACTTTTTTATATGTAGTGCCGGACCACCGGTTGGGAACCACTGTTATAGAGCCAATGTTATGGAAGAAACCTATTTTCAGCTGCCACCCTCAAAACGGTCACTTTTTTTCGGAACCATGAATGGCCGTCCAATAGGGGTGTATTTCTCTATTGCGGCCAGTAATAGTTCCGAAAAAAAAGTAACCGTTTCGAGAGATGGCAGTCAACTAGGACTGGATGGCGGCCAGTAATGGTTCCGAAAAAAGGTGGCCGTTTTTAGGGGTGGTCGGCTAGAGAAGTTTCACTGTATGTATACATATATGGAGTGTGTGGGAGGAGGGGGGATAATATATAAGCACTGTCATCCTGAACAACAATAACATAAGGAACGAAAAAGACATACAAAAAAAGTATTATCTGCGTTTTCCCAAAGACAATCATTGATAGCAATAAACAGAAGATTCATTTCAACATGAAAATAAGTACTTTTTAAGGACCAGAGAGAAAGCGTAAAAAGGAAAGGACCTTGAATGCAAGAATAAGTACTTTCAAAAAACTTTTAAATGGCCCCGTTAAAACAGAAGTTGAAAATAAGTTCTTCAGGACTTTACAAGAACTCTGATGATAGGGAAGACAAATGTAACAGCATAATTCTCAGTTCTTTTCTTTCTTTCTTCTACTGCCTCGATAATATTAATGTTAATAACAATAATACTCGTAGAATGTAAAGACCATCTCCCCAGGCGACTGTATACTTAGATCTGGGGCACTTGAGAAAAATAGAGATGACAGCGGGCCAAATGTAATTTAGGAGGGAATTTTGATGTCTGCTGTGCGAAAGGCGAAAATTGTCATCATCAAATATTAGAGTTTCATATTACCCTAAATATTTTAATTTAAAAATAATTTTAAATAGTTAACTTTAAATTATTTAAAATATATATAAATACGTGGTCTTAAAAAATTCGCATCTTGAAATTGGAAAATTTCTACTATTGATTTTTTAGAAAACTGAATTTTTCATAAAGAAAACAAAAAGTTCGCTCAATAAAATATTAATTTTCGCGATATCAAAATGTATATATATGCTTTACAAAAAAATGCGAAAAAGACAAAACACAACTTTGTAAAAACACGTATTTTTGAAATTAACAACTTTAAAGTAGCAATTTTGAAGTCGTTAATTTCAAATCGTGTTAATTTCAAGTCGTTGATTTTTTTGAAACCCTATATAAATAATTAAAAATACGTTTGATTTTTGGAGGATAAAACATTAAAAAAAAAAAAGAGACAATCAGTTTGCTTGACAAAATGAAATCAGATTCACGTTTACTCCGTATAAAGAGGAAAATTCTAAAAGTTCTTTATAAATTTCAAAATTATATGCAATAGCTTTTATCAATATAAACAGTTACATCTCTAATATTGGTGCTTCCATTCAGTGCAATTGGAAAATACGCACAATCTTGCATTATATCTCGTAATTTCCGATGAATTTCACTATCAATGTTTTAAAATATACCAGAATACGTTTGTAGCGAAAGTGATACTTTCTCGGATTCATTTGTATTTCGATTTTTGGCTTTAAATCAGCGCTTTGGCCATATTCACCGCACCGGATTTATTTTTTATTCATAATTTTTTTGAGAATTTCATTGTTACATTTCCAGTTTAACTATAACTTATATATCTAAAATTTTATAGCTAAAAATTTAAGCGAGTGAAATATTTCGTTTTAGATCAGTATATTCTTTTTCAATTGCTTTTGCACCGTGGGCCGGTTAAAAAGTCCTGCCGGGTCGGATGTGGCCCGCGGAGTTGGCTTTCAGTGTTTTAGAGCTGGGGTGCGCAAACATTTTTCGACACATTCTTTAAATAGAAAATCCCCCCCCCCCCCCAACAAGAAAATTTTTTGGTAGTATCAATTAAAAATAATAATAAATTTAGGATAATTTGAGGATTAATAAATTTAGGATAACGAAAATAAATTAATTCAGGTAGTCTCTTCTAACGAAACTACCGCGGGTTATTAACGTAGGATTACCTATCATTGCCTACCTCTTCTTCTTTTGACGCATTTTGATATTTTTCTGTTTAACTGTTTACTACTTGCCCAAGCGATACAGACTGGGTTTGGCGCGCTACCAAAATTATAACTCGCGACGACGGACATCAGAAATTTTGCTTTACCGCGGACCGTTATGGAGGAACGTAATCCTACGTTTAAAAAAAATTAGAAGAAATGAGCAATTTTTGACAAACTATTTTAAAAATGGATAAACTGTAGATTTTGAATATAAATTTACTTTTAAAATAACAATGAAAAAATGCCTTGCTCCCTTTCTACACTTGTGTTCGAGAAATCTCGTGTGACTAAAACTTCATGTTTAAAAATTAATGTATATTTGTATTTCATTTATGTAAAAATTAACGAACATTACAATTAAAATAGAGCGAGATTTCAAAATTAAAAGCTTCATATTAAAACATTGAAAATTATAAACTACATTAATTCATATTTAACTAAACACACACAAAGATTTTGAGATGGTGCTGTGAGTCTGTACCTCAGGCAACTGGTGGTGAACATTTGGAGAAATATTTGAAAGTGTTACCGTCCTTTTATCTCCCGAGTTAAATCTCAATCGTTGTTATGTTTTTATAGTAACTAATTTTGAAAACCCAGTTTCACAACAAATAGGTAGAAGCAAATGGAAGCAATGGAAGCATAGCCTTGCAAGACTGTTTAACACCTTATTTAACACTATCATACACATATTTTTATCATATAAATAAAAATACTAAAAATATATAAATATGGGAAATTTAACACTAGAAAGACAGGAATTTTTTCTTACTAAAAAGACTGAACGCCCTCATTTTGACGGTTGGAAATAAAATCAAGAATATAAAATATTTAATGTTTAAAAAAATGGTTAAATACTTTAAATTTTGAACTATTTTATACCAATGTATAACAAATTAGTATATATTTAGATATATTTTTATGCAGGTATGACGAGCTGACAACCTGGTATGGATTATCCGTAAAAATATATGCATGGTTTGTGCAGTCCTTATTCTTCAACAACAATATTTCTGTTATTCGCAAAATGGGGAAGAGACGAAAAGTAAGTAATATTTTTCCGGTATTATTTTAAGGATTTCTGCCTGTTTCCCATATTGCCGTCAAATCTTAGTAGGTATACAACACATTTTCTCCCCTTCTTTACTATCGAATATAATTGTGTAAATGTGTGTGCATATTTCGCGCAAAATTAGAAAAAGTCATAAAATTTCAGAAGCCGGAGGACATAAATACAGACATAGCGCTCAATAGTATGTCCGAAACCATCAAAATGACGGCAGCCGTCTTTCTAGTGTTAAGGCATATTTTTTTAAATTAAATAATTCAACATGATATAAATTTACTTAAAATGGTTCGCGACCCCACATTTCTCGGATATTTTCATAGAAAGTCTCAACAGCAGACAGTAACAATTGTAACAAAACTGTTTATAAGTAACGCTCTCTTTTATGATATTAAAAGGATGTTTTAAAGATTCGAACAAAAACAGATGAATTCAGAGTTACAAATCACACATCAATCATCTCTATAAAAACTATTTTTTAATGATTTTTATACAAGCGGAATGGGTTAATAAATTACCGTGAACAGTGAGTGGGTTAATTAACTGTGAACAGTTATTATGTATGCAGTGTAAATTTTTAAATACATTTTTCCTGCTCTACGAAAATCATAATTGCATTCGGAAAAATACTATGACTGTTAACCACAGATTGCTCAAATAAAGCCCGAATTCCTCTAAATCTTCTACATAAGTAGGTCTTTCCTAAAATAATTCGCTACTAATCGGAGCGGTCTCCTTCATGTTGTAACCAGAAAAGGGCTACTATAATTTTCTAAACAGAACTTAAACATAAATAAATAAAAACTTTGTTTAGATCTTCCGATGAAGGGGCGAAAGCACAGTACTTAATCTTTGCAAGGAATTTCAAATAAACTTAGTTACACCTTGACTTTCAGAGGTATATTTTACGGCTGGACAATACCTTCAGTTTGAGAATAGATTTTGTTTCAGCATTATATAAAGAATATTTACATACAATGTACAAGAAAAATTCCTTCGAGCTCAAATTAAGAGATTAACACTAAAATTTTACATACTTGTATCGGAAATGCGAGACAATTAAAACAATATTCATATGTAATATTGCATCAGTATTCACCAGGCCAGTAATACATGCAACGAGATTATCAACTCGGAAAATCAACCTAACACGCGACGCAATCCTATTCTTCTAGACTCGTACGTTGCGACACAGTTTGGTTCGTTTTCTTGCTTAACTCTTTCCATTCGTCATAATTCGCTCGTAACCGGCGCAGCATGGATGGAGATGCAGTAACCTATCAATTATGCGTCTCTATCATTTAAGTCATGTTCATACGCCTCCGTTTGAAAGGGACTTTTCGGTTCCATGTCGCGAAAATCTCCAATACGAACCTTTCGAAATTCTTTTCTGCTGAATCAGGGGTTCCTAACTTGTGGGTCACGACTCTCAAGGGGGTCACCACGGTTTTATTAAATTAAAATAACTTTTTAGAGAATTTCACCCCAAAAAACTGTCAGTACTTATTTACCGTGAAACTGACGTTTTTTAAAGGAAAAAGTTTGATTCAAAGCGCTAACTCAGTTCGTTGAAATTCTATCGCTTTTATTTGGTGATTAGCTGAATACCCGTGCTTCGCTACGGAGTACATTCAAATTAACTACAACGGTCAATGTATGCTATTAATAACCCCCAAATAAAATATTTATAAAAAAATCGTAACGGATATTTTTATAGACAAAATAATGTAGAAGAAAATATTCAAACTAAATACAACGGTCAATATATACAATTAATTTCTATGTTTAATATTCACAAAACATACTAATTTGAATTAAATTCTTAAAAAACTTCCATCTCAATTAGTTCTAGAGGTTAAGTTTTATCTTTTACCGTATTTTAATTTTTTCTTGTCAATTTATTTCGTTGTTATGCACGTGACGCCAAATTAATTTAAAGTATCACAAAAAGAAAAGAAACCACGTGATCAGCATTTAATAAATTAAATTCTAAAAATTAATCTTTAAAAATTCACCAAAAATCAAAAAGTCGAGGTAAAGATTCGAAAATGATTTCATTTTAAAGGAATTTTTATGATCTTTCTAGGGATATAAATTTTATAACCCTTGGATTATTATTTTAAATGCAAACTTAAAAAAAAAGTGACAAAAACAGCTTAAAAATTTAATTTTAAAAAATCCAAGAATTTTTGAAAAATCTTTCTTAGTGCACCCCTACACTATAAGAAGAATCGCCATGCAAAATTTCAGCCCTTTAGGTCCAGCGGTTTGGTCTGTGCGTTATTTGTAAGTCAGTCAGTCAGTCACGGAACTGTTTTATATATATAGATAAATAAAAATCGCGGTGACTTACTACCTAAACTAATCTCACGGCACAACAGTCCGATGTGAATTTAATTTAAAAAAATCTAAGAAGAATTTTTGAAAAATCTTTCTTAGTGCACCCCTACACTATAAGAAGAATCGCCATGCAAAATTTCAGCCCTTTAGGTCCAGCGGTTTGGTCTGTGCGTTATTTATAAGTCAGTCAGTCACGGAACTGTTTTATATATATAGATAAATAAAAATCGCGGTGACTTACTACCTAAACTAACCTCACGGCACAACAGTCCGATGTGAACCAGGGCCGGCGGTGCCCATCTCCGCTTTCTTGACCTTGGGGCCTGAGGTGCTATACAGCATATGTCTCAGTCAGGTGGTCAACTTGACGTGGGACCCCCAGAGTTTAGTTCCCAAGCATGCTTGGTCCTCATTTTATCGACCCACTCAAGGGAACTTACTACCTACAGTACACAAATTATAAACGTCAGTTTGTCTTTTATCAATCTGTGCTGCCATTTTCGGCATTATCATTTTAGTTTCCCCGACAAGCTGCCCACATACATAGTAGTGGTTAACGTTCTGAACTGCCACGCAGTGGGCTCGGGTTCAAATCCCGAATAAGGATTGGTCGTTTTCATGTCATCCCCCTCATACGGAGCAATGCTGGCTCATCTTTATAGTGCACCGATAATAAAGTAGCCAACAAAACTTCGCGGATCTTCAAGGGGCAATGTCAAGACGTACCTACCGTCAGAGACAAGTGCTTGCCGAATTTTAAAGAAGAAAAATAGAAGAAAAAGATTCTCTAACAAAATAAAGCAATTTGATTTAGGTAAGAGTTTTCTATTTTTATTGTTATCTAATTCCGAATCCATATGGTAGATGTCTTATTTTTCCTTGAGGTTCTGTTCTTGCTTTTTACACTCCTTTGACTTAGGGATGAATGTTTCCTTTTCTTACAATTTCATTTTTGTTAAATTAAACATTTAGTTGGTATTAAATTAGGGAAAATGCATTTATTGTTTTTCCCTTTATATCGTAAAGGGCTTTTTTAATTAAATTATGCAAGGTATGAAGGAGGGGGGGGGGGAAGCGTAGGATGCGTGGACGGCATTAATTGGGGTCGCTACTTGAAATTGGTTGGGAAACACTGTACTAAATGAGATCTAGCTAGAAAAATGAATAAATTCCGACTACGGTACTTTTTTGTCTCCTGCTTTGCTTTCCTGGCTGGAATACCCATTCTTCATTGAATTTCTACTCTCTACAGCAATACACGTTGTCATCGCCCGATTTTTTCATTTTTTATTTTATATTTTTTTTATTTATTATTATTTTTATTATTTTATTTTATTTATTTTTATTTTGTTTTATTATTATTATTATTTATTTTTTTTGGGGGGAGGGGGGGATCCACACAGCTAAAAGCTAGGATTCTCTTTGGTTGGATTCGCCCCACAGGACTTAAGTTTTACGTGCTTTAATGCCCAATCAAGGGTATTATTCTAACGCAATCTGGCAAATGGGATAGAGTATATTGTCATTTTTACTTTATTTACTGTCTTTTACTCAGGAATTGTATTTCCTGAGTAGAACATGGGTAAACAAACGCAGTTGACAGATTATTTCTTCTCAAATGGACAGCTAAAGCAGAGCCGAATTCTTCAACGAAATATTTAGCCAATTATTTTAAGATTCCAAAAAGTACTCTAAAAAGGATTTTATAAAAAGATGCGATGATAACAGTTTATTGAGCATTTGGAATGTTACTCCCAAGTCCATAAGATGAAACGTTCGTAAGCCTACTGCTGAACATTCAACCTGGTAAAAGATGCTTTGCCAATTATTATAAGTTTCTAAAGAGAATTTTATCTGAAAATCTGAAGCAATCTGGCTGATAGGGTCGAATATATGGTCATTTTTACTTTATTCACTATCTTTTTGCATAGTAATTGTATTAGTTCAAGGAAGTTCATTATTCTAATTTATCAACAAGTAGTAAGATCCGGAGAAACAACACTCAACTTTGTTAACAACGTTACGAATCTATTATTCTTCCATAAATGGGGCTAACTGCAGAAAATGACGAAATGTTACAGACTACTGACGCGTAGAAATAGTGACGAAAGTTCTAGTATCGATGACAGATTCACAGAATTCAGAAAGAGGTTTAGAGCTAAAAACATCTTAAACTGTGATGAAACCAGGCCTTTCTTACTTCAGTTCGTTTGCATTCTGTACGTAATTCTAATATTACTTTCAGTTTTTAATTTCTGCTTTTTCTCATTTATGTCTTTTGTGGTGGCATTTACATTTCTCTTGTAGTCGGTTCCTTGAGGCCCACTCACTGTCTTTGCAGAATTCTCTCGGAGGAAAAAAAAATAATAAAGAGATTTGGGAGAACAACTTAAGTGACCTACCAGTTTTTGAAGAGAACTTTGCCATCTCAGATTTAATAATCAATTATTCTTAATTTCTGAAAATGCTAATGAAATGCAAAAAATCTATTTCACCCTTTTAAAATAACTTCAAAAGTACTGAGTAATAATAGGTACCGCACAGCTTTTTCAGTTCATCTAGACATGAAAAAATATATATTTGAATCACTACCTTAAAAACAATTTTTAATTTAAAAAATAAATAAATAAATAAAATCGCCTCGGCTAAAATTTTTTAAGCTCTATAACTTTCCTTAAATGTCCTTCTAATTATTAATCGTATAAGAAAATTATAAGCATACTACCTTTAACTACCCCTACTTTTAATATATACATAACATCTGTATTTCTGGAAATACGAAGCTGTAAGTAATTTAAAACCATCTGACATTTTATTGAACGGCAATTTTATTTAAATATACAGGTAGCCCTCCTACAGCACGGCATCTTACAACACGGCTTCGCTCTAACACGATAGGATAAATTGCGGGAACCCTCGTATAACACTGCAACCTGTAACACGGTTTCACTCTAACACGATAAAAAAATTGCGAAAACCTTTGTACGACACTGTACTTCTATAGCACTAGATAACATGATTTTTGTTTAAGACATTTAAAAACTAAATTACCTTAAAATAATGACAGGAAGGAATAATGAACTATAGTGGCTTTACAAGAAAATGAATTAAATTATAATTTATTCATTTATAACTCTATAAAATTACAAGAAGCCCTAAGCTTAGCTGATAATCTTGAATCATTTTTCCTGAATGCAGATCCTTCCGCTGTAAGAAGCCGAAAATTCAAAAGGGAGCTGCCAAATTGTCTATCTCCATACCGTGAATCTACAATGACCTTGTAAGAACCAGCAAATAAACCAAAATTACAGATTTTTTAAAGAGGATAGAAGGTGCAAATAATCTGAATGAAGAAAAAGGTTCCGAAAGTGAAGGTGATATCGTTCAATCGAAAAAACGTTCTCGTTTGATTGTACTGAGCAGCGATGAGGAAGACATTTATTAAATGAGGCGTTGAAAGGCAAAGTGGTGTAAGTCACATTTTCAACTTTTTTCCTTTAAGGGCAAATATGTAATCTCCATGTTCAATTTATAGTGTAATTGTAAATAGTTATTATTTGCAGTATTGTAATAATTGTTATGAATTATAATTTGTTCAATTTATGGTGGAATTTTTTGTAGTTTTTGCAGTTAAACTCTTTTGACTTACACCACTTTGCCTTTCACCGCCTCAATTAAGGTCGCATTAAATGAAAATAATATTTTATTGTTTCTTTTCGTTTTGTGTTATACATACATTTATATTTTTAATAAAAATTAAGTTGCTTATATGGAATTTTAAAAAAAATTTTGTTTTTAATAAGTTTTCAGAACGTAACACCCCCCCCCCTTTTTGGACTGTCTCTGGGTCTCATATAACACGGTTTCCCACAACACGGCATTTTCTAGGAACCTATCTACCGTGTTATAGGAGGGTTACCTGTATACTCATGTCACCGGCAAAGACTGAAATTTTAGAATAAAGTAAGGCATTTTTGATTTCTGAAATCTGTTTTCTTTACATGGGGGTCTGAGATTCACAGTTTAAATGACAAAATGTGCGGATTTGCCCGAAACATATTAAGGTCATAGTAAAGGTAGTTTTCAATTAAAGCAATGTTCAGCTGATCAAAAATTTCTCCAATATTGACTTCCCTTACTCCATTGTCTTCAACATTTGCGTGTAAAAACACGAGTTTACTCGGTATCGGTCAACAATGTGTTAATAGCTCCATAATATCAGTAGTTGTGGAAATATAAAAATTTAACAATATCATGCTAAAATAAGTTCGCAGTGATATAAAATTTACAAAGTTATATATTGTCCAGCTATACTTAGGACAAGCAGATTATTAGAACATGAATAATTGTCTTATTCTAATACGAATCGATATAAACTAAATGATTCGTTTTCCCTATCCGTGTTTCTACTCCGGAGGTTGATCCGCGTAAATTAATTCAATAGCCATTGGCAGATATTCGTGCCATGGATCGTACTTAATTTTTCAAAATAAAAAATGAGTAGTTCTTAAGGACTTGTGGTAGCAGTTTTAAGGACCTCAGAGATGATTCAAAATGTGTTTTATTTCCAAAGTTTAGACTTTAAAAAGCATTTGAGTTTTAGGATCCTATACTACCTTGTAATAAAATGCCAGTAATAAAATCACAGTAATAAAATTTAAAAAAATTACTTTTACAGGCTGCAATCTGTTTGGCTTTCCCTAAATTTAACTTTGCAAATTTACACTGGAGAGCAATGCCATAGCGCGCGTAATTGGAGTTAACCAGTAGTTTTATATGTGTTACAGCCAAGTCTTATTCTAATATTGCACGATAAACACTAAATTATTCGTTTTCCCTATCGTGGCGAAAATGTAAAAATGTTTCCGTGTTCCTACGCCGGAGGTGGCCACCCAATTCTCGAAATGGCTAGCCATTGAAGCTTTGGTCAAGTCATGCGACGAAAACTCGAAATTTATGAGAATTTACGACTACTTCGGGCTTTGGCCGGCCAACGCGCGATGCAACCGACAATCAATGGCCAGATAGAGAATTCTTTAAAAAAAGGGGGGGGGGGCTAAAGCTAGAAGTTTTGCTGTGCTGGATCATACAGTTACAGGAATTGATGATACCGCTTCTAACTCACGTTATTACCAGTATGAAAATATCTTTAGTTTAGTCAAAGTAGAAAAATTCACTTGAAAAACAAAGAGAAAAGTAGAGCTGAAAAATTCCCGTCAAGAAAAATTAAAACTCTTCGATTGCAGTTGAAGATTCGTATCATTAAGATAAGAATCTCATTAGTAATCAGTTAAAAATCACATCGCAGATAAAAATGTTATCTTACTGGGATGACGACCTCTTTACTTGTTTCTGCTGTCTAAACTGTTGTGACACTTCAAGTAGCATAACGTATAGACTCGTTTGCAGTAGCACGATTTGTTGAACACTTGGTAGCATAGGAACAGTTTGAAAATCCTTGTCTTCCAAATAAATATTGACTCGATAACGCCGGCTGCTCTTAGTGATATTTCATTACCCAGAATCGATTGCAAAGAAACAATATTCTCTTTAAGAACAGTAAAGTCACTTCTGACTTATAACTGCTTTAAAACTCCGACCCAAGTTTATAGATGTCGCTTTCCAGCGCCAAAATCTTAGCTAAAATGGTTCGTGGATCAGTTCATCTCCGTCAACCCCCGGTTCCGGAATGCAAACATCATCTCCGACTATTGCTTGCGGAAACTTTTCGTCAAAATTCTTCAGCGTTTTCTTGGCTTGTTTATTTAGGCAGTCATGTGCTAAAGATCTTTCTTTTTTTCTTCTGCAAAGATTACAAATTACTTCGCTTCCATATCCTTCATTTTCTTCAGTTGATACTCCACAAACAGCATGAAATGCTTGCTTGCACAGCATATATGTGTCAACGCTTGAAGCTTCTCTTTCACAAACAATACAGCATGCATCATTATTTCCTACTTAAAGGTTTTCCCTGTTCTCACTATGATCATTCTTTCCAAAATTCGTGCGAACCGCTACTTAGCTCCACAAAACTTCTACCTTTGGCCAAAAATGGATACATCTCAAACGGCTACTGATTGTCCGGCTCATCGCGAATTGGCCAGCCAAAGCTCGGAATAGTCGTAAATTCTCGTAAATTTCGGGCTTTGGTCGAATGATCTGGCCAAAGCTAGAAGTGGCCAGTCATTTCGGAAATTGGCGGGGCCCCGGGTTGCCTCAATTGGTCGGCAGATCTGTACTGTCCGTCCGGCGCCCAGGCCCATACTAATCAGAAACCAAACAGAGGAAATAAACCCTCGGATGAATTTGCAGGTTTTGCTACGCTGCGTCTGGTCTTCAGGTTCTTTTCATTGCGTATGGACTAACCGTCCGGGACGTTTATTATGTTGAATATCGGAAACTGGCTAGACTTCGGACATTGGCCGTAACTAACTAACACACACACAGTGGAACCTCTATCCGTCTTTTTCAAGGGACCGATCGCACTGAACGATAAATGCGGGAAAACTAAGGATGCGAGAATATAACAAAGAATCATCGTGATTGGATGAAATAAATGGCAAATACGGTAATACAATGATTCGGGGAAGCTATCGATTGAGGCTCCACTGTATATTATAAGCATTCTCATATGGTGAATAATCACACAGAGAAAATAATACCTGCATTTTCATAAAGGTCGGCAGCTACAAACTAAAAATTCTTGTATTTCAACTCGAAAATAAATACTATTCACGTACCGAAAAGTAAACGAAAAGGACCTTGAAAGCAAACGTAAATACCTTTTTCAAGTCCTTATAAACATGAACTGAAAATAAGGTGTTCTTAGGGACTTTTAGAACCGTAAAAACCCTGCGTGCATTGGCGATCTGAAAGTAATGCTGAGAAAACAACTACAGGGCAATAACGGGAATTAACATGATGACCACGAAAAACCAAGGGGTGACATGGCCCTTATTCACGACAGCCTACATTTTCCACAAAGTCTGTGGTAGTAATGTTTCAGATCTATTATACAGGGAACAGACAAACAAAATGAATATTTCCATTCTATATACACAAATTTTCCGATTCATAAAAACTTTTACTAATCACTCTACGGCCTACGGTAGATTTATGGTTATAGAGTAAGAATATTTATAAAACAATATTAGCCATTAATTAATAGGTCATATTCAATGCATATATGAGCTACACGTTCCGTTATGGCTGCTGAAATTATAAATCCCATGGATAATAAATTCTGGTTGGTTGATAGGTTTAGAGCGTTACGGTCAACTGTTGCTACACAAGGTTCGTATAAAATTCTGATGGGAGTGAAATATATTCAGACCTATTTATTTGCGGTCTTTTTTTGTGTGTGCCTTATTTTTTTGGAGCGGGGGGGGGGGGGGGGGTGTGTGTGCGGTATATGTAAACAAAATGGCCATGAAAGTGCATATGAATAAAAAGTAATAAAAAGTAAAAAATTAACTAAATTAAGTAAGAAATTAAATGGGAATTTCATGTTACTTTAGGCATTTTTTGTGCGTTTTTTCTTTTCTTTATGCGGTCCCTATCCAACGCACAAAACAGGCTTGACTATATCAATACGGAGTTATTATTTTTTAAAAACATTTTTTTTAAGTAACTATTATAAACATATTAATACTCAAATAAAAGAAGCATTCGACAAATTTCATTTCCCTATGACCCCAAAACTAAAATAAAAAAGCATAATAAATATACAAAGAAATGAATAGCATCGTCTGAACGCCAGATAATGAATTCTAAGTTATTAGACAGCCCTTAAGCTTTCAGAAAAGCAATTCCATAACACGCCTCGTCAAATTTAAAAAAAAAAAAGAAAAACCAGCCAGACATCCAGATCCATAAATAGTCAATAAACGATGCGTTGCAGGCACGGTTTAAGAAGCAAAACATTTCCGTCTTTTAAAAGTTGACACGCCCGCGAGTATTTCCCAACTCTCGTGGCAACATTAACTCTCCAAATTTACAGCAATAAAATTAATTAACTCGAAGGGCGTTTAACTGTGTACGGTTGCGGTGATCTAGGGTACAGGAAAGGAATCGCGCAGCGTTACACCTAAGCAGTTTTTTAACTTTTATCATCCTCAATCAGTGTTCCTTAATCGCTCATCTGCAATGAAAGTCAGAGTTAGCTGAATTTTCCTTAATTACTGTAATCAAAGCAGACGTTGCCAGACTGCGAGTAGAAACTTAGGAGTAAACACAAGATTTCCATCATTAACGAATGACGAAAACTTCAGACATTCACTATTTCGAGAAATGATCACTTTTGTTTGATCGGTTTAGTTATACGAACGGGAAAATTAAAAAACTTTTATACAGAGTCATTTCTCCCGATTTAAACATTTGAAATTTTTGACAACGGAGGACATTTCTAACATTTGTGGGCAGATCGGAGCGGAATCCAAATACGTGTATGAAACTTTCTAACAGACCAGTGGCGGCTCCAGTCCATAGATTTTGGCGGGAGGGAGAGGGGGGGGGGCAACGTCGGCTCTTAGGGTTTTATATATATATATATATATATATATATATATATATATATATATATATGAAATAAATGTCCTCTCATTTTAAATTTAAACTCATTTAGTATTAGGTCTAGGATTATATAATTTTAGGCTATAAAAAAAAAATTCGCTGGGGGGGAGGAGGCCTATTGCCCTACTCCCCCCCCCTGGAGCCGCCGTTGTAACAGACTGTATGAGTATACATTAACATGGGGCCTGCTAAGGCAATAGAAAAATGAATATATACGACTTTTCTTGGAATTTAAAGAGAAGAAAGTAAAAGTAACGAACCAATTTCTATGGATATTTGAGATGTTAACATTAAGTTTGTAAACTGATATTGCAGTCCAACTAAAACGTGTAAATTGGTAAAATACTTATAACTGCACATAACTATCACTTAGCAACTGAAAAATCGCACAGGTTAAGAGCTACTCTTGGAAAATGAAATTTTAATGTTATAAACGCATGCACATATATAATTTTTTTGTTTTATACATACTTATCACCTTGTTATACTCATTTCCCCCATTCTCAAAACGTTTCAGGAAGAAAAGTTCAACAATTCTGAAAAAGCTGAAACAATTAACGTAGCTAAAAAAAGTAACTTAATATTAAATGAAATCAAAATGTGCAAACAAACACTACACACAGCATCCTGTTTACCAATTATTTGAAACTATGGTATTTCACTTCCATACCACGAATCAAAATATTGGCAGAAAAACAGACAGATATAAGGAGACTGAATTCAAAGCAAACAATTCGAAATGCTTTTTAAACCCTTTTAGTTCATATTTTAATGTAACTACGGTCCCTTTCATTTTTCCATCAATATGCGCCTACCTTTCTCCCTTCCAAATTAAATTCTTGAAGTGTGTCATTCTATAAAATCTATAAGTCTGGCTAACTTGGTATTTCAGACGTGGCATGCTTCTGTCTTAAAAATATCTTTATATACGTCTGCTCGACTCGACTAAATTACACTACACAAAACATACCGCGAAATGTACAACATTAAAGACATTTTTTTTCAACTTCCTCCTGGTATGGGGCATATTTACAGCAACTACAAGGACTAGGCTGCTCATCCTGCTAGAAGTAGTTAGATGAGTAATAGGTTGTCAAGATGTAAACGCATAATGTTCACACATGCATTAACTTCCCCAATGATTACAACACTATGTGGAGTATGTTGTTTACGAGAAATTGTTGATTACTATCACGAAAACAAAGTAACGCACAATAGTTAGAAACTATGAGTTAGTTAACGTTTATTTCAGAGGTTCCCAAAGTGTGTGCCGCGGCACCCTGGGGTACCGCGCTTAGAGATCAGGGGTGCCACGAAGTGCCCATGATTTCCAATCTAATCAATTGCTAAGGACTATTCCGATATAACTGCAAAAGACTTACTCCAAAAGACCTCTGTATTGCAGAAGTACATGGTCTGTGGTGGAGAAAATGTTTCACATAGCATGCTGACAGATTTCACAGAGCACCTATCAAAACGAACTGACTGGTTTGCAAAGTACTTCGCAGAAGACCAAACTTCGAGAAGTTTCCATGGATTCAATATCCATTCCATGTTGAAGCTCCAAACGAATTCACTTCACAAGAGGAAGAAAATCTAATTGAGCTATCGAGTGACAAAAGCCTGAAAGCGAAATTCGTTTGTTTGGGTTTGACGGAGTTTTGGATATCTATAAAAAATTAATATCCCATTCTAAGTCAAAAGCTATAAGGGTTCTTATTCCCTTGCAACTTCATATCTGTGCGAAGTTGGGTTTTCGGCAGTTGCTGTTATAAAGAGCAAATATCGTTCGAAAATTAATCTCAGAAAAGAAATGAGAGTAGCTGTATCAAGCTTTATTCCGCGACTCGAACAATTGTGCAGTGAGCAGCAGGTTTACCCGCCACACTAAAACTAAACACCTATATACCAAGAGCATTTGGAAAGTAATTTTATTATTATTTTATTAACATGTTTTCCTATTAATAACAATTAAAATACTTGCAGTATTTTTAAACACAAGAAGTAATAATTTATTAATGTTCTTACCAGTTACTTCTTTAATTTCTTCTTCACAGATGTACAAATATGAAATATATATATTATGCATAATATATATATATATATATATATATATATAAATATATCACAGATAGATATAAGACGAGGGTGCCGTGAAAAAATTCTAATTCTCTTAAGGGTGCCACGACTTGGAAAGTTTGGGAACCCCTGGTTTATTTTATATGGCATTAATTTTCTGGATTTTTCGATTTTTTATATGGTTTAATTTTCAAGTAACGCGTCACAAATTTTTTAAAGGTGAAGAACTGTGTTCAATGAATTACAGGCGGATAATCTATCTGACTGCCAGGTGACGACACTGAGATATGCATAGCGGTGAGTTGGAATGTAACAGTTCATCGGATGAAAAATATTTGATAACAGGCTATCAAAGATAAAGCAGGAAAAATTTGCACAATCGATTTCCAAAGAACAGTTCACGAAATGTCATTTTCAGAGAGACATCCCAAGTAATTTATCAGGCATAACTATCAAAGTCAGAAGCCCACAGTGTATCAGTGGAATACACGAATTAATCTTATATAATTATTTTATATCCGGTTGTTTGCGGTACAAGTTTATTTGAAAGCAAACAGAAAAATTATATAAAACTTCTGCTAAAACATAGCAATAAGTGGATTTATCAATAGTGACATAAAAGTGTTTTGATTTAATCCTTTCAGCGCTGAACTGTTCGGAGTTTAAAATGTGCTACGTTCTTCCAATTTTTCACGAAAAAGCGTATGATGAGCAAAATAAATTTGAAATTTTGATGAAAAATCTATTGATTCTTACCGTATGATATTTTCAAAACCCGCCACAAAGTTTGTTAACAAGTGCTCTATAAATGCACATAAAAGCCTAATGAACAACTCCAACAAAGCATTTCAAAGCACACAGCGTGAAAAAGCATACAGCGTATTTTTTCTGGTACACTTGTTTTTATCTCTAGACATAGAAGCATCGTTGGCATCGAAAGCATACATGCAATCGTAGCACAAATTGAATGGTTGCATGAAAACACATAAATGCGTTCATAAACCATGGCGAACTTTTTTTTTTTTTTTTTTTTTTTTTACATATATAGGGGCTCATAGCGTTGAATTGTTAATACTTCATGAAACGAACGAAAAGGTTACATTAGATAGACAGATTATTGGTCATTGATCCTTTAGCTGGAACACCCATTTTTCCTATACGTATGACTAGAATGAGATTCGAACGAATCCTTAGATATTTTCATTATAACGGTAATTCTCAAACTCCAGGAAGGGGATAAATGACACAAAGTTAAGACTTTTAAAGATTAAATAACTCTATTAAAAATTTTCAATCACAGTAAGTGGCGCGCTTGCGTATTTGTATTGAAACGCCGATCAAGAGCATGGTTAAGGAGGTCGCCAAACGCCTGTTAAATTTTAAAATATTCTAGTGTTTGAATATAGTAAATTCATCTAAACTAAACGTCAGGGTATAGACTTCAATTCGTTGTAAAACTTTTCAATCTGAACTTTAATCACCGCATTTTTCGGACCATAAGACGCGCTTCAAATTTATGGGAGGATTTTTAGAAAAGACTATTTTGTATTTTGTTAGATATATAATACTTTTAATTTCTTAATAAAGATAATATATATATATATATATATATATATATATATATATATATATATATATATATATATATATACAACATGCCCTAACTAGCAATTTATGTGCCCTGGACAAGAATTTACATTCGGGCCCCTTAAATGATTAGGTTTGGGAAAATAATAATACAGCATTTTGGGTCCCCCTTCCAAGTGGCCCTTGGGCGGTTGCCCCTGCCTAGTTACGGCACTGTGTATATATATATATATATATATATATATATATATATATATATATATACACATACACAATATATATAATAAAATATTCATTTTATTTTAATGCTACCTTCGGACCATAAGATACACCCCAATTTTTAAGTCGATTCTTTTTATGTCAAAAATTTTCTTATGGTTCGAAAAATAGGGTACATAAGAAACGTATCTTCAGGTAGGCCATGCATAAAGGTGCTCTAAAAAATTTCGTTGGAAAAATAACTTTCAAGGCAGGTTTTTCTTTCGCCTACTGATTTTTTTAAGACGTTTAAAATTATTAAAAAAACAGCAAAAGGAAGTTGAATTTTCACAAGCATGATTTAACAACACTATAATAGCCTCGTTGCGTGTTTATAGCTAAGTAATGCCGGAATTTTGAGAAAAACAAACGTTTTCTGTTATATATTAATTCTTCAAATGATAAACTTGAATCAACTGTCTCTCAGGGATGAATGTTTGACGTTAACACATACTAAAAAAAATTCCCAAGAGTATGAGGAAAAAGCGTGCGCAGTGAGTGCTTTAAATAGTTCTAAAGCAGAAATTTTAAAAGTTTTATCATATCGATAATTTCGTAACCTTTAAATTAATTTAATTTGAAAACAAGCACTATTAAAAGTCTCTAAAGTTATACACCGACAAATATTTTCAATTTGTCAACGTTTACAGTAAGATAATGTTTGTTATGCTTAGGTTTCCTCTCCGATTAACACCTTCCTGAATTTTATATAAAATTTAACGACTTTTGTCAGAGGTGACAGCGTGTCTGTGGTTTTGTCCACAGCTACTGGCTGCTAGGAAGGAGCCTCGACCGACGAACGTACCTTTACTTCGAATGGGGTAGCTGGAGACCCCCTGGGACAGTGGGAACGCGGAGAAAGAGAAGAAGAAAGTATGTAAAAAGGGGAGAAAGTGATAGGACGGCTCACAAGATGCAGTAGTCTTTTGTAGCTCCGATTAACTGTTAAAGTTTATGTTTAATTGTAAATAAATGTTGTTATTTTTGTGTCGTTAAAAGATTGTAATGGTTTAGTGTGTACTTAGTCTCCAAAACAAGAAGAATGATAAAAAGAACGTAAAGGCACGACAACTTTGATTCCGCAATTACACATAAAATACTAGAATTTCAAAATGAATATACGGTTGCCGCATGTGCACCACTGAGGAGGGGCGAAATGTTCGCGCATGCGCAATATCCGACCCGACTGCTAACATTAACTGACTACTAGACGTCAGCAATAACCAGAAGTGGGTAATTCCAGTTGTGCCAAAAATATTATGATGGAAGCAGGGATGGTGATACGAAAATGGATCTCCGATGACACTACGTCGATGAGTCAGTGGAATGCAGAAGGTTTCGAGACTTATCCAGTTGAAAATTCTGTCAGCTTGGGAACCAGCAAGGCGAAAATATTGGGTATGGCGTAGCAAACTCAAGAAGATTGTCTGACCATGGACACAAAGGGTCTACTAGAATTCATTTCGAGCAATCAAAATACTAAAGATTTCTTTTGCAAACCATTGGGAAAATCTATGACCCGTTGAGTTTGCTTACCCCTTTTACAATAAGAATGAAATGCCTCATTCAGGAACTCTGGTCTTAGAAAATCACATGGGATGAAATTTTACCTCCAGATATGAAAGAAAAGTGGTTGGATTGGTGCAAGGAGCTGCCGCTCTTAGATAAGCTCAGAGTCCCAAGAATGGTACTAGATTCAACCAGAGAAGATAATGACATCATAGAAATCCATACCCTTTGTGACGCTTCCAAACTTGCATATGGAGCTAAAGTTAAAAAACAAAGTAAGGTATTTGTAAACCTCGTCACTTCTAAAGTCAGAGTAGCACCATTGAAGAGCGTTACGCCATCTCGGCTCGAGGTGCTTTGGTAGCAGCTCGCTTAAGTTCAAAGTTCAAGAAATCATCAGCCAGAAAAGGCACTGCACTGTGTTTCATTGGACAGATTCCAAAATTGTTTTATTTGGATCAAAGGATGTTCAAAAAGGTTGGAAGCAATTCGTGGCGAATCGATTCGAGGAAATCACAAGGTTGACAGATGCCGATACGTGGTATCACTGTGCTGGAAATGATAATCCTTCAAACCTCTTGTCCAAGGGTCTAAAAGCCGAATCATTCCTACATAATGAAAAATGGTGGAATAGACCTTCCTTCTTACAATCTGATGAACTCGTAGAAACTGGTGATGAGTGTCCTGTACCGAATGAAGAAGAGTACTCACCAGAACTAAAAACTAGACTCTAATGAAAACACTTTATTGACTTTAAAATCTGAAAACACAATTCTTTATTATCTAGTTAAACATAATAGCGAATTTTTAACTATAGTTTGAATTATAAGTTTTCTTTTTAGGTTTGTGAATAATTGTAGGAACCCTAAGAAAAAAAGACGCCCCCTGGGATTGGATGAGATTTCAGAAGCTGAGGTGTTTTTAGTCAAACAACTTCAAAGTGAGGAATTCTCTTCAGAAATATCAGCCCTGAAATCCAGTGGTAGTATTCCTAATGAAAACAAGATATTAAATCAATCACTAATTTTAGACAGTAAGGGTATCTTAAGGGTAGGAGGCAGGCTAGAGAATTCTAAGCTGCCATATTCAAGTAAACACCCTATATTACTCCCCTCAAAAGGTAAGCTAACTGATACTATCTTAGACCTCAACATTTGCTTTTCCAGGTTAGGCAAAAATATTGGCCCATTCAAGGAAGAAATTTGTACAAAGAAATCGTGCACAATTGTGTCATTTGCTTTAAAATCCCAAGGAATATTCACATAAAAATGGGCAATTTGCCAACGCAGAGAATAACACCCGATAGAGTTTTTAATTCGAATGGAATTGATTTATGCGGACCATTCTTAATCAAAAATAGATATCAGAGGAAAGGTCCGGAAATTAAAGTCTATGTTTGTATATTCATACGTGTAGTGACAAAAGCCATACACCTCGAAATAATCAGTGATTTAACCTCACAAGCTCTAATAAACACATTGAACAGATTAATTTCAAGAAGGGGAAAATGCCATAAAATATTCTCGGATAATGGGACAAACACGGTAGGGGCTAATAGAGAACTTATTTAAGTTTTTAAGCTTTATTTAAAAACTTAGTTTGTTCAAGAAAAAGAGTAATCTTATTTTGATTTTTCGAGGTAGAAAACATAGAATGGTCCTTTATTACCCCAAGAAGTCCAAATTAGGGAGGCCTCTGGAAGGAAAACATAAATGCATTTAAATATCACTTCAAACGCGTTACTGGGAATTCAAAATTTACTTATGAAGAACTGCTGACTCTCGTGACCCAGGTAGAAGCTCTTTTGAATTCTCGCCCGCTTAACCCTCTCTCGGCCGATGTTGATGACTTGGAGGAGCTGACACCGGCACATTTCTGATAGGAAAGCCGATAACGGCCATAGTCGAAACGTCTCTAATATTGAGACAAATCGCCTTAATGCTTGGCAGAGAATTACAAAGTTGGTACAAACAATCTAGAAAAGATGGAGCCTTTCATATTTGAATAGGCTACAACAAAGAAAGAAATAGGTAGTAAATAAAGAAAATCTCCCACCATGTAAATGGTTATTGGGACGAATAATAGCCATATATCCAGGACAGGATAGAAAAGTGCGAGTTGTTGACGTGAAAACCAGTAAGGGAGTTTATAAAAGGTCCATCTCCAGATTAAGTGTACTTGCCTATTGAAAAATAAATGTATTGTTTTCAGATAATAGTAATATTTGTTCTTTATGCATGAAAATTTTTTAGTGCTTCAGTGTATACTGTCTATCTTAATATTGTGTTTTTAGTTATTAGTTATTGTTTATTAGTTTCCATTTGGTTATAACTGAAATTTAAGAATTCTTTATGTGTATATATATATATATATATATATATATATATATATATATATATATATATATATATATATATATATATATATGGGAATTGTGTTATCCCAGGGCTCCAGCTATGAGCCATATGTCGCCGTGTACGCTATGCGACGACAGCGCTATTAGGTTTTCGAGAGATGAACGGGGAGAAAAGTATTTGAAAAGACTGAGATTGGGTCCCGACCTGGTAAGAGGTGCTGAAAGCAGCAGATGGCTGCGACGGGAGAGACAGTCTCGAAGGGGGCATGACGTTGGCTCCGGACAAGCAGCAGACGGCGGCTTAGTCAATCCTATCTCGGCAGACGGCCAGATACTTTAACCCATTTTGATTGAGGAGGCCTGGTGCGGCTTGACGTGTAATTTTATATGCAACGTATTTCTAGATATGTAAATAGTTTATATGTGTCAATATAGTGTTTGTGTTTGAAGCAGTAACTCTGTCTTTAATTGAGTACTATCTTACTCTGAGTATAAGAGAGTCTAGTTCTGCCGTGCAGTAAGCGGAAAGGTTTCTATAAGACTGAGAACAACAACCCCTAGACACCGACCACAGTTTCTAGTAAAAGTGGGGACTCGCAGGAGATCGAGTTCCTACAAATAGTGGGCGCCCGGCCCGGATCGGATCAAAATTCTACAAAAGTGAAAGATCGGGATCGGATAAAAATTCTACAAAAGTGAAAGATCGGGATCGGATCTAAATTCTACAAAAGTGAAAGATCGGCCTGGACCGAGATTCTACTAAAAGTGTGAAGAAGGATAAGTGACGACCAAGTGCGGTGAGTGACACCCATGGAAGCGACGTTGTGTGAGTTTAAAGTGTTGTGAACGCGAGTGACAAACTTGTGAAAGCGTGAAGTGCCATCGAACGGTATGAACCGTTAAGTGAGATAATTGTGACATTTGCGTAATTTAAGATTGCGAGAGTTGAAATTGTGCCCCGGATTGAACGGATAAAATATAGAATCTGACGTAAGTGGAAAAAATTTCTGAGATGGCGTATCTGGAGCATGCCAGAATGATAGACTTGGTGACTCTAGTCTACGAGCTGGGCCTAGAGGTCCCGGATAAACCAGAGGTTGAGCAATTAATCGCCCTGGTTAAAACATCGGATTGTGATGATGTTTACATTGAGAATCTGCTTATTTCGATTGTGGAAGAGAGGGAAGAGCGAGAATTTGAAAAACAGAGGCGAGACAAAATGGCAGCCGAAGAGATGGAGTTTCAACGAAAGATGGCTGAGATTGAACGCGAATTGGAAATATTAAGATTAGAACGACAGTTAGCGCCAAAAACAAACTCGGATAGTGTGTCTGTACTCAGTATGGACAAAGGTGCAGATAATTTTTTGCGCCGCCAAGAGAGATATTTTCGTGTATCTGATGTTGTTTTCACGAGTGTGATTCAACAAAGTGAGCCCGAAATTCGCCCAAGCCAGCAGCGGGAATATGTGAATCCCATAGCCTTATCTCACTTTAGAGAGAACGGAGAATTGCTTTCTTCAAAGTTCAGTGAACTTTCGACACCCACTCCCAGCGAAAACGGCGATGCCCTGCTGAAATGTGACAGAGAGAACCGTGTCCGAATTTACGAGCGAGGGAGAAAGTTCTTCATAGCGCATACAGAGTTCTCTGCATCTGCCAGTGATTTATGTCTCTCTGTACTCTCTACTATGCGTGGATCGCCTCCTCTGGCGGTCCATCAAAGAAAGAGTGGGGGTCAGCGGGTCAAATGGGGTCGAGCGGGGTCGGGGGACACACCACATCAAAGAAATCTTGCGCGCGGGAATGGGGGTGGTTCTAAATACCGTGTCTAATGTTACCGTGACTAATGTGATGACAGGAGTCGGGGAGAGAACTCTGTACCAATGTATATGCACCATCAGATACTCCCCCGAAAGTTGAGGGAGAAGAGAGCGTTGAGATGCAGAAAAGGCTTGTACATTTTCTAGTGCCTGCTATGAAAGAGGTCGTCGAACTTGCGACACCGCCCCGAGTGTCCCAGGGAGCGGAAAAGATTCCTTTAGCGGGAGAAGATAGTCCATGTGTTTTGAAAACTGAGAAGGAAGAAAAAAGTGATTCTTGTGAGCCACGATGTGACCGTAGCGCAATGGCAAAAGATTTTGAATTGACACTAAATTTTAGTGGAAGAGTGATTCGTAAAGAATGGGAACGCCGTAGTGAAAAAGCTACAGTATTAGAAATGCAAGGAAGTTTGAGTGACGGATCTTCGGAAATGGTTGTGAAATTTTGCTCTGAGTCTGCAAAATGCGTCCCAGACTCGAAATTGTTGAACCGATATTCTCAAGAGTACATAATAGGAATAGTTATCATACTTCAAACTTCTTCAGATTTTGGCAATCCACCTGTAAAAGTGTACTCAGCTTGTGATCGTGAAGTATGTGGGAAGAAAGTGCCATCAGTTGTGTTTGGTGATCAAGTGTGTTTGGTATCAAGTGTTGGTGATCAAGTGTGTTTGGTATCAAGTGTTGGATATCAAGTGTGTTTAGTGATAGTCAAGTCCAAGTGTACGCCAATTAAGTGTCGTAAAGGAAGATATGGTATTCAAGGGTTGTGTTTGGCCCTAATGGTTAGCCCTAAATGTCACCGATATACGAAAGACGAAGTGTTTTGTTTGTGAGTGCATGTTTAATAGTGCTATGATTTAAGTGACAAGATACGCATTTAAACACAAAATTGGTGTGACCGAGTGTTTCATTAGTGTTTTGAACAAGTTAAGTGTTACAGTTAAAGACTAATTGTGCATCGTAATTTAAAAGTGGTGTACCTGTGTTTTTTGTATAAGTATTACAGTGAACTGTAGTCCACTGGCTCCGACTAGACTTTCAGAAAAGAGCCATAACCGACTGTAAACAACGCATTACTTTCTTTTTATTTCATTGTTTTGTTTCGTTTGTGCTATTCTGTGTGATAAACTGATGATGGTAAGGCATAACGCTGCCGAGGACGTCAGCATAGTCAGGACAGCCGAGTTATGGGAATTGTGTTATCCCAGGGCTCCAGCTATGAGCCATATGTCGCCGTGTACGCTATGCGACGACAGCGCTATTAGGTTTTCGAGAGATGAACGGGGAGAAAAGTATTTGAAAAGACTGAGATTGGGTCCCGACCTGGTAAGAGGTGCTGAAAGCAGCAGATGGCTGCGACGGGAGAGACAGTCTCGAAGGGGGCATGACGTTGGCTCCGGACAAGCAGCAGACGGCGGCTTAGTCAATCCTATCTCGGCAGACGGCCAAATACTTTAACCCATTTTGATTGTGGAGGCCTGGTGCGGCTTGACGTGTAATTTTATATGCAACGTATTTCTAGATATGAAAATAGTTTATATGTGTCAATATAGTGTTTGTGTTTGAAGCAGTGACTCTGTCTTTAATTGAGTACTATCTTACTCTGAGTATAAGAGAGTCTAGTTCCGCCGTGCAGTAAGCGGAAAGGTTTCTATAAGACTG
The DNA here is from genome assembly GCA_907164885.2 of Dolomedes plantarius. Classification (NCBI taxonomy): domain Eukaryota; kingdom Metazoa; phylum Arthropoda; class Arachnida; order Araneae; family Dolomedidae; genus Dolomedes; species Dolomedes plantarius. The sequence goes on from OU015498.1 coordinate 85,591,907, forward strand.
AGAACAACAACCCCTAGACACCGACCACAGTTTCTAGTAAAAGTGGGGACTCGCAGGAGATCGAGTTCCTCCCCCCCCCCACACATATATATATATAAGATAATGTTAAGTTCTTGCATGAGAACATGGCAAGGCCGGGCGGGATGTTGCCGCATGTGCGCCACTGAAGAGGGCGAAATGTTCGCGCATGCGCAATATCCGAGCAGACTAGCCTAACATTGACTACTAGACGCTGTAAAGTTAGCAGCAATAACCAGAAGTGGGTAATTAATATTTATCTTGACACCAACAATTGCTTCCAGTCATTAATGTTCAGCTGCCTTTGTATATTGTACATAATATGTGTGTCGTCTTTTTAAATAAAGAACAGAAAAGACAGCTGTGGTCCGTCGAACTTTTTTTTTATGTGTTCTAGAAATAGTGAACGTATCATAGATTTCACTTAAAATACCGTAATATGTACATCTGTAACCAACTAGTTTAAACAGGGCATCATGACGCAAAAACCCTGACTCCTTGGACAGAAACAACCACTAGAGTTCGTGGCGATGCCCTTTGAACTGTTTTCTGCTGAGAAGAAGTATTGGCAGTTGATCCAATGTTTCCATGCTTGTAGCAGCATATTTTCGTGTGTTCCTGTATAATTGTTAAATTTGTGTTAAACTATACTTAATTGTTATGTCTTCATTAAAATAGTAAAATGTCACCTCGGGTTTCATTATTTATTGCCGGGATTGAGTTTTTTTCCTCGGGTATTATGTGACTGTTCCGGTGAATAGCCACACATCTAATTAAGTTCTTCCCTTTTTCAACTTCTAAATTAAAAAAAAAGCATTTGTACAATATCTCTTTCTCTCTCTTTAAATAAATAAATAAATCTATATATATATAAAAGGCAATGTTCGTATGTGTGTCCTCTATAGACTAAAACACTACTGAACCGATTTACACGCGGTTTTTTACAAAATGGTCCGTGTTGTCTCGAGAAAGTTTAAAGCTATTAAAATCCTCGATCTGACCAGTAGAAAGGAAGTTAAAAATATTTTATTTTCACCGTCTGTTCAGATATTACCTATGTATGAACCTTCTACATTTAAAAAAAAAGAAAGAAAAAAGCACCTAACAACCCCTGATAACCAACCCTATCATCTATCTATATATATATAAAAGGCAATGTTCGTATGTGTGTCCTCTATAGACTAAAAAACTACTGAACCGATTTACAGACGGTTGTTTGCAAAATGGTCCGTGTTGTCCCGAGAAGGTTTAAAGCTATTGAAAACCTATATCTGACCAGTAGAAAGAAAGTTAAAAATATTTTTGTTCGATGTCTGTTCAGATATTATCTATGAACCTTCTACTTTCAAACAAAACATACGGATGGCAGAACCTAACAACCCCTCTCATGTAGATGTTCAACATTCCTGTGAGGGAGGCGAGGGGTAAGGTCATGACCCCCGAGTCTTGAAGGAGGGGGAGTGTTTTCTGACACCCCACGTAAGAAGACATACTGTCTGTAAGCTCTGTATGTTACCAGGAGAAACAGCTACTTACAAATCAATATATTCTGTTATAGATCAAGATTAAGCAGTAAATGAGTGATGCACCCAGGGGGTGGGCCAAGGGAACCCCCCCCCCCCGAAAGAAATATAAATTGCATTATGAATATTGAATTTGCATTATAAATATTTTTATCCGTTCAACTCGCCCCCCCCCCCCCAAAGATAAAATCCTGGGTGCGCCACTGCGGTAAATTATCCATAATTCTTAAATTCACTTGATTTATCTGGATTGCTACCACACAAGATTAATCTGAAGGTTTGTGTTCCTATCACTCTTCTTAGAAACATTGACACACCCCGTCTTTGCAATGGTACCAGATTGGCAGTCAAGAGATTATTATACAATGTTTTTAAAAATATTGACCATTTTGAATATCTTCCCTATATAAAGGTTTGCGATATGCTGTGAAATGATCCACTGTTCTCTTTTCAGTTAAATGCACATTAATGACCATCTAACATGACTAGTCTTAAACCAGCTTGTTAGGCGAGTAATCTACTTACTAAAATGTAAAAATTTTAACTCCTATTTGATTTCATTATTCATTGGATGAATTGAAATTTAGTTAAGTATTTTGTGTTATTAAATACTTGCTCATGTATATCTAATTGCTTATGGGTGTATTTCAGATCCCCAACCCACATTAACTGCACTTATTAGAGGTCCATTCGGTCGACATGCTTGGTGTGTTCAACTCCGTCACTTACCTCATCACAAAGTTAGTAATATAAATTAGTAATATAAATTAGTAATGTTAGTAATGTAATTAAAGCAACAATTTTAAGTGGTAAATTCATAGGAGAGGATGTGCTAATACTACGTATATATTAGTGATACCAACAGATATGCAATTCCAATTCAAATTATTGCAATTTCCAATTAAACTGGCTTTTGGAATAACGATAAACAAATCACAAGGTGGGCATTGCAAGTATGTGGATTGAATTTGGAGAATCCCTGTTTTCCAGATGGACAACGTTGCATACTCCCGTGTAGGAAAACCAAGGGATTCGTTTGTATATATGCCAAATGGAATCCCCAAAAACATTGCATATCCAAGAGCATTGGAATGAACTTAAAATTGAATAAAACAGTAATTGCAATTTATGCAATACGAAACATAAAAATTAAAATGTGTATGAAAATATCTACTGTCAACTAAATACAATAATTGATATTAAACTTTCAATTAGGTTCATTTAATTTACATATATATATACTAAAATCTAGCAATAGCGAAGCATTGCCGGGTCAGCTAGTATATATATATATATATATATATATATATATATATATATATATATATATACACGTGTGTGTGTGTGTGTGTATGCATGTTTTATGCTTCATAAATGCTTTGTTATATTTTTTGAATGCGTATTTAAGTCTACGAACTCTGACATTTAATGCAAAGACGATACTTTATAGTAATAGTTCCACTAGGGAATTTTGCTTTTACTCAGCTATGAAGAATAAACAACCAAAAGGAAATCAAATTTAAGTATGAGTTCAAATATTACTACTCGAATTTAAAAACTCGCTCGAAATCCGAATTTAGATGCAGCAGACTGTCAGACTCTCAGCTCTGGAAATAAAATGCAACATATAAAATGATATAAAACGTAAACACATTACTGTGGGCAGTTTAAATAATTCAAAAGTTTTACTACGATCAAAACTTCATAATATATATATATATATATATATATATATATATATTTATTTATTTATTTATTTATTTATATATACAGTAGAATCTCGATCGATCGTTCCTCGAACGATCGTTTTCCCGTATGTATCGTTTATTTCACCCAGTCCCGAATAAATTCCACAGAAAACAAGCAAAAAAGACCGCATGGATCGTTCCTCGATCCATCGTTTTCCCGCAATATTCGTTCAGAATATCGCAGCTTTACGTTAATTTATCGGATCGATCGTTTTTTCATAATAACTGAACCTGAAATATAAATGTCTGGATTGAGCTAGAATGATGCTCTAATTAAACAATGAGCAGAACATTTGAGATGCACGGTCTCGTATTTTTGTTCTCTCTTTAGCCTGGTTTCGCTTTATTGTACCACTCCCATTATTTGTTCGTCGTTGATGTTCCTTAATTCTTTAGCCCCTGGAGTACCCTATTTTCGGCAACACATTCCAGATTCACCGACTATTCAACATTTCTGTTCTTATCAGCAATGGCTCACAGTCAGCTTTTTTGTTGGCCTTGGGATGGAGGTGCCCTGGTGTTTGGTCTAGTGTGTGAGAAGTTTCTGATTACTGCAGTTCTACACTGGCCGATGAGTGTTTCCCCCGGAAGCAGAACTTCCTGGTGGTCTTATGTCGGACCCCATCCAGTGCAATGGAATGGTTCTAGTTACAAACGATTCACGGCTGCTGCTTCTTTACCCTTTCACACAATAAGCGATACCGAAAAGAATGCAATTTGCAACACAAATAAAATATTGTTTACTTGTGGAGAGAAAACCGCCATAAACAAACGACGATTAAGTACTTTTATTTGAATCAAAATTTCTGTGTATCTACGTGTATTTCTTTTTTTATTATTATTATCTTGGATTTTAGTACAACTTTGTAATTTTATCTTCAGTTACATTACGGGTATGCATGCATTTATGTATGTGAGTAAATAAATTTTAGGGATATCAAACTTTATGGTATGTTAATACTTTTTTGTATGTTCCCGCATCTATCGTTTTCCCGCATCCATCGTTTAGTTCAGTCGGTCCCTTCGAAAACGATAGATCGAGATTCCACTGTATATATGAGAGAGAGAGAGATGAGCAAAGATGAAAAATTAGAGCCTTTTCGAAATAATATTTTAAAGTAACACATTTAAACTTGCTTATTTCTTAACCGCAATACCTGAAAAGGACATTCTACACTGGAGTAAGAAATTAAGAGAATTTGCAGACTTGGTCGATTATCTCTGGAACTACTGTACCGATTTTAATGAAATTTGATATGTACATACATTGATACATTACAAAACAAATAACCATTCAATAATTGTAATACACACGCACGATCGTGCGTAACACTCGTTGGAGTCGGAAGGTATGAAACAGCGGTTGCAGAATAAACAAAAAAATGGGTGAATAGGGGGTATGGTCCCCTCTTACAGATATATAGGTCTCGCAGCGTGATTTCATACTTGAAATAAGGCAGTTTATCATTTCCTGAGGCAATTGGTCCCACTCGTTCAGCAACGCTGTTTTCATTCCCTGAATGGTTCTCGGAGGGGGGTTGCGAGTTGCAATTGTCCTCTCCAGAGCGTCCCAGACATGCTCTATAGGGTTAAGGTCTGGAGATCTGGCTGGCCAATCCATCCGGCGAATATCCTCACTCTCTAGAAATTCGCCGACCAGAAGAGCTCTATGTGGCCTCGCGTTATCGTCCATTAAAATGAACTCAGGGCCAACTGCACCCCTGAAAAGGCGAACATAGGGCTCCAAGACCTCATCCCTATACCTCACACCAGTCACAGTGCCTCTTTCAATGACACTTACATGGAGAGGTGTGCGGCCATCCAACATGATACCTGCCCAGACCATTAAACCTCCTCCGCCATAATGGTCGATTTCGCGGACATTAGAGGGTAGGTAGCGGGTCCCTGGTTCTCTCCATATGAACGTACAGGCGAGAATCGGTGTTTAGGCTGAACCGGGACTCATCAGTGAAGAGAACGGTCGCAAATTGATCCATACTCCAATCTCTATGCTCTCTGCACCATGATAAACGGATTCTCCTGTTCGTAGAAGTGAGCGGGACGCAAACAGCAGGTCTTCTTGCAAACAACCCTCTCTCATGAAGTCTTGGAAACAGTCACCCTTGATACACGGGTTCCTGTGGCTGCATACAAGTCACGAGAGAGCTGAGAAGCTGTAGCACTCCTGTTACGCCTCACTATAATCGACAAATGGCGATCTTCTCTGGCCGTCGTGGCTCTTGGACGACCTTGCCCAGGCTTTCTCTCGATGGATCCGGTATCCTGGAACTGTTTCCATAAGTTACACACGACGCTGGACGTTAAATTGAACTCTCTACAAATTTGGATTTGAGATTGGCCTGCTTCTAGCCTCCCCACAATTCGCCACCTCATCCCATCACCTAAACGTTGGTGGTTACTTTTTACGGTTACAATTTGAAATTAACCGATTGCTGCAAGAAATTCGCCGAGGTGTGCTAGCAAACGAAATGCGTCTTAACTTACGTGCGCTTATAAAGCCTGTTTCTGTACTGGCTCCGCCTACACACACGTGTATGCTTACGTATTTGACGTACAAGATTTGTATTTTTGTCTAGAAGCAGCGATTTTACATTCAGTTCAGTTCTTTTCATGAAATTCGATAAAATATGCAAATTCTCTTAATTTATTTCACCACTGTAAGTTTGGAATATATGATTACACAAGATCAACAACAGTTTAAACGGGATTAGATACTAGGAAAATGAGATCATTTTGCTTTAAAATCCTACCATGAAGTCAAAATATTCCTCCCGCTCTACTCAAGGGAAAATGAATAAGAATTTATAGATATGCGGATATTAAATCCAACTTATCCTCCATGCATAAAATTTTATTTTCTCACTGCCTGTAAGTTCACTCCGCTTAAATCGCTTTCAAATAATTATCTAAATATTGAAATATAATTACATTCGTATACAAGTTACTTCACACACAAAAACAACAATTACTTCATACACTTTATTACAACGCTATGTAAGTGGCTGAAAACTATGCGACCACTTTTTGAAACTATGCAGGCAAAACAAAGTGCAGTACTTTCATCCAAAATAAATAAATAAAAATCCGGACTATCCGTTTGAGAGGGGGAAAAAAGCTATGGCTACGAAAGCAAACAAGCTAAGGCAGACAAGCAAAATTATTATTTTTTTTAACTTTGAAACATCCTGCAAAGTTTTTGTTAAATCAACAAGAAACTAAAGACAAATCTAGATCTTTTCACTAAAAAAGAGAAGCATGAGATATCGAGAAAATTATGTAACGTCATCTTAAATAATACTGAACATTATTTACTTAATGCAAGTATTTTTTGCTGAACGGCAGAATCTTGCCGCTTGCATATTTATAACTTCGTCAGTAGACAAAATCTTCAGAAGTCCAACGTATCCCTCAGTTTTTCTACGTAGAAATATTTATCTTACAGAAATTATTTGCACAAGTTGAGACTCAGTGTTACAAAACTTTCACTTTTCTTTCCTTCTTTTCAATGCAATCATCCATTTTCAACTTGGAACCAGATCTTGAATTGACTAAATTCCTCAGATCAAAAGCCGTGGGAACATACAGGTAAACAATGAAATAAACTTTTACGAGAAATAGCAAATTATGTGGAATTCGGCATTTTTACGTAAGTCATACGGTCCAAGCAATAATCTTTTTATACGCAGCACTGAAAAGTTTAAATGCATAATAGCAATACGATTTATCAATTGAACAATTTTAACATCGTATCTGCTCTTGCAATTGCCTAGGATTACAAGGTCCTATGGTACTATGACCAACATAATTTAATACTCACCTTTGAATTTCTTTACTTAGCTTATAACAGAATTAACGGATTCCGAACATTACAAGCTCTTGCACCATTTGTCGTAAAATGCAAATATTTGTCAATAAGTTTTTAAATGAAAGTGGTCGATGCATTTCTGAAACTATCTACTGATATGATATTTTCTAATACTGAATTGATAACAAGTTTTGCAAAACATCAGATAATAAGTTTAGTATAAAAATAATAATAATAATATCTAGAGAACAAACGCGTTAACCTCTCGACATTTCAAAGCGATAAAAGTCTGCACTTTAAGTAAAAACTTAGAGTGTTCATATAAACTTTAGACACGACGAAATTCCACTAATTCTGTTAAAAATAACTTGGAATAATTGAAATTGTTTTTACGTAGACAACCAGATACCCCATGTTTTGGAACATAGCTTCTTATCATAGCTGAATTTCAAATCTGAAATTTTGCCAACTAAGTTTGGAAGCAAAAACCGATATATCTACTGAACTCAAGGCCCACAAAGATAATCCAATATCACTTTATGAAAATAGAAAAAAAAGAAGGGATGAGCTGTAAATGCATGAAAAATGATAAAACTTTTGCTATAATGAATCACTTGAAATTACCTTTATATGCGATAAAATCTGGCAATATGCTAAAAGTTTTCGTCTTTGCATAAATACATAAAAGTGAAGTTCTCCTGGAATATATAATTCCAAAATCAATTACGATTTAAAAAAAAAAAGTATGACAGAAAATGTGAACTGTCTTTATAACGCTGGAAATTAGTCTTGTCAGTTCCGTTTTATTGCTAAGACAAAGCTAGTACCGAATACTGGTAACGCTAGACATGGAGCTCATCTGTCAATGATGATATACCAATCAAACCTCTTATAAACGCACTCCGCATAGAAATTATTTCGAGGTGAGTTCCCGTGTTGACGTTATTTTTAATAAGACATTATGCGTAAACGGATTGATTTGGAGCGCTGCGGTTTTTTTGTGCTACACGGGGGCTACTTAGACAAGGACCTACAGCTTAAGGGGACAGTAGACTTTCAAAATTGTGAAATTTGTCCAAAAATTCGATTCTTTTTATTTTATTAAATTGTGAAACTACGGACGAGTAGGAATAAGTAGGAACTAACAATAAGTTTCATTGCTAGTTCTATATATAAGGTATCCTGTAAATAAAAATTACCATAGTATATGCAAAAGAAACGCGCATGAAACATTTTTAATCAGGCCAATTTTTGATTTAGGCCAATTTTTGATGTAGGAATGTGAATAGGCATTTGTATTTAATTTAGATACTATGTGATTACTAATAGCAATAACTTTAAATGTGTTTTTCTCAAAATAAAAATTTTCATGTCATAAGAATATTCAAACTGCTCCAGGCGCATTTCTAATTATCGTATTGCTTTGAAATTTAAGTTTTATATACTTAACTGTATATCAAATAAATCTTATTGAAAAAAATTATGCTTCGTAGCTCAGAATTTCTAAATTTTGTACTTAAAAAGATGTTTATAGGTATTTTTCGTAATAAAAAGGGTGTTTTCACTATTATTATTTTTTTCTCTTTATATTTTTAATGAATGCTTAAAATAAGCAATAAGTTTCATTGTTAGCTCTATAAGGTATCCTGTAAATAAAAATTACATTTCATTAGAATTTAAGACAGTAAAAATGTTAATTAATGGTGTATATACACCGATGTTGTACTGCTTCAAATCTCTTTACAATAAAATTTTTTTAATAATGGAGTAATTCTTTAAAATCCTACATATGTTAATTTTATAAAATTCTGAGTGTTCATAAAATTCTATAAGAACCTACAAAATAAACAAATAAGTGCAAACGTTATACCAGACTGCAGAGATAACGGCTTTTTAATGTGTTTTTTAATTAAGAAACTCGACGACATGAACAAAATTAAATCCTGTAACCGTGTCATAAGCTCTGCCACACATACGCACTCGGCTGAAATGAAAATTACATCATTGTGAGATTAAAAACACATCAGAGAGCAAAGAAAATTTTACTCTCTGATGTCATTAAACAAGAACTAGATATTTTCAGTACCAAGAAAAACGCATTCGTAATTAATTCCAGGATTTTAAAACAGTTCTCCGGAAGAGATTATCTTTGTAAACCTAAATGTAGTTAAAAAAAATAGTCAAAATAAGATCTTGTACTAAAACCTCTGTAGATTTACTGTACCTCTGTATAGTAAATAAACATACTCAGTCTCGGGAAAATTGCGTTTGGATTACGCTTAAACCTACTTATACATTGTTATCCATACTTTGCACGACTTATGCCTAGGCCTACTCTTAATACTAAAAATTTCCTTTTTAAATTTTTTTTCTTCTTCTTAAAACGCCCACTGAGGGCACGTAAAATGCTTTCGCAAAATAAAACAAACACCCTCTTAACGCCCCTCCCCGCCCCCCCCCAAAAAAAAAAAAAATTAATAAAAATTAAATAAATAAATCCCTCTTTATTGGTAAGTTAAACAGTCTAATGAAAGAGTGATTCAACAATATTTATAACGAAAGCTTTTAAATTTTTTAACAAGAAGTTTTAATAATTTAGATATAAATTTCTAAGTCAAACATTTTTAAATTTTAGGTTTACGGATGAAAACAACGACATATTTCAATGCTAAATCCTGACATTTGATTTCAGCCTAAACGCGCAGTGAAATTATGTATATAAGCATACCATGGTAATTAAGGCAGATCTCTAAAATGAAGATATTCAGCTTACTTGCGATACTTTATCCTAGTAAACACGAATACATTCCATACCATTAAATTTTAGAAGGCATATCGAGCAATCTAAAATTGTGCACAAACATATTTTAAGGAGTTGAGAAAAAATTTAAGACTATTATCATAGACTATTATCATAGACACCTCTGGAATAAAAAATGAAAAATATTTTCTTAAAAATATTAATGAAAAAATATTCCCTAATGTACTGCTGACCTATAGTGCAAGACAATCCTTTGCCAATAAATGTAACACATGCTCATTCATGTTATCTAAAAATATAAAAAAAAAACACTCATACGTCGAACACGATGAAAATTATTAATAACTTCGGGGGAGAAACTGACAGCAAATTTAAAGATAGTGGCTGTTTTAATCATTAAAAAAAAAATAACTATCATAAGTTATGAGCGTTTTTATGCCTCCATGAATACTAATTTAGGAGTAATGATAAAAAAATAATGTCCAAGAGAGCTAAAAATATGGATGTTGTAGTAAACATTTTATAAATAGGCAATTAACAATTCGAAAAATGCTCTTATCAGAATAGCAGATTTTTTATTTTATCATTTTATACGAAACTAGCTGAAAACCCGCGCTTCGCTACGGAGTACATTCAAATTAAATACAACGGTCAACGTATGCAATTTATGCCAAAAAATAAATATATATATATATTTATAAAAAAATCGTAAGGGATATGCATTTTTTTGGATAATATCCAATCGTCTGCTGCATTAGAAAGACAAAAAAATATTTTTTTGTCTATTTAGTTGTTACGCACGTGACGATAAATTTATTGAAAGTACCAGAAAAAGAAATCACGTGATCAGCATTTAATAAATTAAATTCTAAAAATTAATCTTTAAAAATTCACCAAAAATCAGGAAATGGAGGTAAAAATTCGAAAAGAATTTCATTTTGAAGGAATTTTTATGATCTTTCTCGTGATATAAGTTTTATAACCCTCAATGAATTATTTTAAATGCAAACGTAAAAAAAGTTTAAAAAACAGCTTAAAAATTTAATTTAAAAAAATCTAAGATGAATTTTTGAAAAATCTTTCTTAGTGCACCCCTACACTATTAGAAGAATCGCCATGCAAAATTTCAGCCCTTTAGGTCCAGCGGTTTGGTCTGTGCGTTGTCAGTCAGTCAGTCAGTGAATGAATGAGTCAGTTACGGAACTGTTTTATATATATATATATAGACTAGCTGAAAACCCGCACTTCGCTACGGAGTACATTCAAAGTAAAAACATCGGTCAATGTATGCAATTAATGCCAATATATATATAATAAATACGACAATCAATGTATATAATTGATGTAAAATATATATATATTTATAAAAAAATTGTAAGGGATATTTTTATAGACAAAATAATGTAGAAGAAGATATTCAAATTAAATCTAATATAAATAATATTAAAGAATATAGTACAGTTTCTAGAACATTTCTTTTACTGTATTTTAATATTTTTTGGGATAATGTCCAATCGTCTGCCGCATTAGCAAGAAGAAAAAAAAATTTTTTTTTGTCTATTTAGTTTTTATGCACGTTACGATAAATTTATTTAAAGTACCAGAAAAGGAAGTCACGTGATCAGCATTTAATAAATTAAATTCTAAAAATTAATCTTTAAAAATTCACCAAAAATCAGGAACTGGAGGTAAAGATTCGAAAAAAATTTCATTTTAAAGGAATTTTTATGATCTTTCTTGTGATATAAATTTTATAACCCTCAAATTATTATTTTAAATGCAAACGTAAAAAAAGTTTAAAAAACAGCTTAAAAATTTAATTTAAAAAAATCTAAGAAGAATTTTTGAACAATCTTTCTTAGTGCACCCCTACACTATAAGAAGAATCGCCATGCAAAATTTCAGCCCTTTAGGTCCAGCGGTTTGGTCTGTGCGTTGTATGTCAGTCAGTCAGTGAATGAATGAGTCAGTTACGGAACTGTTTTATATATATAGATTACTATTCGTGAAAATACAGTTCAAAACTCTGCATAATTCTAATTTGGAAGTAACCAAGCTGGCCAATTTTCGAGTATACGAACAGTTTGGAATTGGAAGTGCTCACACTATATTTTTAGAAAAACTAACCGACTTAAAAACACCGTAAAATGTGTTAAGCAACTTTATTTCAAAATTCTTAAAAGCCGCAAAATACTCAAAAACAAATTTCAACACGCGCGTGAATCAAGTTTTCTGTCCGAAAAAGGAAGAAAATCCTAGCTAAATAAGATACGTCAAGTTCTCGATAAAACTGCTTTGAAATCAATTAAATAAATAAATAAGAACACAACATCGTGTAAATTGAGAACGGGGTTAAAACAGAAAGAAAAAAAGTAAAAGATTAGGGAAGAACACTCACTTTGAGTCTTGAGTCATGTGACACCAAATGTCGGACAAAAGAAATGACTTGTCGATGCCCTCCTTAATTGTTTACTTTTGAAGTAAATCCTACTTAGTATAAAAATAGATGCAATGTCATTGGACTTCGGTGCGCGTTTAGGGTGCCATGCGGAAGTTGCCATTTTAATTTTTTCCTGTTAATGTGTGCAACACACGACTGTAATTCAAAATGTCCATATAATTAATCTTTGACAATCAAAGTAAAAATTTGACTAATGGTGGGCACGGACAGTCCAATCACGTGAAAGATGCATTTAAGTAAATTTACAGTCACATCTTCAAACAGTATTTAACTTCATATTCGAAGAGGCTTTAGGAGGTCTGACATATACAGGTGGTTATCAAAATAATGGAAACACCTATCAATATTAGTGGTGTTTATGAATGTGCCTCGTATTCCTTAAAAAACAAGTCTGGCCACTGGTATTTTTTATATAATATAGTGTATATATTCGTCTACTGTCAGGTAGCAGTAATGAAGCTAAGGGCTTCGTGCTTTTGGGGGGAACAGAGTAAAATGTGTCAGACCTTGCAAAAAGGGCAAATTGTTGGAGCGCGTTTAAATTGGAGTATCTGTTACTGCAACCCCCAGGCTAATGGGTGTTTTTCGAGCTATGGTATCGAAAGTCATGATAGCATACAGAGTGCACGGAAAAGCATCCTTTGCCAAACAGAATAGTGGACGAAAGGGAGAGATGGGTGAAATAGACGGACGAGGTACTGAAGCGGATTGTGACTTGAAAAAAATAAAACAACTCCAACCAAAATGACCGAAGAGCTCAATGTGCATCTCCATGTTCCGGTATCAACCATCAGAGGTAGGAAGGTACTTCATAAACAAAGCATTTACGGAAGAGCAGCTATTCGCAAGCCACTTGTAAACTTTAGAATATCATAACATGAGAATAATCATTGAAAAAAAAAAAATAATAACAGAAACTGAATCCCAAGCGAAGCCGGGTAATGCATCTAGTATATATATATACACAGCTGGCCACTGTAAATGCAACACCCTGAAGAAAACATGCAAATAACATGAAATTTACAACATTTATTAGCGGAGGTGAGATATGCAAATGATTAGAATTTCAGCGTAGACGCACATCACGCGCGCCTGTGGCGCCACTTCAAAGCGCTATTTAAGGCTTGGAGATTTCAACGATTTCAAGTTCGGCAATTGTGTTTTTCTTGTGGTTTTTTCAAAAAAAAAAATGATCAATTATGCCTCGTCGAAAACAGCGATCATCTTTTGATCAAGTATCCGAGTTCGACAGACGAAGGATAGTGGCCTACCGAGATTGTGGATTATCTTTCAGGGAAATCGGTAGTCGTGTTGGACGAAACCAAACAACTGTAATGCGGATATGTGATCGTTGGATGCAGGAGGGTACGACGGACCGGCGTGTTCGATCGCATCCACCTCAGTGCACCACTTCACGTGATGACAGGCAAATTGTGCGCATGGCAGTGACGGATCGCTCAGTCACATCACGAACCATAGCACAGCACATGCAGTCTGTAACGCATCATCCAGTGTCTGCGCGTACCATTCGACGCCGTTTACAACAGAGTGGTCTGTCCGCAAGACGTCCATTGCTTTGTCTACCCTTGACGCAGAACCACAGACGTCTCCGTCGCCAATGGTGCGATGACATAAGGATGTGGACGGCAGAATGGAATGAAATTGTCTTTACTGACGAGTCACACTTCTGTCTGCAACACCACGATGGTCGCATTCGAGTCTGGAGACACCGTGAAGAGAGGATGCTGAACAGCTGCGTTATGCACCGCCACACTGGTCCTGCACCGGGTATTATGGTATGGGGCGGTATTGGATATCACTCTCGCACACCTCTAGTACGCATTGCCGGTACTTTAAACAGCCAGCGCTACATCTCCGAGGTGTTGGAGCCAGTTGTCCTTCCTTACCTTCAGGACTTGCCCACAGCCATATTTCAACAGGATAATGCGCGACCACACGTGGCACTCATTGTCCAACAGTTCTTCGTCTTCACCAATCATGGAGGTAGATCTCGTATCAGGGTTTGGGATGGCATTTCATGGTTTTCTTCAGGCCCTATTGTAACCCTAAAAGGGAGATTGAATGGGAAGGACTATGTCGAAATTTTAGTTCACTAGTCCATCCTATGGTGCAAACATTGTTTCTTGCAGGAGATGGCGTTGTAGCGTACTGGAAATAGGGTCTTATTTTTTCCCGAGACCCCACAAGAGCTTGAAACACAGCGGCGTGTTTTTCAAGGAATGTGTTGTTCGGTTCCACCAGTTCGGAACACGTGGGGGGGGATTAAAAACCGTTTTCCTTACAGATCAGCCAGTAAAGCTGTCATCCTAACGTTTCTGCAAGGTAATAAAGTTTCGGCGTCTAAGAAGAGCTGTCAGCCGATAATCTGCCGGCCCCTCCACCCCGTCTAAAAATCCAGACACGAGGGAGAGACGCTTGAGAACGCGGGCGGTGCAGATGTGTGTTTAGGCTCCGTACGTTGTGAATCTGCACGGTTTTTTTAAATTGAATATGTTGCACTGTTTCAAATGTTAATTATTTTTGTTAATAAATTGTTAAGTTTTGTTTTTAAAAATTGGCCTTCGTTTGTTAATTAGAACTCTGTCTTTCTTGGTATGGATCAATAGTTGTGAAATTTCTTCAAAATGCCTCAGAGAGAATAGCCTTACCTACTTGTAGTGACGCTACAGCGTTCTTCAGAATGATAATCCCCCTATACATACAGCTAAATCTATCAAGTATTGGTTTGAAGAGCATGAAAAAGAAGACAAATATCTTATCTTGCCCTGTACAATCCCCCCGACTATATATCATCCAACCACTGGGATCTGTATAAGCGGATAGAGCCAGGTATCGATATCCACCACAGCATCTCTACAGGAACTTTCATGATTTTTCCCTGAAGAATGGTATAATATATTCTTAACCACTATTCATGACTTGTATAATCCAATTCCAAGGTGAATCAGGTGGTATTACATGACAAAGGTGATTCTGGGCCGTATTAATAAAGGTTTTCATGATGTTTCTTAGTGTTTCCATTATTTTGATAACCACCTGTATATATATATATATATATATATATATATATATATATATATATATATATACACACACGCATTCGTAACTAATACTTGAACAGTTTTTAATTTGGTTTAAAAATGATTAAATTTAAAAATGTAATTTATAATATATGAGATGAAGAATTATACTACAGCATAATATTTCTCTTTAGCGCTGTATTTGCATAATTTTTCCCTCACGGGCCTTTGACTTAAGAAATAAGTCAAAATTATTTGTCTTCGGGATTCAGTAAAATGTTTTTTAAAAAAATAGTTTTCATTTCTTCTTTCCAGAGTAATTTGGGATTCAGAGAAAATATATTCAACATTTTTTTTCTCAAAATCACAAATCCCGAATACCGTGTAATGAAAATATATCAAAAGGACGCTGGACAACAGTGTTTTCCCACCTTTTTCGAATAGCGACCATCTTCAATGGTTTCCACGCATCTTGCGACCCCTTTTCCCCCTTGCATATTTTCAATTAAAAAAACCTTTAATGACATACAGAAAAATACTAAACTGCATTTTTCATAATTTAATTCCAACTAAATGTTTAATTTAACAAAAAAAGAAATCTGTAAGAAAATTTAAGAAATGGTCAGCTTTAAGAAATATTCCTCCCTCAGTCAGCGTGCAAAAGCAAGAATAGAACAAAACAGAACCTAAATAAAAATAATTCACGGACAAACAGGTTGGAAACCATTGCTGTAGAAAATTTCACTGCGATACCTTGCAAGTAATTTGGATAAGTAAGATGGCATATCATGAAAAATTCCATCTGGACGCTAAAACATGTCACATATTCGTATGCGCCCGGGGCAAAAAAACCTCTCTTTGAGCCCGTGCCCCAATAACTTAAAAATATTCCCTCAAATGCTGACGTGCCAGCTGGTTTATTAATAGCAAAAGGCAAACATTTAATGAATGATCATTATTAATTATAACAAATTAGTACTTTGCTAGTCACAAAATAAAATTTGCGCAAATAATATTAACATATTTAGTATAAAAACATAATATTAATATCAGTTAATTATTTATGGGATTTTGTGATAGTTATTTGACGTCGAACATTTTATATTAGGAGGAATTATATAAATGACTAGAATTTTTTTAAACCCAAATTAATAGAAACTGTTAAATACTTTCACGAGTAAAGGGGGAGGGGGGTGTTTAATAAGAAAATATCATTAATAATAAAATATTTTGAGTCACATATTTTGAACCCATTATTTAGCTCGCATACGCCAGTTTTAACTGAAACAATTTAGAAATCAGTTATTTACATTTTAAAATTTCAGAACATTAAAAAATTTTAGCATTTGACTTCTAGTAAAAAAATTAAGTATATAATTTAGAATAGCTGTCAGTCCAGATTTTAAATACAAATACATTTTAAATACAAATACAAAGTATACATTGTAAAAAGTGATGAATTTAAATAAAATCTCTTTCTTGTTTTATTGCTTTGTAGACAAACCTACACCTTACAACAGTTTTGACATTCAACAATCCCTTTCTGTTTGACATTTTTTAATCACGATGGATCTGT
Organism: Dolomedes plantarius; assembly: GCA_907164885.2. NCBI lineage: Eukaryota > Metazoa > Arthropoda > Arachnida > Araneae > Dolomedidae > Dolomedes > Dolomedes plantarius. The sequence continues at coordinate 85,608,861 of OU015498.1, forward strand.
GTGATCCGTATATATTCCATCCTGGAAACTCTTTAAGAGCCGTTGGTAGGATTTAATCGGAACATCTTTCTAATATTTAGAAATGCTTCCTCATAATACGGCATGGATAACAAAATCAATGGATTTTTTGCAACTTCGAACAATGTTAATTCGAGTATAAAATACTAATAAACAGAGAATACTTCACATCACTGTGAATACTCAAAAATCAAAATATGAATAAAATACGTAGCAGAAACTTAAGGCATCGCTAGCTAAAGCATATATCGTATATTTATCAGTTTTCAAGTATACAGAGCAAAATTATTAAAAAAAACTAAAAACTTTTTAAGAATTTTCAAGGACAAGAAAACCCTCTGAATTCGTTTGACTTTCGTAAACGTCGTGTTTTACAGCTTTCATAAAACTAAATATTAATTTTAATGCTATCACTCGTGAGGTTTTGGTACGCCATTATTCTAGATGCATTTTAAAACCCTAGGTTAACTCTTTTTGCGGCTTCACGGCAGAGAACACATAAAACGGTATATTTAAGAAACAAACAACACTGCACAAGTGCTGTATCAAACAGTACAATCTTGGCTTTCCATAATTTAATCTATTTTATTTGCATTTCCTTTTTTTGCTTTGAATTTTCTTTTGAGAAAGATATTCATCAAGAATGCATAATTTTGGGCAATGAATACTTTAGTGTTGGTGCTGTATTCAAACACATAATTCAGTGGAGGTGTATGTATGTACGAGATAAAGCATTGAATAAAATGGAATGGTGTAAACAACTGGTTGATCAGCCACAGGACAATGTCTTTTCTTTTAGGATGTTCTTGTAGGAAATGTGTTGTATGCACATAAAATGACATGCAATGAAAATCACTTTTATTTTTAAAGACGAAAAAAAAAAAAAAAAAAAAACAAAAAAAAAAAAACAGAGAATACCCAAAAAAAATTTGTGAAATTGATTAATAATTGTGAAGATGACAATCTGCTTTGATTGACATAGTAATCTAAATTCAGCGAGTGCGCGAAAAATAAAAATAAAAGTAATTTATATGTATTTGTACTTTATACTCATGCGTAATATTATATATATATATATATATATATATATATATATATATATATAAAAGGGCGAATGTAGTCATCGTAATCAATAAAGTTTTATATTACAATTTGTCCCCGAATGTATATACATAGCAAACAGATATTCAATTTTATATTAATGCGCACTAAATTCAATGCCTTCATTGCGTTTTAAAGATGAAACCTTTAGTTAAAATTCTCAAATGCAATCGTGCTCTTTAATAGTTTATTTAAAAATCTAAAATATGATGGCTAAATTCGAATTATTGCATTGCATCATCTACAATGAAACAAATTACGGATAGTATATAAGCCGCGGAATAAATAAACAACAGAAAATTGATAAACAAGAAACATCCGAAAAACGCAACGCTCTAGAAACTATAATAAGAAGAATAAAAATATCAAGGACGTACCAGCCGGAAATCTTGCATAATTCTGTTGTGATCTTGCAACTTTCTTTTGCAATTCTTTGCTAACTAACGAAATATATTCATTGAAGTTGCCGAACATAGATTTCCCGTTCTTAAATGCGGTTATCATGCTGACATGAACAACACGGTAGGGATGAAATGTCAGAAAAACCGTATTTTAGCTGCCATAAGAATTAGTATGTGCGATCTGGTGAAGGTACCAAGAGTGACTGCGGGCGATCTCCCGTAATCACATTTGTATGGCTACCGTCACATAATTCAGCCAGCGCCTCAAGGTCAGACAATTGTTCATTTTGTTTTGTCAGAGTAAGGAAGAAAAATAAAAAGCTTTGACAACTATGAAAGATAATACGATGTATTATTTGGTATCTGGAAATAAACGATGATTATAGCTTTCTTGCGATAGAAATTTAGGATAACGGAGAATTTGAAGATAAGCTGTTCACAAAAATCATCAGTTTGTTCTTGCTACTCAATTACACGCTTGTAATAAATTTGTATTAATGATCTCAGCTCATTTCGCGAACGATCTCGAAACTATCATATAGTTTTAGGAGACGGAGTAAAGCAAAAACCAGTCTAGTTTAATCTCTCTCTCTCTCTCTCTCTCTCTCTCTCTCTATATATATATATATATATATATATATATATATATATATATATATATATATATATATATATATATATATATATATATATATATATATATATATTCATTCTCTCTCTCTCTATATATATATATATATATATATGTGTGTGTGTGTGTGTGTGTGTGTGTTCGTTCGTTCGTTCGTTCTATAGCATCACTCTGGAACGCCTGGAGCAATTTCAACCAAACTTGGTACACGTATCACTTACAATCTGGAAAGAAACAATAGGGGGGAAGACACCCCTAGCAACCCTAGGGGGGGAGGGGAGGGGGACATGTTAGTTAAATTAATTTGTGAGTTAAATTAATAATAGAGTCAATTTGTAATTTTACTTTATCATTTGTATACAGCATTTACTTTTAAATACCTGTAAATTAAATTACTTAGATTTTACACTACACGTAGAATCCATTCCTTTTCCTGTCTAATAAAAAAATTGGGATAAATAAATACCCGGGCAACGCCGGGCAAACAACTAGTTTATTTTAATAATATAGAATTTTAGAATGATATGAATATTTTAGAATCATGCAAAAATATGCTAGAAAGATTTTAAAATGCCAAAGAACGAAGCTTTTCTGTGATGAATATAATAAAGGGTCCAGGGGTAAAACGACTTTACAGCCATTTTTACGAAAATGAGTTAGCAGTGTCATCTTGTAGCTTTCAAGGAGAACTAACACCACGTGCATTCATATCTGGGGCAAAATCACTTTAAAGCCGTTAAAAATAGCGATAAAGTTTTGGCGTTCCATAGAAAAACCACGTTACTCCAACTTTCAAATTCGTTTTTCTCAAAACGAAGTTTTTGGAGTAAAGTGGTTTCACCCCTGGACCCTTCAAATAGTTACACCTTTTTAAAATTTAATTCGTGGATTTAATATCTCTTAAGTTATTTAACATTATCAGGTAAGTTCATTAGAGGTCCCCATTCCTTTCTTGTAAGCTTGCAGTATAATGTGTGCTTTGCGAGCGGGGTTTTACCCCTCATCTCTTTTAGCTTAAAATCTCCCCCAGCTAAGTTTTTAATCCGCTCGCTCGTCCTTTTCTCCATTGAGTACATTCTTTAATAAGCAGTCAACCAACTGACGTTATAACTTTCCTAATGAACTTGAGTAGCCACAAAGGATAAATATCATTTATTGAAAATTCCCTAGCAAGTCTTCCTTTATTAAAAAAGAGAAGAAGAAAAAACTTTATCAAATCAACAGATGAGACATTGAAACAGATAATTTTTTTTAAAAAGGGCTGAAAAGTTTATTCACCTACTTTTTCTCCCGTTTCTTTTATTTTCACCCGGAAAAAAAGGGCAAGATGCGAAAGTGTCACGTACCTGCCCTCGCAAAAAACGTGTCATCGTTTTTAACCGTAAAAAGTGAAACTTTCGCGAGATGTATCGTATTTTATCATTAATGGCCTATCAATCAACAGGGAGTGTTGCATGTAGCATGTCACATCTCATGGTGCATTCACATTGGACAGAGCTCTCTCCCCGACTCTCCTGTCAACATTAGTCACGGTAACATTAGACACGGTATTTAGAACCACCCCCATTCCAATGAACACGTGTCTTCCAGATATTCCCCCCATTTAGAACCCCCCATTCAAGCCGCCAAAGACTTCGTGTTGCTTGATCTAGTGTCCCCCGCCCCCACTGTCACCATTTGACCCCCGGGACCTCGAGTTTGCCTTTGATGCAATGCATACGGACGAGCGATCCGACGCAGAGCGAGCGATCCGACGCAGGGAACAGAGTACAGAAGACATAAATCACTGGAATAGGCAGAGAGCGCTGTGCAAGTCTCTACGCGCTATTAACTGTTGCAAAAACGAATGACGAAATATTTGAGATTAAACTCATATATTACTAATATTCATACGGAAATGTTTGTCTTAACAGTTGCATCATTTCGAACTGACAACAGGAACTCCGTGTAAAACGGATGGCATCTATTTTCTGCCCTTCGATTTTCACATGTTTGCATGAGTGACGCTGCACCAAACAGCCGTCTTGTGACGCTGTAGGATTTTGGATCTCATTAACCACTATGTACAGAGCCGGTCCCATAGGGGAGGGGGGCGACCGCCTCAGCAACACATCCTAAACGAACGTTCGTTTAGGAGGTGTTGGCCTCAGGCGCTGAATTGAAACAGGCGCCAAAATGAGACAGGAAAAATGAGAAATTTTTACGATATCTTAAAAACGCTCCGCTACCGGACTCCTATGTGAACAGGCCCTAAAACTCGAGGAGCACTAGAGAAGCTCCAGTGCTCCACGTGAAAAACATATAGTGCTCCACGTGAAAACATAGCGCATATAGATTGGTGCAGAGTTCTCTGCCTGCAGATCCCCGACTCCTGTCATCACATTAGTCACGGTAACATTGGACACGGTATTTAGAACCACCCCCATTCCCGCCCCCAAGGTCTCTTTGATCTGGTGTCTCCCCCGACCCCGCTCGACACCATTTGACCCGTTGACCCCCGCCCTTTCTTTGATGGACTGCCAGAGGAGGCGATCCACGCATAGTACAGAGTACAGAGTGAACATAAATCACTTGATTCCCCAAGGCACAGGCAGAGAACTCTGCACCAATGTCTGCCCTTCGGTGGCGTTACATTAAAGACGTAATTTGCACCAAAAACAGTGTCATCTCAGTAAAACTGAGTTAACTTACCGCTTATTAAGTCTTCAATTAACTTAGTAAATGGTATTAAGGCTCTGAAATAAGCATTTTAAAAATTCATGGATTTATAACATTAAAAATGACGCTACGGGGGGTTTCAAACTCTTTCTTTTTATTTTTATAAAGTAAGCACCAGAGAGTAAGATTTTCTATAGAACAAACTTTTAAAAACAAAATAAAAAAAAATAAATAATTCTTCCATGTAATTAAAAAAAAACTGGAAATGAAACAAAACGGAATATTTAAATTTGCATTGTTTTGTGCCAATCAAACTCCAAAAAATGGCAGAGTGCAGGCTTTCACGCTTGACTGCCGAAGTGCTTATAATATCAATAGAAAACGAGAATGGAAGGAAGACAACATAAATTTAACAGCCAATTACGCGAAGTATTTCAAAATGTACGGTTTATAAAACGAAAAGTCTAAACTACTTATTTTATCAATAAAAGGGTATAAATATTTGTTTTGTATTAACAATTTTTTTATCATGCCACTAACATATGGGAGATGATTGCTAGAAGCGGTAGACGATCAGTACTGGCGCTGTCTATTTGGAACAATGAAGGAATTTTTCGTATTGTGTGACTTAATACCTCCTTTATAATTCCTATCCGGAAAACTGGCCTTGACTGCTCACTAATAGCATTCCTATTATAAAAAAAAAAAGAATTCAATATACCGACAATACTTACAACCTCTTGTTTCTCCGTGCTCAACAATGTTTCCACTTTGTGTGTATTTGTAGCCCCTTAGATGTAGCCGAAGTCTGTTAATGCCCACGAAAATTGCATTATTACTAGCACATTGGAAGTATCGCTTGCCTTTGATACTGCCGTCACAGACTCCATGTTCTGGATGAACCTGCAAATGATCGGACATTAAATGAATATTTAAAAACGAAGAAAAACCAAAAATTAAGTACATAGACATTTTGTTAAAAGTACTACTTATTACAGGCCATTTAATTCCGTGGGTATCATTGCGCAGCCCCTCAAGATCTTTGGATAGATAAAAATCTACTGCGGCTGCGCCATTGTGTAACCAGTAATAAAAGAAAAAGCACAAAACTAGCGAATAAAGATATAGTACCTTGGGAGATTTATTATAACACAGATAAAACTGAATTTGAATTTCAATAACCTTTCGGCCACTACTGTTTGCACGGTCTGCGATTTCTTACTCGGCTCTCGAAGAAAGACGTTTTGACTTTACATTCAGATTGAGTTTTTTTTTTTTTCTTTTCAATTTTACTGTGAATGTGTTAATACTATATTCATTTCATATCTTTAAATGTTGTTTGGTACAGAAAAGCAGTAGCGCCTATTTTTTGTATAAATTTGCTTTAATATATTCTAATTCTCTAAAGCACCTTTACGACAATTAGAAAAGGACCTTGTGCACAATTTCACTCCTAAAAAATACTAATCAAATAGTTTCGAAAACGCATTCCGTTAATAAGTTAGTTTTGACATAAACAACTAGTTTTAATAATTCTGCAACATTATAAATGATTATTTTACATTTTCAATTGTAAAAATTACTACCTTTAAAAAGTTAGGATTCAAATGATTACGACCTCCCCCCCCCCCCCTTTCTTTTTCAAAGCAAAGATTTACCTTATATAATTTGCACCACGTGCTTTAGAGTTTACACTACATTTTCCACAGTAAAGACTCAAAAATACCTGGTTACTTGTAGGTGAGATCATTTCAAACCTCGAAAATATTAAATACTTTTTCTTATTCTGTCCAGTATAGAACTCATTCATGGCTCAATGTTCAACGGAGCGTGAAATGTTTTAACGTGTGCCCTCCATCCTAAGGAATCATAGACAACCTTACTCCGTATCAAAACTAATTATATCTTTTAACAACCCAGATGTTTTAAAGACTTCTCAAACACCGCATGAGGCTTGCGTTAATAATGAGGCCTACGTTCTTACGAAAATAAACATCCTGTTAAAGAAATTTAATTTTCACAACGTTCTGAAATTTGTTTTGAAACTGAAAAAATGTATGTTTATAAGAAATCGTAACTGAAACTCCATATGCGGCGGCAGCATGTTAAAGTGATTAAGCATGAAGTAAAATGGAGGACACTAATTCATTACAACACATGGTCTAGCCCTCGTGCAGCAAAAAATGACCGCAGCGCTCCCAGCCAGGTAACCAACCATTATTACATTACATAAACTTAGACACAAAAACGCAAAAAAGAAAAAAAAAAGCAGCATATATTTGGGCGTAGATTATCCACACGCCACAGATTAATCTCTATGCAGAAGCAAATTTTATCAGCTGACCTTCGCATGCGCAAGTAAGAAGCGTATATCGCAACACTATAAATACAGCTAATAGCGATGTCTCATTTTGGTTTCTTGTAGTCCCCGTAAAAAGGAATGTGATATAGTTGAGTAGGAACAGATCATGGCAGAAAAACAGTCAAACTAACCATATTTTTTTTAAAGATCAGATTAATCGGAATGACGGAATCGGAAGAATTAAAGGGTACAAGTTCCTTCAGCGCAGAATGTACTAGGATATGTATTTCACAACTGTGGAAATGGTTCTGAGACCTAACAACAATAGACGATAACCAGTGCAAAGTCGTTGGAGAGTTAAAACCCTTAACTAGACCGGTAACCGACATTAACTACACGATGTCTTAAGGAAACTGGTCAGAATGTCAGATGTTCTGCAAATTGTGTCAAACTCTTGTGCACGTTTGTTCTTGTGCACGTTTATAACGTATTCAAGAACACTGAAACTGGATTCTGAATGAGTGGTGCAAAGAGCTCAACCCAAATAATTCTAGATTCATCTACAAATGTACCGTTAGCGTTAAGAGGTACAGAAACGACAAACTGAAACCTAATCTTCGGCTCTTTTGAGGTGCAGTAGGTCAACAATCCATATTCATAAATGATAACACCCTCATCGATGTCAGCTGGTCGATAATTTTTTTCAAAGTGAAGATATCCAGCAAATGCAGAGGTCTTCATAGTCGCTGTTGAATCACTTTGCCGCATAAATGTTTGTCCCATTCAACATTTCAACATGCGTGAGATCCATTAGAGAGATGAACTGCATTCACCAAATACCATTCTGGAGCTGAATAGAGTTCTACAGTTGGAGAAATCCACACAGATCATGAAATACCTTATAGAAAGCATGGAAAGTCGATGTGAGGATTACGTATCTGATAGAGATAACAACATACCCTATTAATGATTTTGCAGCAGCGTTTGCCAAAATTCTTTTATAAAAGAAATAATTAAAAAAGGGTAAGAAAGATACGCTTCGGCACCTTTTATCCCGAAATTTTTTATTCCTGTACTGATTTTATTTATTTATTTATTCTTGGCGTGCGTGTGTGTGTGTGTGTGTCTCACAGTAATCAGCAGTAATAAAAAAAACAACTTCGGGGCTTCAGAAACTGAAGGAAAAAAATCCTTTGTTTCTACTGCTAGTTGTGTTTCAGAGATGAAAAATTACAAGATCTAAACTACTTTTCAAAAGAAGTTGAGCTACTAAAAAGTTAAAAAGAACAAAATTTCTAACCTTAGTGAAAATGTCTAAGAAAGATGTGCGTGCCACAAAATATCGACGATCAGAATTTTTGCATAAATGGAAAGAAGTTAGTCACATTAAATATTCTTGAATTTTCACATACCACTGTCAGTAAGGGGCTCTAAATATCGGAGAAAATGTATAAAATCACAATAAAAAAAATTTTTAAAAATCGGTTTCCATTTCATAACAGTAGCACTCCAAATTAAGAGGAAAAATAATTCTCCAACAAACTAAAAACGTGTTAACCTGCTATTTGAAATCGAACTCTTGAATATCTACAACCTGCTTCTATAGCTGAAAAACACTTAACTTTTATTTCTTTAATTTTATGCACTTTAAATGATAAATCCATGTTTCGTTTTGTATAAAAGTAAATTGGTACTACTAATTTCGGTGCTTGAAAATAATAAGAAAACAAGCGCAATACTGTAAAAAAAAAATAATAATAATAATGGTAATGATAATAAAACCAAGTGCGCATTCGAAGCGTAAATAACTTACCAATTTTTCATGAAACCATAGGAAAAAAATTTCCGCCATGCTTTGGTTCTTTTGTCATTTTGCAAAATTTCCCTTGAAAGCTCTTTGCATACCCACTAAAATTACCGCGCGTACCCCCGGAGAAAGCGTACCACAGTTTCAGAACCAATAACCTGCAAAATATTGCGTAGTCGCGCATTATATAATAAACTTGCAGCGAAATTAAATTTTGAAAAAAATATATGAAAATTTTACAATTTTTTCCCCAGCTGTATTGTTATATATATATATATATATATATATATATATATATATATATATACTATGTCGTAACTAGCCATTCCTGTGCCCTGGGCAAGAATTTGCATTTGGGTCCCTTAATTAATTAGGTTTGGGAGAATAATAAATAAAACAAATACCGCATCTTGAGCCTCCCTTCCAAGTGGGCCCTGGGCGAGTGCTCCTGTTGTCCCTGCCTAGTTACGGCACTGTGTATATATATATATACACAGTGGAATCTCGATCCATCGTTTTCGGATTCATCGTTTTTCCGCATGTGTCGTTCATTTTATCCAGTTCCAATGATCATATTGCTTTGTTATGTTTCCGCGTCTATCGTTTTCCCGCATTTATCGTTCATTTCAATCGGTCCCTTGAAAAATGATAGATCGAGATTCCACTGTATATATATATATATATATATATATATATATATATATATATAGGTTGAATGACAAAATGTTGAACAAAAGTATCACCCTGACAAAGATCTAGAAAGCCGAAATGTGTTCTTGTTTAATGATCAAACAATGTCCCACTTCAGAAACATTTTGAAACGTAGGCAGCAGCAAGTTTCTCTTGATAGGTTTGTAATAAAACTCCCTAAATCTGAGCCTAAAACAGGGATTGGGGGTGCTAAGAGACAGAAAAGAGAAAGAATCCCTGCGTAAGCATAGGCGTAGCGTCGGGGGAGTGCGGGCGGCACATCCCCCCCCCCCAACTTAACTTGAAATAAATTAAAACGTTAATAGAAGTTCAGTTAAAATCGGAAAATTGTGGAAAACTTTTAAGAAAGTTGGTTTTTTCCCCCCTTTTTCAAACTGTAAAACTGAAGATTCCGATTGTGCTTTTAGCTTTAACATAGTTTTTAACAATGATACGATCCATAACAAATATTCGATGCTATATTTTTTTTCTCATTTTATTTATATTATATTTATTTTTCACAGTGTATAACTTTTGAATACTACTCAAACATAAATTCTATTGTTATTCTATTTTTTTGAAAAAATCATAATATTTAATATTTTAAGAACCATCTGAGAGTCAATGCACTGAGGAGGACCCTAACTGAATTCAATTCGTGCCCCCCCCCCCCCCCCAACCCCCCAAAAAAAGTTAGAAGCACGCTACGCCTATGTGCGCAAACGCCTGATGTTTCCTTGGATGGAGACTCCCCTTTCAAGAAATAACCTCTCTCCTTCTCTACTTCGCCACTATCTCATGAGGCTATCAACTCCTTTCAGTTCCGATTGAGTGAAGATAATTATATTTATTTTATCTAATTATTGTTTTAAATTATGTCTTCTTAGTTTAGTTGAATATTTTGTATTAAAAAAAACAACCCCATCCATTTATAAATTGCCGAGAAAAATTAGACATTTCTGGTTTTCAGGAACGAATTATTTCACTTATTACTCCTTATGGAAAAAAATCGTCCTATACCCGTCGTGCCTTCTGGAATCAATTAACGACAAGTACCGAGGCACCACTATATATATAAATGAATGTTTGTTCGTATTGTATGCGCTGCCGTACCGTTCCATCCGATTGCGATGAAACTTGGTAAACTTATTGCTTGAACTTGCGCGAAGGTTATAGACTATTTTCATCCCGCTACGACGTTTCATTCCCGAATTATGTTAGAACAAGTTTGCGCGGTATCAATGGATAATTTTGTACAAAGCCATTGTAACATTTCATTGTTGCCAATTAACTTATAACATCTCCGTAAAAATAAATAGACATGAATTAAAAACGTGATTTATTCATATATTGGCGCATGCAAGAATGAATTTGATATATTATTTTCATATACGTGGCAACGCCGGAATATTTCTTTTTAAAAAGGAAAATATAAGGATGGAAAGTCATTCATTTTCAATGAATGTGTTATCTATCCATCTCATGAATCGAAACTATCCCAAGCTACCTGTTCAAACTCAAATATACTGAAGGACACGTTCATTTAGCTAGAAATACGCGCGTTTAGCCTTGACGCGATGATTTATATAACTAAAGTGACATTGAAACATAGCAGATGATTTAGTTTTGAGAAAGAATTACAATCATGAAATACGTGTATATTATAATTAAGAAAGACTAAAAGTGGCATTGAAACGTAGCAGACGTTTTAGTTTTGAGAAAGAATTCCGAGCATGAAATATGTGTATATACTTTTTCTATAATAATTATCAGATTTGCTGTGTTTTAATATTGAATGTGATCTCAATCCATTCAAACATTATTGATTCATTTTCTATAATAATAAATCCATTCAAACGTTATTGACTAGCTGTAAATTAATGCTTTAAAATTCCCAAAAAGAGGAGAGCAACTTTTAATCCTGCAGAAGTAAGGGGAAAATGTCAAAGATTGTTGAGAAATGAGCAATGTGATGAAAAAAAAAAACAGAAGCGCGCGAAGCCAACAGAATTCGAAATGCAGTTAGACGCACACAAGAATCTAAAGAAAAAACATTCAAGAGCTCGAAGGTAACAGAATTCGAATTGTAGTTATCCGAAGCAGTGAGACTGATGAAGAAACTTTGAACGCGTCGAACATACGATCGTCTTCGAGCTTCAATATCGAAAGGAGAGGAAAGCGATGAACAACGACAGCACCGACAACAAACTAATGCTATTTGCTACCGCAAAAGAATTTTAGCGAAAACTTTAGAATATCATAACATGAGACTAATCATTGAAAAAAAAAATAATAACAGAAACTGAATCCCAAGCGAAGCCGGGTAATGCATCTAGTATATATATATATACACTGCTGGCCACTGTAAATGCAACACCCTGAAGAAAACATGCAAATAACATGAAATTTACAGCATGCATTAGCGGAGGTGAGATATGCAAATGATTAGAATTTCAGCGCAGACGCACATCACGCGCGCCTGTGGCGCCACTTCAAAGCGCTATTTAAGGCTTGGAGATTTCGACGATTTCAAGTTCGGCAATTGTGTTTTTCTTGTGGTTTTCTCAAAAAAAAACGATCAATTATGCCTCGTCGAAAACAGCGATCATCTTTTGATCAAATATCCGAGTTCGACAGAGGAAGGATAGTGGCCTACCGAGATTGTGGATTATCTTTCAGGGAAATCGGTAGTCGTGTTGGACGAAACCAAACAACTGTAATGCGGATATGTGATCGTTGAATGCAGGAGGGTACGACAGACCGGTGTGTTCTATCGCATCCACCTCAGCGCACCACTTCACGTGATGACAGGCAAATTGTGCGCATGGCAGTGACGGATCGCTCAGTCACATCACGAACCATAGCACAGCACATGCAGTCTGTAATGCCTCATCCAGTGTCTGCGCGTACCATTCGACGCCGTTTACAGCAGAGTGGTCTGTCCGCAAGACGTCCATTCCTTTGTCTACCCTTGACGCAGAACCACAGACGTCTCCGCCGCCAATGGTGCGATGACATAAGGATGTGGACGGCAGAATGGAATGAAATTGTCTTTACTGACGAGTCACACTTCTGTCTGCAACACCACGATGGTCGCATTCGAGTCTGGAGACACCGTGAAGAGAGGATGCTGAACAGCTGCGTTATGCACCGCCACACTGGTCCTGCACCGGGTATTAGGGTATGGGGCGGTATTGGATATCACTCTCGCACACCTCTAGTACGCATTGCCGGTACTTTAAACAGCCAGCGCTACATCTCCGAGGTGTTGGAGCCAGTTGTCCTTCCTTACCTTCAGGGCTTGCCCACAGCCATATTTCAACAGGATAATGCGCGACCACACGTAGCACGCATTGTCCAACGGTTCTTCGTCAATCGCCAGATTGAATTGCTTCCCTGGCCGCCTCGCTTTCCGGATCTTTCGCCGATAGAAAACATGTGGTCCATGGTTGCTCTACGATTGACCCAGATTCCATCCCCAGCTGCCACAGCAGATCAACTTTGGCAACGTGTGGAAGCTGCTTGGTCTGCTGTACCCCAAGAACTCATCGAAAGTGTCTTTGAATCAATGCCGAGGCGTGTGGCAGCGGTGATCTCCAACAATGGCGGCTACTCTGGCTACTGATTTTGGCAGGAACCACACTTCACAGAAGTCTATAAATTTAATCATTTGATACTTGGTCAACATGTTATCAACAAAATAAATTTTGTTGTGATATCTCTTCTCTTTCTTGGTGTTGCAATTTGGGTGGCCAGCAGTGTATATAAACCACCGCTTATAGTGATCAGTGGTTATAAGAATCAATATCGCAAAAACGAAAAATGTATTATTTCCATGTTAAAATTTTCGCTTTAAAGAATCAATCCACCGGTTTTAAGTATCAGTTTACACTCTTCGCTTTCCTATCATTTTTCCAAAAAAGTCACTTGAACCCTCCAAAGGTACGAAGTTTTTCTTTGTTCTTTTTAAAAGAAAGAGTGATAAAATGGGATGGAATTCAGTCGTAAAATGCATTCCCTTCTTTGTTAGACATAACATAATAATTTCCCCTTAAACGCTTTAGCTAAACACTGTCCTATTAGCTTGACCCAGGGGCATCCTACCCGTGCGGATCCGATTTCACTTTCTCCTCTGACAAACAAAGACAGGGACTCTTTTTTCCCACCTCCCAAATCCTGGTTGCGGCTTCCTGAACCCTGAAACACATAAATCTTCGACGCAGTCCTTTATCACTTAGGAAAATGTGACATTATTAGATTCAGCACGTTATCAAACCGTGAAACATAAACTAGAAAGTGAATCTTGGCCTGAGACTATTGGTATTGAAAGAGGTATAAACAGCCTCCTGTAAACTTCATTACGTCAAACTACCAAAGAAAACTTATTCTTGCACCCTTCCTATAGTGGAAATGTTAAACTGTTAAGCAGGTGTGTTGTAACAAATATTGGATTATTTTCTTCTATTACTATAATCATGTGTATCTACTTATAGGTCTAGAAATTAAGTTGTATTTTGAAAATTATAAAAATAATTCTAATAAAAGATAATTAACGTAAATTAAAGAGTATTTTATTATCTAATATATGTATATACAGGTGTGTGTATTCCTGTCCAAAAACCTAAATTTCGGCTATAAGAATCAACCGCTTATAAGAATCTAAAACAGTAATAACAAACGTGATTCTTATAAACGGAAATCACTGACTGACTGACTGACTGAGAGTGCGTGCGTGCCCTGGGTAAGAATTTGCATTTGGGTCCCTTAATTAATTAGGTTTGGGAAAATAATAAGACAAATATAGCATTTTCGGCCCCCCTTCCAAGTGGGCCCTGGGCGGTTGCCCCTGCCTAGTTACGGCATTGTATATAGGCGTCAACTTAAGAAAATCGTACCGAGTAAGTTTATAAACGTTAAATAAAAGACTTTGCGTTAAATACAAATCAATAAAATTTAATCCTCTGAAAAGAAGAAAAAAATTGTTTAAAAGAACCAAAGGTAAGAGGCATGGGAAGGAAGCAGAATTTCAAAAATTTAGTATTTAAAAGTTTCATATATACCCACAAGCAGGTATTGGGAAAATATTCTCTACCGAAAATAATTTCATAACTGAAATATAACGCAAGAAAAGAACACCTGAAAAAAATATCTACATAAATTAATAAAAAAATGAAAAATCTGAGCGAAATTCAGATCAACGAATGGATATGGAATATTAAAATGGAACAAGCAGTGTTGGAATACTTCCAACTTTTATCATTATAAATCTGGAATCCGTATAAAACATAATACAAATTCATATCTTCTTTGTAAATTCGTTAGAAATAATTATCTTAAAAGCAATCCATTACAGCAAAACTGTTAATTAAATTTTATTAACCTGTGCCAATAGAACAAATCCCTTCCGAACATAAACCATTATATCACAGAGGATAAAGGGAAAGAGAAGATTGTAAAAGATCACACGAACAAAAATTACGAAATTAATGAATGCCTCTCTGCAAATAGAATAAGAATATATATTTAAATACAATAAAATCTGTCTAAAGCAAGAGTAGAAAGGCGTCCTGAAAATATAAATACAATGATGAAAGTACAATCTTGATCCAGCTTGATCTCTATACAAGCTGGAATCACTTAAACATGAAAATGGACCTCTTTAAGTACTAACAGAATTTTAATTTGTACGCAAAAAGAATATGCAGCTGAGAGTCGAAACAGGTTCCTTACAAAGGAGTATTTTTTAGTAAGGGTAAATGACTCGTAATGACAAAATGTAGAAACACTTCACATCATTCACCAGAGCTACCCAAACGAAAGCGTGATTTCTTGGAATTAAAGAATTTTATTCAAACATGGCCAAATATTGATGTAAGTAAAACGAAAAAAAAATCAGTACAACGGAAAGAATTATATTCAGGAAAAAAAGAGGGAGTCCGACTTGAAATCGTAATCTGCCATTATGAACGAAGGTGACATTGCACACAATCCTGTTGTCAACAAAAAACATATCCTAAATAGAGTGACAGAAGACTGCAAAGTGCTCTTTCATATGCCTTTAAAACTATTAACAATCTTCCTTTGAGCTAATCCTTTCAGAATAATCTTAAAGGCTAAATTTGTTAAGTAACAGAGAGTTGCTCTTGGTTATCTAATTTAATCCAAGTTTTACCATTCGAGAAGCATTTACAGAAAGCAGCGAAAGGGGTGAGCCTAAAATAAATAAAACATGGGAGACCTTCATCCCGATCAAAGGCGTGGGAGGACAGTGCGGTGAGGGGCAATTTTTCAGAAGAGAATGAAAGTACAGTAGAGTCCCGATAATCCGAAATGATTGGGACCAGACCCTTTTCGGATTAACGAATTTTTCGGATTAAGCTAAATCGTTCTGAAAGTAAACTTAAATTACATAGTATCATGTGATTACATAAATATTACATATTACGTGAGATTTTACAGTTTATTTTATAAGGACTCTCTGAACATAACCAAATCTCGGGACGAAATGGGTGATAAGAGAGCGGAACGCTGCCTAGTACAGTATAGTGGAGTGTAAGTTGTTCTAATAATACGTCACAGTACTCGACAATTGGATTTTAGACGATCAGCAGATTGTTGAAATGGTTTTGAAAGAACCTGTAAACGTCTCAGACGAAAGTGAAGGTGAAGCAGACGGTGACATCGAACAGAGGGCATTTGATGTAGTACGCTACGCTACGTAGAGCAACACTCAGCCGCGACCCCAACGGACACCACTTTTCAGACGCGTTGGCGTAATTTGGTTTCAAGGGAAAGGTATTTTTCTCTTCGACAAAAAAATTTAACAGATGTTTTCAAACCAATGATGTTCAGTACATTGTCTAACTTTGAATTTTCAAAAATATATTTTATATTACTTTGTATCACTGTGGTTTTATTGTAAATTTAGTTCTTTGTGACTTTTGGTTTCCGATTAAGTGGACTTTCGGATTATCGGGACTCCACTGTATATCTCGTCACAAAATGTCATACAGCAAAATATCGACATAGATCGGTAAATAAGTTTTGTTGTGAATATCAAAAATCATTTCTAAACATACATCCAAATAAAAATATGGTTGCGACTAAAAATTAGTCCCCGGTCATTTATCACTACTTTGGGAAAGAAAACACACTTGCACATCACAGAGCCAGCAATTGTTGCTTAGTACAAAGACCTTTGTGACGCGATAAGCCCATGTAAAAAATTAAAGAAAACAACTAAAAGATATTCAGACCTTGGACGTGAGCGTCACGGGAACACCTGTTAATGTCAGGACATCTCTTCTATTTCAGAAAATTTTTGATTCCTGGCTTTATGCTGTTACTTCTGTAGGGCATGTCCTTTGATTTTGAAGAGTCTCAAAAAACGCGTGAACCCATTGTTTTCGCTTTAGATAAACGCATCTTTAAAACACAAGTAGTCACTTCAAAATATTGAATCTGATCACACAGCAAAGCATGCCCTTTAAAGATGCATAAGAAAATCGTCTCTAAAGAATTCTCTGTCCATTGCATTTATATCTTAAATGTCTCTGATTGCATACAAGGAAGAAACTAAGTTAATGAGTTCATTAACCCACGGGTAGGTTTGGGAGCAAATGACTAGTTTTCAAGAGTACTCGATAGCTTGATATACTAGAAAGTAGTTAGTCCATACAGTAAAAAATTGTATCTGACTCTCACGAAACCTACGGTATAAATTTCTATGTTTATTTCGAAACTAAAATGCATCCCATCAAAAATAATTGTTTCATAGGATAAAAAAAAAAAAAGGGAAGTCTGGATTTATTCGAAGAGCAAAAGGGGAAGATCGCGCACGTGACCTTTTGGAGAAATAACACTTGAAAAAAAACCGAAATTTAATTTAGTCACTTATCTGTGCGATACAAATTTAACAGATAAGAAAATGCATCTATATATACAACCGACATTAGCTTTATCATAAATTTTGTTCTGACTTATAATATCGCTGTATTTCGCATCAAATGTTATGCCAAATAGTTTAGTATCTAACGGCCTCATTTATTTAAAATTTAAATATTTACAAACATTTAACAGATTTCGTCATGTCATCGCGACACATGAATTTGCTTAGATGATATTTACTATCTAAAAATATATGATCTTGCTCATAACAGAAGGACGTACTCGTATTCAGATAAGACACAAACTCTCTCAACTGAGACATAAATATACCGCTAGGTATAAAGCTACTAAACAGCCTCATGATGATAATGTTTTCTACGACCTTGAAAACATAAAACACAATGAATTGTAAAAGCGTGCAGTAAATACAAATTGCTAGTCACAGAATGACACATACAAATGAACTTGTATTCATAATTCAGCAACAACGGAAATAACATTGCAGAAAGTTCTTCCGGTGCATTGACGTCATAAAAAAAATAGTTTCTGCATTACAGCAATAATGAAAGCTCCCTTTCCCTTTGAAAAAAACTATCAATCAAAGGAATAATTTTTTTACAGTACACGTTAGCGTCATAAGAATATTTGACTGCTTTATAATAGACCTAATAATTTCCGTTTAAGGAAATGAGAAAATTAAGTTAGGTAGTATTTTAAAAAAGAGCTTTTAAAGTAAGGTAGCGCGTATCAGAATGATTTTTTTAAAAATATGTCATCAAAATCCTATAAAGAGCACAGTTTCTAGAAGAAGAAAAACCTCATATTTGAAACTACATACAAACGTCTAGAATTTTCCCATCGAAATTTCCAGAGACTAAATTTACTTTTAGTCCCCTCATAGTGAGTCATGTGGGTTCACGCACGTATTGTGTACTCCCAAATCATGTAGAAGACGGAATTCGAAGTGTGAATGGTGAATGACCCCAGGGTTAGTTAAGATTACCTGGGGTAACACATTGAGCAAAATATCGGATTTATTTATTTATTTATTTTGGGGTGGGTGGGTAGTAAAATGGCAAAACAGCAAACAGTTAGAAAACAATTTTTTTTTTAAATTTCACTACAAAAATAAAATTATTAATTTAGTGCATAGTAGTAACCTATTTTTAGAAATACGTTATTTTGTGTAACAGTCTGATTTTCATATGAACAGCTCTTAAAATTCCTCCCTAACTTACAACCAATAATAATAAACAAATGCTTTTACATAAAAACATATCATGATATACTTCAAAACGCATAAAGATGAAATTTATTACACATTTCAGCCTGAATACTAGTATATTTACTAGATTATTTTTAAAAAAATTACATTTTTTAAAGAAAAATTTATCAATAGGCAAAATATTATACTGTAATATTAAATCTAACCTTTCAGAATTACAATACAAAATTTCCTAAATTTTCCAAACGTGAATAAGGAAGGTAAGCATATAATTACTAGCAATTTAAACATTTACAGGAAAGATTGCGTAACTTCCTGAGTTATGGCACTAAAAATAGAATATACCATCCACCTATAATAAAAAAATATACATTAATATAAAAAATATTATACAAATATATTGTAATGTAGCAATTGAAAATAATCAGTAACTTAATATGAATTTAATTAAAATAAGCTACAAGGACACAAACTTAAATAACAAAATATAAATTTCACCTTAAATAAAATATAAAATATTACGCTCATTTTTTTAAATGAAAAGGCTATTTTCTGTGCTTATCAAATTGACAGTAACATATTCTTAGTTTTATTTACTATATTTATATATATTACAAACTACTACACTATACGATACTAGTATTACTATACTACTTTACTATATATATATATACAGTAGAGCCCCGATTATCCGCGAGCGGATTATCCGCGGTGCGGATTATCCGCGAGTGCGAGTGCCGCGAAAAAAAAATTTAATTACAAACCTCAAAAAAACCAATTTTTATTTTTTATCCAAGACAACTTAGAAGAGAAATACAATAGACCCTGTACAGAGGTGTACGATGTTTAAGAAAATAAGCACAGTGGACTGTAAATAATATAACATAAATTTAATAGCGAGGCATTGTTTGCCATAGTAAACTCCGCTTGTTGCAGGAGTTCCGTGCTAGACAGATACAAAGTTCGTTCTGATGCATTCTTGCGGCTAGAGGGCGTACATAGACAAATGGGTGGAGACGTTACGACAAACATTACGTAACAGACCCTGCAGTGCGAACGTCGAAAATGAACGTCGAAGGGGAGAATGTCGACGAAGAGAACATAGAAGAGTTGCTGGAATGCGACGCAAGTGAGTCGGGGTTTGAACGACTGACTGGCATAGAGATAACGAACAAAGCAATGGGAGTGACGAGAATGAAGCACAAAATAAAAGTGAAGACAAGGCGCCTACGCGAAGGACACACGAAGCTACTTTGTAGCACGTAGACGGATTGCTTCAATATTTAGAGTAACAAGACGACGATGCACATCTGGAAGAAAAAATCATGTTAAGGAAAGTACAATTTTCTATATTAATAAAGCAAGGTCCGGATCTGTCTGTCGGTCACACTCTCCGGGTGTACCGCCTCAATGTGTGCGTGTGTGCGGCCTATGAAACTTACAGCCATGAAATTTTGCACACGGGTAGTGCAGACTATGGGAAAGTGCACCTCGAAGCCCGAATTTTAAATTTTATTCTAGAAAATTAATTATTTTATGTTTTGTGGGATATTTTATGTTTTTTTAACTTCAGATTACGATATCTCGGCAAAAAATGATCGCATAATTTTTATCTTTTCACAATCTAAGACTACAGACATTTTTCCTTCAAACAAGACCTCATTTGTTTAAAAATAATTTAAAACAGATTAATATTTTCATCAAAATATTAAACCCACTTTTTTCGAGAAATTTACGCACTTTTGAGGATCTACGGTCGATGCTCTTCGAGTTTTTATTTTACAAAGAAAATATTTACATCATCTGAAAGATGAAAGCTTTTTCATTCATATAAACCTCATTTCAAGTCTCTATCTTAAAATTTCGAGTTTTAATTGAATTTTAAAGAACGATACGCGGTTCTTCAAACGCGAAGAACGGCAAATTCTCCCACTGGGTTGTAAACAACGATTGAGTCATTCATTCACTTGATTCATTCATCGTCTTCCTTTGATGGCTTGAGCGTAGCTGGGCCTGTATGTATTGTTTTTTGTTTACCGTTCTTTATATTAGTGATTTAGACATACAGCAAATGTGTCTGCTGTACTGTACATATGTAAGTGTTTTAAAGGTTTTATTATGTTTTTGTACAATAAAACATAGTTTTTGTGTTGAAATATTTTTTTTTTTCGTGTTTGCAACTCATTTTTAGACATTTTCGGGTTATCCGCGATTTTTGTTATCCGCGGTGCCCTTGACTCCCAATTCCGCGGATAATCGGGGCTCTACTGTATATATATATATTCATGCATATTATGATATGCATGAATTTTATGAAATTTATATTCTTTATGTGCATAAAAACTTATTTTATTTTGATTTTATGTGCACGAATATTTTTCCCCATTAATTATTCAGAGATAAAACTTTTTTATCACTTCACTGCCATTTGGATAGATTAGGTAGGCATCCTTTTTTTTTTCTTTTTTAAAATAATTTGTGGCATTGCCCTCGTATGTATATTGCTACCAAGCTATAAATATTCCTCATATACTTCTATATTTTTTCATTTATCTCGGCTAGTCAGCCGGGTAACATCTGGGGGAAATAGGCTCTCACAGGGATGTCCACCAGCTAGATGTTATTTGACCTTAAAAGTCAGTCGTAGTAACACTGCAGATCCAATAGGATAACTTGGAGTTATCCTATAACTCCAAGTTTATTTGGAAGAGTAATTTATTTGGTTCAAAATTAAAAATATATAACGAACAGTCATGAACCTATCAGTACGCTAACCTAGAAATAATATGTAATAATGAGAAAAAAAAATTACCCTCCACAAATAAATGTAAAAAGCAAATTATGTTTACTTACAATTACCTAATTTTGGGAAACTTGTAATTAAACTGATGATTTCGAAAATCAATACACTGGAATCTCAGGTATGTTCGCAGATCCACTACAATGGACCAGTTTTGTACCGTTGGTGACGGTACAAAATCGGTACAGATCACGGTAAGTCTATAAACGATTTTAATTTCGACAAAGGACTACAAAAGCATATAGTCTATAGCTATGCTATACAGGTTTGTATGGAATTGAAGGATTGCATCTCGAAAATCTACAAAAACTTTTTCTCAAGTCTAAAACCCCCTGACAGAATTTTTGGTTCCACAGATTTATAAAGCCCATACTTTGAAAAGCAAGAACGCGGGAAATCCTATGACACTAATAAGATTTCGACATCTTGCAACTGAAAATGTCACACCATCGCTGTCTCCACAACCAATGTCTACCTTTACGATATATTTTTTTTATTTTTTGCATATTATTTCTTTTTATTCTTTTATGGACTTTACAGATAAAAGATGGGGGAAGCATTGAGCAATAACAAGCTGCGCTTTTAAAAGCAAAGGCGATAATAGTGAAATCTAAAACAAATTTTAAAGCCGCAAACACATACTAACATAAAAATCATTTAGACATCTAAATGATTCCCTCTTAATTAAATCTATTCCGTTACAAACTAAAAAAATAAATACTAGGGGCTTTGCCCCTAGGCACGCTACGCTCGCTCCTCTGTTATGGCTAATAGCGAGATACATAGGGGTGATTCTCGGGCAATGTAACAGCCATTTACTGTTGTCAGTCTCCCTTGTGAAGGGGATGTGAAGGGGAATCACTGTTGAATCACTGTTTCAGCTTTAAAATTCAATTAAAAATCGAAATTTTTAGATAGAGACTTGAAATGAAGATGAAAGCTTTCTCATTCATATAAACCTCCAGATGATGTAAATATTTTCTTTGTAAGATAAAAACTCAAGGAGCATCGATATTACATCCATATATGTGACGATATTTCTCGAAAAAGTGGGTTTAATATTTTGATGAAAATATTAGTCTGTTTTAAATTATTTTTAAACAAATGAGGTCTTGTTTGAAGGAGAAATGTTTGTAGTCTTAGACTGTAAAAAGATCAAAATTCTACGATTAATTTTTGGCGAGTTATCGTAATCTGAACATGAAAAAGTCAATATTTTTCCACAAAACATAAAATAGAAAAAAAAACTTAAAGTCCGACGAAGATGAGACATGTCTTACTTTCTTCCCCGCATTTTTCTGCATCTATTGGTATCGGTCTCGACCCCATACCCCCAGCGGTTTCGGAGGAGATAGCGTGACAAGCTTTTGACAGCGGTGGCGGCGGCGGCGCCAGTTACTTTTTTTTTAGAATAGAGAGAAATGCAAACCAAAATTGAAGCATTCGGAAAGAAAATTTAATTGTGTTTCTTTCTCATTTTCTTACAATTTCTCCGGGGTTTAAGACATTATTTTCAATTATTAATCTTGATTAGGATGGTATGTACCTTTCTAATCCCTCTGGTTTTAGATAATTTTATTAAAAGTAATAATGTATGCAAAAATATGTTTTCGCATGTAGTTCGATAATTTTTTTTTTTTAAATGGGGGGGGGGGGTTTACAGGAAATTAAATATTTCGAAAAAGGGTAGTTACAGTAGATAAAATAGATAATTTCAGACACACACCAACAAAAAAAAAAAAAAAAAAAAAAAAAAAAAAAAAAAAAAAAAAAAAAAAAAAAAAAACAAGCATTTCTGATAAACTGCCTTTGTTAAATATATGGGTAAAAGAAAATGACTAATCATGACTAATCTAACTACTCATCATGACTAATCTTTCATTTGTATTAAAATAAAATCACTCCCAGATATTGGATTATCTTAAGCGTCGTCGTTTAGAAACTGTTAGATAACCCTCCCCCCCCCCCTTAATTTCCTTTTATGAATCATGGGAAGCATCTTAAGGAGCATCAAAGAACCACTGTTTTTGACGTTAGTGCCTCAGGTCCTACAGAAATTAAGGATAACAGAATAACTTCTCTTAAAGAACTTAAGGCAGTTAGAAAAGCTGGGAGCGGTAGGTAAAAGCTTTCGTCTGCGCAGTTCCAAAAGGAGATTTCTCACCAGTTTATAAATGAGCTAAAAGAATGGGATGGATCACCAGGGACAATTTATGACATTATTTGATGTAAATATCTCATGCTCCCACAGCCTAGGAAGCTGGCCAGGCTGTTGATAACAGAATTTTATATTATTCCGTATATTCTGCTTTTTCATCTGTTGAAATTCTCTTCAAATTTAGTGTTCATCCCACGTAGTTCCCTTAAATTACGACTTTATTGATTCCCTTAAATTGACTTAACTGATTGCGTGAACAATACATCACTAGGTAATTGAAGATTACGTATAGAAACACTTTCCGAAACTGCAAGCAGGAAGCATGAAAGAGAGGCGCGGACCTAAAAGGTTTTGGCGTGAAATATGACGCCTATTCTGTTGCCGACGCTTGGAAACGCAGAGAATTTCAGACTCACTTGAACATGACTGGTAAAATCACTGTTCTACCACAATATACTAACTACGTAGAAAGGAAGAACAAAATGATTTTCAAAGATTCTGTAAGTCAAGTGAGAGAAATTTTTTGTCTGACCACCTTACTTTTGTAAAAAACTTAAACAGAGTCTGGTAGTAAGCAGAAAGGTTTCTTTAACTTTGATAATGAGGTTTCGCCTATTCATTCATAGACAGCTACCTAAAAAGCTGAAATGGTTCTGAATCAAGCTGAATGCAATAGTACAGGGACCATAAAAATAACAATGTAAATACGCCATAAAATTTGTTTAC
Source organism: Dolomedes plantarius (assembly GCA_907164885.2). Lineage (NCBI taxonomy): Eukaryota > Metazoa > Arthropoda > Arachnida > Araneae > Dolomedidae > Dolomedes > Dolomedes plantarius. The sequence continues at coordinate 85,633,265 of OU015498.1, forward strand.
CGACGATATGAAGAATACGTGTGAAGGACTTATTGAAGGACTTGAGCAAGGTACATTCATTAAACAACAAGAAACAAAGTCAGTTTATAAATTGAAGACTTATAAAACGAGAGTCCTTGTTAATACGATAAATGATTCTGGTGAGAATATATATAGATACATCCACACCTCAAGAGGACGACACACTTATCTGCCTCTGATGTTCAATACCACGATGATGTCAATAGCGATGTACCCCTTTCCCTCAAATGTCTTAAGCCATATGAAGTTCTAGCATTTGGCGCTGCATCTACTTTCTGCAAGCAGATCAAGTTTTCTTGAAAAAATAAAATAAATAAAATAAATAAATCACATTAAAATTTCTTTTTAAGTTAGTTTTTACTACCATCAACTATTCAATTTGCCAGGGCTTTTTATAACAAGATATGGATGGCCAACTTGCCAAGCACTGAGGTTGACTTTTATGTTTTAAATGACCTATTTCGCAATCGACTTCACACTCTAAACAAACTTTGCGATCGACTCAAAATATACACGCTTATAATAGCAATTAACTCTTTTTTGCAAATTTAGAAAATAAATATCTAAGAAAATTACTAACCAATACACGTTATTTTTTTAAATTGAAAATTTTTATTTCTAATCTTTTTTGCTGTATAGCAAGATGCTACAATTCTAATCTATATATATAAGAATGAATGTTTGTTTGTTCGCATTTTATGCGCTGCCGTACCGTTCATCCGATTACGATGAAACTTGGTTAACTTATTGCTTGAACTTGCGCGAAGGTTATAGACTATTTTAATCCCGCTACGACATTCCATTCCCGAATTATGTTAGAACAAGTTTGCGCGGTATCAACGGATATAGAAAATCGCCAAATTTCCCAGCAGAGGATATGGGACTTCTCCCCGGATATTTTTGTTCAAAGCCATTGTAACATTTCATTGTTGCCAATTAAATTATAACATTTCCGTAAAAATAAATAGACATGAATTAAAAACGTGATTTATTCATATATTGGCGCATGCAAGAATGAATTTGATATATTATTTTCATGTACGTGGCAACACCGGAATATTTCTTTTTAAAAATGAAAATATACGGATGGAAAGTCATTCATTTTCAATGAATGTGTTATCTATCCATTTCATGAATCGAAACTATCCCAAGCTACCTGTTCAAACTCAAATATACTGAAGGAAATATACTTATCTCAAATATACTAGAAACACGTGCGTTTAGCCTTGACGCGATGATTTATATAACTGAAGTGACATTGAAACATAGCAGATGATTTAGTTTTGAGAAAGAATTACAATCATGAAATACGTGTATATTATAATTAAGAAAGTCTAAAAGTGGCAATGAAACGTAGCAGACGATTTAGTTTTGAGAAAGAATTCCAAGCATGAAATACGTGTATATACTTTTTCTATAATAATTATCAGATTTGCTGTGTTTTAATATTGAATGTGATCTCAATCCATTCAAACATTATTGATTCTTTTTTTATAATAATAAATCCATTCAAACGTTATTGACTAGCTGTAAATTAATGCTTTAAAATGCCCAAAAAAAGGAGAGCAACGTTTAATCATGCAGAAGTAAGGGGGAAATGTCAAAGATTGTTGAGAAATGAGCAATGTGATGAAAAAAAAAACAGAAGCGCGCGAAGCCAACAGAATTCGAAATGCAGTTAGACGCACACAAGAATCTGAAGAAAAAACATTCCCAAGAGCTCGAAGGTAACAGAATTCGAATTGTAGTTATCCGAAGCAGTGAGACTGATGAAGAAACTTTTAACGCGTCGAACATACGATCATCTTCGAGCTTCAATATCGAAAGGAGAGGAAAGCGATGAACAACGACAGCACCGACAACAAACTAATGCTATTTGCTACCGCAAAAGAATTTTAGCGAAAACTTTAGAATATCATAACATGAGGCTAATCATTGAAAAAAAAATAATAACAGAAACTGAATCTCGAGAGAAGCCGGTTAATACATCTAGTTTCCAAATAAAATACACTGGTGTGCAAAACTTAAGGACAAGGACCGTATGGTTTTTTTCCCAGTTTCTTCGCAATGGAGTAACCTGGGTGAATGAAATTCACACCACAGAGACCTCAATATGTAACACATTAGTGAATGAAATATCACACGTGCAAAAGTTAATACGGAGAATTTATTTAGAAACAGCTAGAAAGCATTATACATCATCGTACAAAGGCGTATTTCTCAAAGATTTAATAAAGCAAAGAGGTGATGCTCAGTAGGAAATATGATATCCTATAACTGCAATGGTTCCTTTGCAGCGCCCAACCATGATTATCTATATCAGTGTGGTCCAACCTTCAGTTACCCGAGGGCCAATCAAACTTTAGTATAGGAATGTGAGGGCCAGAGACATTCCAGAAAGAAAAGGAATTACATATTGTATTCAAAAACTTTTATTAAAATTTATATTAAAAGAAGTTTAATATACTAGTTTAATATACCACTTCATTTTACAGTCGAGAAATCAATGTGATGATTGGCACTGCTTTCCTGATACAAGTATCAATGTCCACTGTAAGTTCAGTAAGGCAAAGTCTCAGACTCGATTCCAGTGAAGCACTTTCAATTCGATTTCTCGTTTTTTATTTAATTTGTTTGAGAGCAGAAAAAGCACTTTCGCACACGTATGTACTGCCAAACAGCGATAACATTTCTAGAGAAAATTTAAGCAGTTTAGGAAAACGTTCTTTAGCAATCAGTTTCCAGAATTTTTCAGGGACATCAAACTTTTTAGTCTGGTAGAATGGGTCTGCCTGAAGATCACAAATTTCCACTTGAAAGTCGCAGGGCACCTCACTCATGGATATTAAATCCATGGGGTTGTTGAACAGACCAAGTTTTGGCTTTAGAGAGTCAAAATCCTGGAATCTGTCCTTGAACTCTTTTCTTGATAGCTATTATTATTTCATGAAACATACTAAAATTTGTGTCACTTTTTTCTTCTTTCAACTGTTGACAAGATGGGAAGTGTGCCGTATTATTTGCATTCAGTGCAATTTGCATTACATCAAGTTTTTTGCGGAAGCCCTCAATATGTCCATAAAGCTGGGAGATATTTTGTTTTCTGCCTGGTAGTTTCAGGTTTAATTCATTTAGATGGGATGTTAAATCTGTCAGAAAAGCAAGATTATTTTAAAATTGGATTTCTTCCAGTTTTCATGATACTCATGCCTAATGTTTTCATTTCTGAGAAAAGCAAGAATTTCATTCCTCAACCCAAAAAACTGTTGCAGGCAATTTCCAGCACTTAGCCAGCGCACTTGTCACCATACTCAGCTTCCAAATTGTCCAGGAATGCAATAAATGCTCTGTGTCTATGGGCTTTATTGCCTCCCCTTATTAAATTTACAATATTTACAACACTTTGCATTGTCTCACTGAGCCTTAAAAATTTTCCACAGAGAGCCTCTTGGTGGATAATGCAGTGGAAAAACAAGAAATTCACACCTTTTTCTGTACACTGTCCTACTAACGTTGTTTTATGACCAACTATTGCTTTAGCTCCAATGCCAGAGCATTTCACAAAACCTTCATATTTAGAAACTACATCATCCTGTGCGTTGAATATGTCAGTACCTTTTTTGCTGGTTTCTAATGATTTTAATTCCATCAGTTCTTCATGAATTTCAAATTCTTCGTTTATTGTTCTGACAAAGATAAGGAGCTGGCTGATGTCAGTTATATCTGTGCTCTCATCTAGAGCTAGAGACTAAAATTCACATTTTTCCAAAATGCCCTTGACAGAACCTGAAACTTCACCACACGTCATTAATTCTTCTACTTGCTGTCTGATGAGACAAGGAAACTGTTTCAAAATTTTTAGCCATTTTATTATCTCTAAATGAAGATGCGATTTTTACAGCACATCTCTTAATGAGCTCACCATCCCTAAAAGACTTTTTACTTTTAGCTAGCTTTAAACATACCTCATACGATGCCTTTAAACCAGCAGTGTTTGATGGTTGCTGAAAGATATTCTCCTGTCTAGTTAGTTTCAGCTTTAAATCATTAAACACACAACTTCTGGCACTTTCCTGGTATTGATTGTATTTTGATTTATGCAAGCTGGTATAGTGTCTACTCACGTTATACTCATTCGAAAAAAATAAGGCTTGAGAACAGGTAACACACTGTGGTTTTCCTTTACGTTCAACAAAAAAGTAACTTCCCTGCCACCTTGACTGAAACTGTCGTTTCTCATCTTCAACACGCCGTTTCTTAAGTTGCGCCATTTTAGGTACCGCGCTCGCAACAACGATGACAACAATCTCTCGTCGTACTATATCTCTCGAAAAACCTCTCCCGTCAAAATCAACCCCTTCGAACAGCCTTGCGCTCCCTTTTATACGGAAAGAAGGGTAAACGATTTTTTTTTTCAAATGTTAAATTAAAATATTTTTCCAGTAAGAAGGTCAAGGGCCAACAAAAATGAATTGGCGGGCCGCGGGTTGGACAACACTGATCTATATAATAACAGCTGAAGGTAAACAAATGTATGTTAGTGAGCAAACACGGGGACGGGCTAATCTCGCGAACCGAACATAGTAGGATATCGCGACTGGTACCGACATACGCAGACGGACGAGACGCGTGCACTGATGCTATCATCAACTTTCAAAACTTTAAACTTTTTTAATTATTAAATTAAAACCGCCGAACTCAAAAGAGGCGGACAGCAGAAACAGCTGACATTCCGGGTGGGCCAGCTCCTTTCCGTTTCGCAAATTTCCACTATTTTCATGCATGCAAAATTAAACTTTTCCGCCCACCAATCGACAAATTTTTTATTTCCATGTGTTTTACAACTCTTCATCTTAAGGATATACACATTTTTATAAAGTTAAAAATGTTTTTCATTGCAAACGAAGCTTTTTCCCCAAAGCAGTTTTCCAAATTTCACGAAATCGACAATTTTGATGGACAAATATTTCGGTTTTCTGCACCTATTAATGTCAGTTTTACGATTTATCGGCATTTGCTAGATGTTCAGCTTCCAAAGTATACCAAATACATTTAATAAAAAAATATTTATCATTCTAAAAAAGCGTTCTTACAAAAATCACTTTTGAAATTTCCCGCGCTGATCATAGTATCTTAATGTAACTGAATGGGGAGTTCGTAATTTTTCGACTTATTATTTTACTCACTAATAATTCCAGAAAGTTCGTGAAATTTGTTTCTAATTAATGAGCAACTGATGAGGATTCTTCCGCCACCAATTTTGAATTCCTGAGAACTGTCTTTCTATTTTTTTAAGCACTTTTTCTCCTATGAGATTTAATATTTATATTCGGCCATGTTGCCAAAATGAAAAATTATTAGTTGAGAACGAGTCATTTAATAATTGAAATCCAGAAATAATTTTAAAGTACCAGAAATAATTTTAGTTTTAGGAAATGAGAAGTTAAAACCTTTAGAATTTTTTCTAATTGAATGAACTTTTTTGTTTAAAAAGCAAAATTTGAAAACGGAAATTTGAAAGAATTATTTCAAAAGCCATAAATCAAAATTTGAAAAAGAGAATTTTAAATAATTATTTCGTTTTTAAAAAATTCTAATATATTTTTAAAAGTCATTAAACAGTTTTTAATCTTTAAGAAATAAAACCATTTCATTTTAAATCGAAAAAGCAACACATCAGGTTGCCAGTCAGCTAGCTAGTAACAAGTTAGTTTATGAGCTGCTGGGGCAACATTCTCCACTTCTCTGTCAGTCCTCTTTTCAGTTCATGCACACTTTTAAGTGGAGGTATGCGTGCCGCAAGACGTCTCCCTAGAGCATCCCACACTTTCTATTGGTTTCAGGTCTGGGGACTTCGCAGGCCAATCCATACGAGTGATATCCTCACTTTCCAGCAATTCACCCACAATACACGTATGATGAGGTCTGGCATTACCATCCATTAGAAGGAACTGAGAACCAATGGCACCTCGGAAAAGACGTACGTGAGAAATGATCACCTCACTGTAGTAGTGGTTTCCTGTTATTGAACCACGTTCGAAAATGGGGAGCTCAATACGACCATTTAGAATGATACTTCCTCAGACCATGAAACCTGCACCTCTATACCGATGTCTTTCGGTAATGTTTTCTGGATTATAACATGCTCTCACCTCTCTCCAGATTAGCAGATGTCCAGAATCACTCGTTAGGATTGAAGCGCTTTCATCAGTTAAGAACAACGTGCACCACTGCTGGTCAGTCTAATCTTAATGGTCTTTACACCATTTTAGATTATGTCCTCGATGTGCAGGCGTTAGCGGGATGCAACGATCTGGCCGTCTGGCGAATAGACCACCTCTATGCAAACATCTGTCCACGGTGAACTGCGACGCTTTGCATCCTGTGACCATCTGCAGTTGCTTTGCGATATTGCCTGCCGTCTGTCTCTTTTGGCTTGTAGGGCGATATATTGGTCATTCTTTGGTGTCCTTTTCTCTGTGCCACCACCAACGATCTTTCAAACAGCTGTCTCTGTTGTTTTGAATGTCTTCCACACACGTAAAACAATGCTATGGGCGATACCAAACTCTTCGGATACACTTTTCACCCTGCGCCCTTCTTCAAGCTTACCAATAATTCTACTACACGTAAAGTCATCTAATTGTACCCTACTAGACATTTGTATCACCTGCAACATAGTTACAATTCACTTTAACTTCTTACAACGATGAGCACAGTAACTTCCTATTTCCTAACTTTTCGCATAAAACCTCCTTTTATCAAGTTCAGACCTGTCACATGCCGTGCAACGTGACTATGTAGAAATTTACATAAGCGTCATATTTCTACAGATCAGGTATCTTTATGTAAATCGCCTCTAGCTTTTGCGTTCCATTTTTCGGGTTTAAACCAACGGAATACTGTCGGTCCCTAAGTTTTGCACACCAGTGTAATTGCATTTCTTTATTTCAGATAGAAATTTTCTTTGAAAGAAAACAACTAGTATTTAATAATTTCGTCATTCTTTTGTATTTATATTCTCAAAAAAGTTGTATATATTTAAAAGTGAGTTAGTCTACTGAGATGCATTTTAGTTCTAAATTCCACACCTACATTGCTTCACTTTTTAAACTAACAGTCAAAATTGACTCCAAGCTAATAATTATGAAGAATTTTGTAATAAATAGAGAGGAAAGTTAACATCGAAACTACATAATTCCATAGAGGGATGAAATCGACCACAAAACACTCCAAGATTGGCCTGTTAGCCATCCCTAATTTAGTACATCAGCATTGTGAAAATAAAACAACATAACATACTGAAATTAATAATTCATAGTAAGTAACATAAAGGACCTCGAGATAACATGCCATTTTAGATCAATAAGCAATGCTGGGAAAACAAAGACATGGCGTGGATTTAATCTATCCAACATAAAATGTCAAGGTAATGAAATCAAGGAGATGGGGAGAGGTAATTGCTTTTTAAGGTAGAGTATATATTCAACAGGGTCCTTATAAATAAACAAGCAAAATTTGGTACAAACCGGTCAAATGGACGTTTAGGAGTCAGACATTAGAAAGTGTACTGAACAGGCAAACAGTTTCACTTTTATATGATGATTACAATTACAGCTAATAGCAATTACTGTAACATGCATAAAACCTTTTAAATGAAAATAAAACGTTAATTTTTTAAAATTTTTGTTTTCTGCAGTCCTCTTTTGAAATATAGCGTAAGTGGAGACTGAAAGTCTAGTATTGTTTATTGTTGCTGTTAAACAGCTAATAGTGGTAGTCTGAAGCTACTGAGCTGCGTAAATATGAAACAAATATGAATTTTGTATTTTACTTTCAAAATGACACATAACTAATTCGTCAATATTCCTAATTCCGAAATACTACCGGTCTCAAACATTTTGGATAAAGAATATTATCAGCCTGTAGAGGATATCGAATTATGATTTTTTTTTCTTCTTAATTTGGAAAAACTAAACATCTGCTTTAAAAGTAATATAAAATGTTTTAATCATTGGAGGCCAGAAACATTTTATTGGAGTGATTTCAAAGGGAGATAAAGGAATTAACAACGGGAAATGCAACTGTATGCTTTAGTTAATAAAGATCCATAGGTTAAATGAATCAAAGTTTCACATATTCGTATTTTAGAAATGTCAAATATATGATAATGCCATTTGATATAATGGAAAAACAATATATATTTTTTAAGGTAGTACAAAACGGATACGTATCTCTCTTACAATAAAATATGATACAAAATAATTTAGTTGTATTGTAGCTGGCGTGATATTTTACTTGAACTACATTTTTGAGAGACAAACGGCCTATTTACGTGCAAATGAATAAATTAAAACATTCCACTACTAATGAATATTTAGATATCTATTGCGGAAGTAGTTTTCAATAATCCCTGAAAAAAATTTTGTCAATATAAAATGGGAGAAATTGGAATATGTCTCTATAGAAATTATTCATAGCAACATAAGTTAAAACTTTTCATTTTGACAGTTAATATTAATACTTTACCCGAATTACCAAACTCTTTGGTTTATTTTACTCTCTAAACCAATTTAACATAGATATGTAGAAATAATCTTTCTTACACAAGTTACTACTTACTTGCATAGTTTTCAAAATATAAAAAAAAGTTAACTTAATAGCTTAAAATGTATGCTACACTTAAAACATCATTGTGACATACAAAAATTTTAAAAGAAAAACTAAACCATCAATGTTATACAATACCATCACTAATTTTAGGTGTGTTGAACTTTTTTTAATAGCATCAGGTTCCCCTTTTTAGTTTCATACATATATTATAGTTATCATTAGAGAAAAAAAAACACTACCAAAACATATGGGAATACAACAAGGTATTATTAATGAACAATTTAATGACATAAAATTGAACATAAAATGCTACCACATCTTCTAAAGAATTAAAATATAATTAACACCAGGGACAGCTTGAGGCTATGTAGCACCCTTGGGCCACTTGGGAAATATAGGGTTTTCAGAACCCTATATTTTTTCAATTTAAAATTTATAAGCTTTATAAATTTTACATAAGGAGCATATCATAATAGAACATTTAAAAAATCTTTCATAAAATTGAATTTACAAACTTTTATCTATCAAAGATTTCTAACAACAAATAAATCATTCAAAAACTAAACAAAAAAAATAAATAAATAAATTCTTGAATAAGACATTTAAAATTACACAAAAAACAGGTGTATAATAATACACCTGTCTAATAATAAATATAATAACTCTGCAAACACAACATGAAGAAATCATCTTAAATAAAGTATATAAGCTGTGTCTATAAAGTACAAGAATGATTATTGAAAATCATTGTAAAAAACAATTATTATATTAACTATTACTTTTCTTATGATGTTCACACCCTAAAGCCATTGTGCCAAACATGGCTGCTGCCTATTGTGCCGAAGCCTAGAGCCAGCCCTGATTAAGACCATACAAAAACATCATAAAGCAATATAACATCTAACATAAAATACAGAAAAGCTAATAAAAATCATCTTACCAATAGCTCAATTCCATAAACAATGCCTTTTCCTAGCTCTGGTACAGCACCACAATATCGAACAATACCCTCAACAGGATCTAAATCAGCCCCTAAATCAACATTGACATTACTACCTTCAACAATCATAGCTGCCTCTTTGAGCCAATTGTCATCACATAAAACCCTCAGGCGATCCCTGACAGGCGATACAGGAACTAAAACCTCAGCTTCAAAAGGAGAAAGTTCATGAACTTCTGAATTATTGCATAGCATATAAACACTATCATGATCTAATGATTGTACACACAATGAAGATGTGCTCTGATCTGATTTCACTTCTTGTAGAAGGCTTCCAGGAACAAGCTGCACTTCAGTCTCTAAAGCTGATTTGTTGAACACAGGATTCATTCGATTGTCATCAGTAATTTTTTTCCCATAACATTCTTCAAGAAGTAAAAACTTACGCCTCTTTCCCCGATCAAGAGACATCATAAGAGATAATCTGAAAATACATATGAGATAGAAATCACTCTAATGCTACCACAGTAAAATAGAAGCAATAAAGATGTCTTGCAACAAAGTTAGACAAGAAAAGATTCAATTTGTAGCATACTCAGGAAGTTTCAAAGCACACAATGGCATGATAATATCATATTTTTATACAAAAAATATTTAAATATCCCACATTTAATAAATTGAAGAAAAAGTAATTGTATCTTATTTTCTAGCTTTTATGATTCTATTTTTATATAAGTTTTCATGAGAAAAAGTGTGCTAGTTCTACAATAACCATCAACTTTAAATAAAAAACAAGTGAAAAAAATAATTTTATCCCATATCTACATCTTAATACGTTCAATAAAATATACCTACTTCCATCTAACCAAAATCTATCAACTCTTTAAGACTTCTAAGAGTTTCAAACCCATTTTAAGAGCACCTTAAAAAATAATCACTTCATCTTACATTGCTTATTACTATAAATAAATCAGAGCTATAACAATTGAATAACAATGAAACCAAAAAATATTCAAAAAATGACAATGATGTCTAGTAAATTAAAATTAGTTATCAACATCAATTTATAATATCAAGAGAACAGAAATAAGAGATGTTAAAAACATCATCAAATTACAGTGCAAATGATGAAAAATATTATAAACGACTTCCATTGTCATGAAACTTTTTAAAATCTAGCTCATCAAATAAATATTTTCCTTTACCCTATGTAACAGAAAACAAATTTATAAGTGATAGAGGAATTATCAAGCTCAGTGGCTGTAAATATATAAGTTAATAACTTTACAGATATCATAAATAGTTTTTTAAATATTTTGAGTCCATAGCCAATTTTATGGAAACAAAATATTTTTTATCACTTTGGGAAGATATATTGTTAGTAAAAACTTAATTCAACTAAATGCTGATTCAAAATCTTGTCAATGTGGGGGAGATTATAAGCTGCGAAGTCAGTTTGAGAGCACACTTTATTTAGTATTTGCAGCTAACTACCATACAAATTTATAAGATTGTGATATTTGTTAACGTAATGAATTTTAGGCACCTATAAAAGTTTGTCTTTTAATTAGTATGAAAAGTCCTATTACTAATTTATGATATTAATGTTTTTATTTCCTGAACTTCAACATTCAATCACTCCTTAATGGTCTCTTGTAGCCCTCAAATTACATGCAAATATTTTTTATAAACTGCATCAGTGAAAACGAAATTTTTTCATTACTTTTACCTAACAAGTTTTTGAAGAAGGTATTGCATACCCCCCCCCCCCCTTTTAGTGGTTACAGGGTATGATTCTAGGTTTGGGCTTTAAACAATTGAAAAAAGCCAAAGGATTCAGGCAGGCTTGAGCTCACCAGGAAGCACTATTCCAACTGATCACAATAAAAGGTAAACAAAATTAATTTAAATGTTTTCAGGAATGTATTTGCATTCATTAAAAATGAAACACCTTTCTTTTGGGAACTAATGACTAATTATGTGTTTGCTTTTCTGTGATTTAAATAACTAGTAATTATGTAGGATCACTTAGTTGGTTTATGAGATTGTTGTTGTTTCTAATGCCCCTTGTCCGAAAGTATTCCAGACCAGGTCCATATAGGCTAGTGGGCTGAGGGTGTGGCTTTGATTTATAATGGCACTACCATATGGACCTGGCCATATGGCCATATGGCACAAGGGCCATAGTCTAATTTAGCCAGTGCCACCACAATTTTGACTGAGCAACCCCAGGGGCGACATCTGGAGGGATTGTACCCTCTCCCACCCTCTCTGACCTCATAGAGAGACGTTCCGGTCTACGGTTTTAAAATGTCCATATCCAGCCTAGACATGGCGGTATTTAATGGTGCTTGATGGAATACGATCAGAGCACCCACAGCACTGAAATCTGACGTGCTATAACTAGGCTACCTCAACGTGCTATAACTAGGCTACCTGGTTTATGAGACTAAAGGGCCCAACATTCATTTTTTAATGGAATAATGATTGCTTTGGGATAATTCAATGATACAAGTAAGAAAAGTGAGTAATGCCTAAACTTGTCTCCATTCAGATGGAATGGAAATAAGCCCAATATAAGTGTTTGACCTATAGGATAGCTGATGTAACCTTGCAAGCATCAAACTTATATCAATCCATTTGACACTTTGTTTAAATTAAACTTCAGCAGCCGACTTTTTTTTTCTTTTCTTTTCTCAGTAAGATAGGCTGGTATTCTAAGTAAAACCATGCTAAAAAACCATTAGTAAAACCGTTCTAAGAAAAATTCTTCTCACACTGTCTGATAGAGGTAATAAACTAAAACCATATATTTAATTAAATAGGCAGCCAAATTTGGATACCCATACTCAAGTGATTTTGTAACAAATTAAAAGATATGATAGGGCTAGTTAAATATTTATAAAATGTTCTTCATAATAAAACTAAAACATCTATTGTTTCTACTCATGATTTAAGATATATATTTAAATACTTTATGATGAAATACATCACTTTTTCAAAACAGTAAATGCTACAGGCAAATTCAAAAACACAATTACACATAACTAAAACAATAGAGATGTTTCTTTTCATATTCATAACTTATCAAACATAAATTTTAATACTTTGAAAATTCAAGACACGATTTCGAACACAAGCAAAAACTAACACACAAAATAATAAGGATACTAAACCTTTTGTTAGTAATTTATTAACAAACATTATTGAACAAGCTATTTACAATGAACTATAGGTCTGCTTACCATTTATCAGACTTATAATGAAATTAACATGAGGTTACGATCAAAAAAACTGCATACTGATGCCTTTATACTTAGCATATTGAAATTTAAGATATTATGACAGATCTTTTAAGGGTTGTCACATTAGTTTTAAAGGTCGACAATTTTCAATAAAATCGTAAGAGTGTGAAATTAAAATAATTTCGAGATAATGTATGATATTAACGCAAGTTATAAAATTAAAAACAAATGAATAACTGTTTATATTAATAATATTTTGGTTAGATTCATTGTTTATGACATTTACAAGATGTCATAAAACTTTGCTTCACTTACCTTATATTATTTTAAGATTTAAATTTTATCACATTTTTCACAAAAAGTAATCAAACAGCTATCACAGATCATATTAACGGTAGCTATACGTGACATTTCCATGAGAGAGCAACCAAAATTAAAACTGTATTGAAAATACGGGCCATTCTTTTTTAACATGTAATGCTTCATACTACATTTTATTCCCTTTAGTCATCTAATTAGATGTCATTGTCTCTCACGTGAAAACATATCCATATTTCTTATTTATATCGACGTCACGTATTATTATCGTATCGTGTCACCACTGAAGTTTCCCTATTGAATGAAAAATATTGAAACGAATTCGATGAATGAAATGGATGAAGATGACAGTGGATGCCATCCTCCAATTTATAAGGGTCACTAACTATTCATTTGAAAGTTAATTTCGAAATTAAAAACATACGTTTAAATTTTGAGTTTTAGTTTAGAATATACTATGTGAAAATATATGGTTATAAACGTGTAACAAAGTTTTTTTTTTTGTTTAACTTGATGAACAGAGAAATATTAATTTAGTATTTGATATGTGGCTGCAAATAACAAACGTTAGTTTCATTTTCGTAAAGCTGTTTCGCTTTCAGTTTTCGATGGCTTGTGCGCTGATGTGAAATGTCATTTATTATTTCGTAGAGGAGAGGCAAAATTGATAATTTCTTATCTTGTTTAGGAAACTTTCTTCCACTTTGAAAAATTAATTCAAATAATTATATTAGTCCAGATTATGAAAATAAATTTCAAAAAATGGAATGGTGGACTGATTGCGGTTTGCAAAATTGTTAAGCAGTAAAGGCTGATTATTTAGCGAAATTATTGCTCTAAGTAAATTTAAATTTCATTTCAAAGCTACCTTTAGAATTTTAAATATAGTCAGTAAGTAAGCGATTTTAAACATCCACTACAGCATATTTTGCCCCTCATAAATAAGTAAATTTTACTTTTACAAGAGTGATTAAGTTGTAAATTTTACTTTTACAAGAGCAATTAATTGTTTAATTTAAAACTAAAGATTGTGAAGGTTAAGGTAATAAGTTGTTTTATAAAGTATATGATAATGTAATGTTATTAGTCGTTGTGAGTGTAAATTTTATGAAATAAGATGTTTTGTACTTATTTATTCAACATTATGTTTATCATTTTCATAATGTCAAAACTTAAAGAAAATGTAAAGAGGTTTTAATATTTAATTTTGTGGCATTGGTCTCAAAATCTTTGAGGTTTTTCAAATAAAATTTGGAGCTCTGATTATTGAATACAGAGTTCTTATAAGAGTTTAGGAAGGTCTGGAAAAGTCCAGGTATTTTAAAATCCTAGGAAGGAGTAAAGAAAAATCCAACAAAATTCAAAATTTGTTCATAAGTCAAGTAAACTAAAATAAGCACAGTTAGAGAGTTTTTAAAAATATTCAGACTTTAGTTGGATGATACCTATAGTCATTTTATTTGACACCTGTTAATGACAACCTAATCCCTTACATCCACATATCAGTTATTAGCTGCAAGATGGCATAGCTTTCAGAAAACTTAAGTAACTTTCCAATCTTTTGCTAAATATGTTTCTTAGATTTGTCTTCATTCTTTTACTATATGTTTTAACCAAATAGAACAAAAAAATGTTGGTGAAGATAAATATCAAATGACTTGTCTTGAAAGCTTTCTATTGTAATATAATACTTATCAAGACAAAGAGAAAATAGAACTTAGTTTAATTTTTCTCTTTTGCAGAAATTTAATAGACAAACATATTTAGAACATGAGATATTAAAGCTACTGTAAAAAAAATATATATATTATAGTTTTCTAAATAAATCAGAAAATATATTTAAAACTATGTATTTATAGAAACTATGTATTTTTTTTTTCATTATGAAACCAATTTATGTTTTATACTGATAGATTTAAAATTGTTTGATTAAAACTAAGAAATCATCATTAAAAAGTTAAACTTAGGTTTTCTTAGTGTTATATATTTTATGTTATTAGTAATTTTTTGATAAAGGAAATGACAATCAGTAACTTCATTACTAACATTGTAAAAGAAAGTAAAGGATTACTATCTTATGGTTACTCAAAACTTCCATTATAAAGAAGTATTTGTATAACATCTGTATAACATAGGAATTGGGTTTTGCAATATGTAAAAGTCAGTATTGTAAATTTTTGATTAGAATTTATGATAGAATTTTTTTTTTCTTTTTTAAGCATGCACCTCATAAAATAAAGATGGCTGTGTGGACATATTGCATCTGAATAAAATCTAGAAATTGAAACTAAACACTACTGAAGGCAAAGTAAATTTTTACTGATATGTGTATATCATTTTGATCAATATATTTTTTGCTCTTTTAAATTCACTTGTTATCTTATTGTACACTAATAAAAATCATACAAAATCAAAATCTCATTAAATTCCAATGACATTTTTTATGCAAAGGTGTTAATAATATAATCACAGCACTTCCATGTTTTTAGTAAGAATGATTTCACTATCCAAGATCAAAGTAAGGTCTCTAATTCAGAAAAGATAGACTTGTTATACTTCTTGTAATCTTAATAGCACTGCTTTCTAAATTTTCAAACATATGTTTATCATAATAATTTTACAAGAGCATCTCTTTAATGCAGTGTTCTATGGTTCCTAGAAATTTATCTTATTTACACTCAGTTATTTTATACTTGGTAGTAATGAGTGAAATATGTTTATATGCTAAAAATTCTGCATGTGTATAAGCATAAAAAGTATTTTATTAAAAGTTTCCATTGAAAAACTATATTTATTTTGTTGTAAATAACTTCTGAAACTGTAAGATGTATATATAATCTACTTGCATTTCTTAAACTAAGTCTGCACAGTTTAATTTCAGTGCAAAAATGGTAATGAAGATTTTCAAGCAACATAGTATTTTTCAAATTTTTATCTTTTAGCCTTTAGCCTGAGATGCTTGGTTTCCATGCAATTGTGTTTTAACCTTCCCTTTATTCATATAAATACTATTTACGTGCTATGAATTTTTACTTTTAATTGTTGCCATTAAGGGAAGGAACCAGAGTTGAGAAGCACCTGGTGGTTTATTTTAAGAACTTGCATTAAGTTCTGTCATAACATTTATCTTAAAGTTGAAACAAAATTATTTTAAATTTTTTTCTGGTCCAGAAATGTTTCTGAGCATGCTTTCCCCCTCTTTTACAAATGTGTTGATAGAAAATAAAATTTTGCTCTCCTAGTCTGAAAAATAGTATAAGATTTTAATAATTTTCTTTTTAACTTGCACAGTTTTCCTAAATGCTTGTGAATAATTAAAAATAACTCTGAATAAAAATTTGCCTTCAACTTCATTAATACAAAAACCCTGCTGGAAAGAGTAGGCATTTAATATAAACATTTCCATACAATGCAAAAATGTATCTCTTTATTATGTAAGAGGCCGAGGGGCCGGAGTTGGGTTGGTGTGGCTTGCTCCCAGGGCATCAGGGTCTATTGTGAGGACCTCAGTGCTTGGTAACGGAGAGCTCAACTGTGAGTCTCCTGGGAGAGTGGGATCCTCTGAGAGAGTCACTGTATCACTTTCAAGACTTCGGTTGTCACCACTTCCATGTAGTCTCGGCTGGAAACCGGGCGATGGCCCGGGCTAAGAGTGACAATGGATGTTAGGGCCTTGACTTTTGCCATATGGTGTCAGCTCCTGTTGCTCCATTAGTCCTAAATAAATACGTACCTTTGCTACGCTGTGCGAGGTGGGATTGCATCACACTGTAGATGATAGAATCATCAGGTACTATGAAGTCGCATACTGAGAGGTGGAACAATGTACTACTTTGAGATTATTATGTAAGACTAAAAATATGTAAAAATTGAGACTGACATCTAATATGAGCAAGAAAAACTTGTAAAGAAAATACTAGTAGAAATAAAGTTTAACTGATGATAATGTTAACACTGTTGACAAAGAAATATTATCATTAAACTTTATTTCCCCTTAATTTGGAATCAAGGGTTAGCATTCAAGTTACACTTTAACATATCTATGTTATATATATATATATATATATATTAAAGTGTAACTTTAACATATTTATATTAACATATATATATATATATATATATATATATATATATATATATATATATATATACATATAGGTTAACATATATATGTTAAAGTGTAACTTGAATGCAAATTAAGGGGAAATAAAGTTTAATGATATTTCTTCATCAACAGTGCTGACATTATCAATTAAATTTTATTTCTGCTAGTATTTTCTTTACAAGTTTTTCCTACTTACATTAGATGTCAGTCTCAATTTTTATATATTTTTAGTCTTACATTATAAATAGATACATTTTGCATCTTATGGAAATATTTATGTTAAATGTCTACTCTTTCCAGCATGGTTTTTGTATTGATGAAGTTGAGGGCAAATTTTTATTCAGAGTTATTTTTAATTATTCAGAAGCATTTTAAAAAACTGTGCAAGTTAAAAAGAAAAATTATTAAAATCTTATACTATGCATACACAAACACACATAAGTTGAAGATTGTAAACATTAGTTAAAAAATTATGTTGGAAGCAAAACAATGTAGTTTAATTGTGATGTCTCCTCTGATATAAATATT
The DNA here is from genome assembly GCA_907164885.2 of Dolomedes plantarius. Lineage (NCBI taxonomy): Eukaryota > Metazoa > Arthropoda > Arachnida > Araneae > Dolomedidae > Dolomedes > Dolomedes plantarius. The sequence goes on from OU015498.1 coordinate 85,651,035, forward strand.
TTAGTTGTGTATGTGTAGGTAGTGCTATCATTATTATTGTCCGACTACATCAAAATTACCAAGAAATTCTCACTCAATAACTATTTAAGTCACTGCTCAATTAACTTTATAAATGAGATTTTTTTTTTTCCAATGTGGCAGATGGTATCGTGGACAATATCCTTACCGCGATAATACACTGCAGTTTGCTAATCATTTTATTATGGGGGCACCATATAGGTGGAATAGCATTAGCCCCTATGAAGGGATGACACAAACGGAGGCTTTTAGTGGTGCAACGCCGGGATTCAATCTAAGCACCCTCAGCACTGAAAACCATTACACTGTACCACAGGGTCACCACAAGCCCCATAAATGAAATGTGACAAAGGGGTACCAACCCATCTATAAACTACTGCAGTGCACAATTGCTCTCACATGTACAACATGCTTAATTTCTACCAAATATGTGAACCTGATTTGGCCCTTCCTTCTGAAGAACTTTCCACCTCGTAAGTCTTCTATCTGGCAAAAATATATGCAATAAGCTTTCAGTGCCCGATTTCTTTCATCTCCTAACAATTTTTTACTTTTCTTTTCTATCTAAGGATTTTGATTGTGAGCCCATGATAAACTTCCTGTTATGTGCCTCAGTAAATTGCTGGGAAATTTAATTTTTGTTGCTGTTTCTTGCTTTCTGAAAATGTTACTAAGTTATCTAGATCTGTATTTCAATAGTGTTTGTCTTTCATAAAGAAAAAACAAATCATTTCAGCTATGCTGCTGCTAGTTGAATTAGATCCTAAGAATATGACATTCTTCTTTGGTGGCTGATATTTACCTAAAAGAAGTATTTGATCCAGGCCAATGAGGCTTTATGAGCTATTGAATGTAAAGTAGGTTTTTTTTTTTTTTTAATAATCATCCACATTTTGAGATCATATCACTAATTGAAACCTCTTTGTTCCTTCTGTCTTATGTTAAAGCACTCTATGCTGGCAAGATTCTCGCCAACATAGAATGAAGTCAGACACCACTTTAATACAAGTCAGAATGATCAAATCTGTTTATAAGTGGTATAATTTCAAAATGTGGAAATTAAATCAACCACTTCTGAGTTCAACAGCTACCGACATATATTGGGATAGATTAGGAAAAAATACTTAAGAAAGAATATAACCATGTTTAAAAAATAAACCTTTTAACAATGTCTTCATCAATAGCACCCAGAATAATGAAGTTTTTCAGACTGGTGTCTCTCAAAGGAGGTACTGCTGATAGATTTACTCTATTCTGTATGGCATCTTAACTCAGTTTTATCTTCAGTTTCAGATATTCTTTCATAGTGTAATAGTTCTAACTTTAGAATTAATTTTAATCTTCATAATATATTGTCTTTTTTGATTGTACCATAATTTTTCTTGAAAATACTCTTTTATTAGTTTATTATACACAGTAATAAAAGCATTTCATTCTGCCAACAGATTTTTTGTTTCTAGAGAATTTTAAAACCCTTTGATATGGTAGAATTTTAGAAATTTCATTTGCAAATTAAATTTGTTTTTAATATGTAATGTAGTATAGAGCTAAATAATTTTTGCAAATTATTGTTTATTTTTCTATGTAATAAGATTCATGTGGACACTCAATGAAATATTATTGGGATCACATAGCCCCAGGCCAACTATACAAAAGATTTGCTGTAGTGCTATATTGTAATGCTGATATTGTGTATATATATAGATATAGTTCAAATAGCCACTAGTTAGCATAAAAATTTCTTTTAAAAAACTAGAAACCATATTTAGGATTGGTTTTTTAAATTTCTCAGGCATGATCAATCCCATGACTCAAAATGAAATTGAGAGATGCACACAAATTTCAAGGCTTTCATGTTTAAAGCATTGCTGTGACATCATTGGCATGTGAAAGCTATTAAATTAATGAAACCCTTTTGTTAAAAAATTTTATTAACAAACTCAAAGAAATCAGAGTTCATTGCCATCATTTCTATAGAGCAGTAGCACACGCAGAATTTTAGTGAGATGGGAGAGGGAAATAAGATATTAATATAAACCAAACTACTGAAAATAATTAAACTAATAATAGTTTCAAAATAGATATAGATTTCTTTTGGAAGGGGGGGGGGGGGGAGAGATTAATCCCTTTCTCTCTCTTACTCTGCTACTGGTACAAAATATTAGCTGAATGCAATTTATTTGTAAATGAAACCGAGTAATATGATTCATGAATTAAAATTTTATTATGAATTAAGGTGTCTTAATAGAGATGGATAAATCAGTTTACTGAAGTCATTCTCAAAATTCATGAATTTTTAAAAATATTTTTTTAATTAAAATATATCATTTTATTCTTACAAATACATTTGGTCCTAAGTAGCTAATTATGTAGCAATGATCACCAATTTTTGGGTTCAATGAGAGAAAAATTAAGTGTAGTGATTTTTACTTTTATTGTTCTACTAAGAAGATGGGCATTTAAAAATCCCTTATAAATTGTTGGTTTAAAACTGCACACATAGTAATTTAAAGAAATGCATGGTTCTGCAATTCTTTAAATTACTTGAATTCACCATGTTAAGTACAATTTGTAGACCTGAGTTATAAAGTTTAATTTCCTCTAGCATTGAATCTTGTGGCCCTGATAACTGCAAGTTTTTTTCTCTCTCTCTCTGATTAAGAACTGAACTCCATAAAATTTTTAAATTCATTTATAAATTGTTTCCAGTTAAAAAAAGAATAGGAAATGAAAAAGATCAATTCTAAATTAATGTATTCAACATTTTTATTTATATTGCAAAATTCCTTTACTATTTATTTAATCCCTTTGTTAACCAAAACAGTTGCCCATACACACACAAAATTACTTTCAATAACTAATCTTAAAGATAACTTATATTGATATTACAAAATTTATATATTAATGAGTGTATTCCTATCTATGCATGTATGTATAAATGAATCTACAAATTTTGAATCAGAATCTGTCAATATTTTTGTTATTAAACATTGTGTAGCAAAATTAGAGATTTTTAATAGATCAGAATAACAATGAGTATCAGATATAGAGCTTTAATTGTTCTTAAATAAGTTTATTGTTTTTCTGTATTTTGGTATAAACTTTTATGATTTATAATAAATATTTTAAAATCAAATCTGAAACGTGAGTAAACAAAAAAAAATGCAATGTAAGTGTAATAATTAAATTTATAGATTTAGCACAGCTGCAAATGCATATTTTATGTACATTAACTTTATACAAATCACAAAATTGTGAAGGTCATGCATTTAAGATATGGCACCTTCATATTTGACATTTTTTTTAATAATACATCACATTACATGACCTTAACAGATCATTATATTCACTATATTCTATTTATTACAATGCATCCATGAAAGAATCAGACAATGAATGATTAAAACATAAAAAATAAATTATTTCTTATTACAATAACTATGATTTTTATGCATTGCTTATTTTCTGAACACTGAAAATGACCATTATCCTTAACAGACGATTAAAAAACCAAACTTCTAGGGTAATGAGGTTCGTATTGTCTTTAGTAAAAAAAAATTACATAATGATATGAATATTCGAGACAAAAGGATGTAAAAGAGTGATTATTTGAAAGTCTTCAAGACTTATAAATGAAGCAATGATGATAGATCTTTGTTCTGTTACAACATCCCATTACTAGGAGAAGTATACAGTTGAGACACAGGAAGCCTTCAATATTGAATTGTCTTAGAGGAACAAGATCACGCACAGAAATCAAATGAAATCCTTGAAATGAGAATGTGTATGGCACAGTATTATGGTGATGGGGGCATTACTTTTATAAAACAAAAAATCTACTTTAAAAAATAGAGAAATCAGAAGATTTGTTCAACTCATTTGTACTGTCTTGATAGGGGCCACTCCAAACCAGCTTTTACACATGAAAGAAAAGAAAAATTTTAAATGTTTTGTCCTTCTGTTGTTCACTTGACACCTTTACTTCATTCTTTCTTTACACACATTTTCTATGAAAAGTTGTTTAGAATTTTAATAACCCATTATTTAGTAAAGTCCTTAAAAAAATTGTCTAAGATGGTTTACAAATGCAACACATTCTTTTTAGGAGGATTAAGCGTTGTTGAAACAATAGGGTCATTTTTAGCAGGAATGTTCATTTAAAGACACCTTACTTACATGGCCCAACACTAACTTAAAATTAAACAACATTAGAAATATAAACAATACAGAAATGAAGAGTAGTCTCAATTTATCTGTTGTTCTGATCCATTCGGAATATAGTTTTGCAGCAGAATCAAGCAACAAATATTTACATTTGATCACTTAATTTGTATACAAAGATGATGCTGAATTCTGGACTAATATTAGTTCAATAAATATTCAGTTGTAACTTACTTCAATAATCTATACAATGTTAGTAAAACTCTATAATGTGTGATATACATTTTAATGAAAATCCAATTATATGGGATTTTAAAATTATTTTAAGTTTACAATTCATTACTTAGTTAATGGGGGGGGGGGGGGACCACAGAAATTTAGCTTTAAATATTTTTTTTTCTTCCTGTGATTACCAAGAGAATTGTTCTCTAAAAATCACAATTCAAACACCAGTTAAGAGTGAGACCTCAGTTTTATTGAAATTTTTAATTTGAAAAAAGATGTACTACCTTCTAGAGTATTTTTGTGTTTCATTTTACTTAAATATATAAATTTCAATATACTTTTTTCAAACTTCAAAACTGCTTTGTCCCATTTTACTGCAAGCTCCTATACCCATCTGTTAAAATATTATATATCCATAGTTTAAATGTCTATCACTTTCCTCAGTTTTCCAATTATCAGATTATTTTTTAAATTTTTCATCTCTGGGACCATTAAAGTTATAGACATAAAGTCTCACATCACTAAAGCATATCATGGGTAGAGAAAGAGCAAAAAGATGAATGATTTTATGGCAACATATAAATATCAACATTAGGGGCTGATACATGAATTTGAGCTTTTTAATGTTCTGATAATTTTTATAATTCAAAAAGAGAAAACATTTCAAAAGACTATACGAACCTTAATAAAAATTAAAACATTTAACAGATGAACTTGTGAAAATTAAAGGAAGAACAAGTTTTAAAAATATAAACTTTTAGTTTTACAGAATTTGCATAGAAAAAATTGCATTAATGAAATTCCTTATCAAGAAGGAAATCTTAAAAATTGCTGAAGTGCATAGTTTTAAAGAAAAACTAGTAAAAGGGATATTAGACAACATTTTTTTTTCACTAGAAGTAAGAATAGTTGTATTAATTACTCTGCATCAGTAAGAACATGAATATGTTAGCTCAAAAATATATTTAGATCATAAAAATGATCATATAAACACATTTTTTTTTCATAAATAAGACTTTACAATACATAAAAAGCAATCTACAGCAAAACAAAAACTTATTTGTAAACATATTCACTATAAACATAATATAGCTTTGGAAGATGTTAAAGTTCTGTACATATTTGTATTTACAGACGTACAAAATTCATGATCACATATAAAAATTTTACAAATTGTTTCACAGTGCTTGAGGAATTTTTGGTTTTCATTTTTTTTTTTCAAAGCACCTTTTAGGAATTTATATTTTCATGCATATTATAACTACATCTCACTAAATGTCTTACAGGAAGTCAATGTTTATAAACAAACTGTACAGAAAGTGGTTTATCATTATTTGCTAAATTTGGATGGAATCTGATGTATCTCCACTTTGGCAAGCTCAAAGCTTTCATGAACACAACAGCTTGGCTCTTCGCTCAGAGAGCAATTAAAATGAACTTTGATGATGAAATATGTTTTGAATGCCATGGAAGATATGTTGTATGATAAATAAGTCACTTTAAGTATGATTTATACAAAAGAGGCTTCCGAACAGTTTCTCTCTCTTGTTCCATTAAGTACAATAAGTCTCTCATATTCACACGTTTTATTCTAGGACGAACCTGCATTAACAATAGAAAAATAATCATATTAAAAAAAGAAAAAATTAAAAACTTAAACAAGTTACTATTAGCAGTATTTTCATAGGAATCATAAAGCTTACACTTATTAAGATAATAAAAATAAAAGAAAATTTATGAAATTTTTTAGCTCTTAATTGATTGTAAAATTGAGTCACTTACCAGAAATTTTGATGAATTGCCACCAGGCCCCGAAAATGGACTAGTACCAGACTGCAAAATAATAATTTAGTAACTGTATCAATAAGTTTTCATACAAAATAAGATACATTATAAATATAATGACTGAATTCTTATATAATATTAAATACATATTCTATGGACTGACTTTAAAATTTTTGTTCTAAGCAGTAAATATTGCAGGTCCTCATGAAATAAATTAACAATGTGAAATCAAATGTAAACACAGATCCAGTGACAACCTAATATAATTTGACATAACAGGTTTACCTTTTAAAACTCAATACATCTATGTATACCAAGGGTTGTCAAGATAAACAGTATTGAGTCATTTGAGAATGTCTACAAACTTATAAGTGCCAAAAAGAGAAAAAGGTTACATTTGATATGAAAGAAATTTTAAGCATTGTTTTTCCCAATGTTTTTATTAAATATATCATCCTCCAATTGTTAGGATAATTAACATTCCCAACTCTTAAACAGTTTTAAATGCTTTTTAAAAGTTATTTTTCTTTTAAATGTTCAGTCAAATTATTCAAATCTGGCATATATTTAGTTGTTGCAGTTTCTAGCCCTTCCTTTAAATGTTGATTCATCAATATTGAGTGTTATCTTTATTATCAACCTAAATGTACAATACAAGGATTCACAGATATAAGTTGCAGTAAAAATGGAGGTTATTCAATATGTCACTAATATTAAATTATTTGAAAAATGATACATATATTCTATGGGCCAAGAATCACAAAAAAGTAAAATGAGCTGCAAAGAAGTGATAAAGAGCTGCAAGTGGCATGCAAGCTGCAGTTTGGCCACCCCTGATATATTCAAAGAAAAATTTGAGAAATGAGCATTTACAATTAATTTCACTCTCAACAATGAGCAGTTTTTTGTTTATTATAGCTCTAAAATGTATGTTGCACAACTAAATTACAGACTAAATATAGCTAACACACAATAATCTTAAAATAATTCCAGGCTTGAATGAGTTGTATACTAAATAACAAACTATCTTAGCAATTCTCACTGTTCAAAAAAAAAAATTGTAGGTACATGAATGCATGATTTGGTTGCTAATCCGTGATTAGATATTATTTAAAGGGTTCCTAAAAAGCTCACTAGTCCAGTAACTGCAATTTACCCCCCCCCCCCCTCCAAAAAAAAAGGAAGAAATTTCAATTGTTTCAAAATTCTAGATTCCTTCCAGTTGATTTATAAGAAAGTTTGCAGAATGATGCAATCAATTATTGGAACTTTGATTTTCCTTGCAACAGAAAAGACACCAATGAGATGCAGGTCTCCCTTGAATTTAAATATATGCAATTGTATACAAGAACTACTCTATTTTTGAAATTTATAACTAAATTAAAAATTACAAACATATACTTTAAGGTTAACAGTACTTTTCTTTTAGCATCTGAAAATAGCAACCCATAGCAGAGGGGAAGGATGGACATGGATAAACATTTGGAAGAAATCTAATGAACTTTTTCTGGCACAACCAAATTTTTTTACACCGAGTTTTTGAATTTGGAATTAACTTCTAAGTTTTGTGAACAGTAAACAGACTTTATATTGCATCATTTTTAATTCCAGGCACAACTTTTTACATCTACATACTATAAATCTTGGTCACCAGAACCTATATGTTCAGTTGAGAAAAAACAAAATTTTATGCCCTTATACAAATCCATAAAAAAAAGAGAATATTTTTAAGGAACTTAAAAATATTCAAACAGAAACACTTTTTTAAAGCACTTTTAAGGACATATGCACCGTGTTTCATTTCACAATCCTACTCCACATGCCCTGACTCTAATAAGGCAGGTCAAAATAATGTACTCACATAAGCTTTATTTACTATTACACTGTAAAAGTACTGATAGTGCAAGTGAGGATTTTATTTGAAGTCATAATGCAGAAACTGGTACAAAGTTATCATAAGCTGTAAAATAACAGAAGCTTCCTCATATTTAAATATAATTAATTTCTTCATTACACACCCCCACACATATATATATAAATATATATTTATTTATTTATATGTATGTATGTGTATTTACACACAAAGAGAGAAGTGGTGATCTGACTAATTTAATTATTTTCAAAGATACACCTGCTATCTTTAACACATTTGCTTAATTAACATTTATCTTAATAAAACAAGACTAAGAGTGTAACAATAAGTTTTGAAGAATATCAATTAATCTGTATGATATCTTTGTACCTAAAGCTAAGATTTAAATCACAATCAAACACTCAATATATTAGGATAAAAAGAAATTTCTTTTGTGTAAAAAAACAACTGTAAAACAAATATAAAAACAATATTTTGTATGAAAAACTGGAAATTGATACTCACTGCATTTGTTGCTGCTGAATTTGGATCAATTTTGGCTTTTTTCCTGGGTCCTATAGCTAATAGTGCTGTTGTGTTGGCTTCTCTTTGCCTCATTTCTTCTAACTCAGCCCTTTGCATCTAAAAATTAAAGAGGCAATTAAGATAAAGTGAATAAAACTATATAAAAAAGTAACAAACATATTTTGTGATAAAAATTAATTTCTGAAGTGTTATCTTAACTCAAAAATGTAAGATACTAATTTGAATATTTTTGGGGTGAAATAAAATTTTGAAGATGGGGAACAAATTTTCCCTACCCTGTATAATAAGAGGAGAGACAGAATCAGTTAGGGATTTTTATTTTAACTAAATGAGATGTTTAAACATCTCAAAATTTTAAATTTATCATGGTTAACTATTAACAAGACAATTAACTTTTACAATAATTACAAAGATAGTGAAGAATTTCAACAAATTTAACTTACCTCTTTGGCTTTCTGTTTCAATTTTAATTGTTCAGGATCTTCAAGCTTTGACCGACTCTAAAAAATATTTTTGAAAAGAAAGGTATGAACATATACACTAAATAATATAGCTTGATCAAAGTATTTTTTATTTTCAAACTCGTACACATTTTAAGACCTTATACATGCTCAAACATTTATACGATAATAACATGCTCTCAATCAAACAAACTACGCAGCAATTGTAACCATCAGAATAAGACAGGAGGGAAGAGGTGACAGACAAAATAACAGCACTAAACTCCTACACATAAAATTTTGGTTTTCTTTTGAAATAAATACATACAGACTATACAGTTTATAATTGAGAGATGGACCTAAAAGTATTTCACTCTCATAAAATCCACATGAAGAACTTCTTTAATATTTTTTTTTCAAACTAGAAATGAAATTTTCATAATTAATAAAAATTTCTCCAATTTAAAATTATTTAAAAAAATTTCCTTACTCTGATATCCTGCAGTAAGCTTCTAACATTAAAACTGAAGAATAAATTAAAAACAGAAAGATGAAATGTACCCAAAAGACTAACTAATAAGAGAAATAATTTTGAAGATAGTAATCCTTGATAATGATGAAATTTCATACACATGAAGAATAGACTTTGCTGATGTTGCAATTACATACTACTATTTTTCATCATCCAGTATTATTGTCTTTTGTTCATATATCCTCACTATTAATATTTTCAAACAAATTTCATTATATAAGTGTTTTTCTGAGGGAGATTATTTTATATTGCCCAATTTCTCGAGAGGTGGGGGGGGGGGGGGGGAATGTTTGAGTGTAATTCTGTTATATTTTTTCTTTATAGGGAATAGATCATTTTCTCTTTATTATGACTTCCAAGAATTCATAAAAATGTATTTTTGAAATTAATATACAATGCCAATTATTTGCAATTTTGTATTAAAAGCAGTTGTAATTTTCACTTATTGGAAGAAAAAAATATATATTCTCCTATAATCCACAATGTTGTACAACTCCTACAGAACCATGCCCATTTCTCCAGCTTTGTTTCAACACACCAGCCCCAAAAGTGAAAAGTGCCATTTGACAGTAGACACAAAATATTATTTTCACTTGATAAAAGCTCATAAGTAAATGCTAATCACAACCTTTGATATTATAATTTTTGATGCCTGTATCAACAATATCAATTTTCCAAATAGCATAAGATTAAGAAGGGACTCAATTTGAAAAAAAAATATATTCTCCTATAATCAACAATGTTGTACAACTCCTGCAGAACCATGCCCATTTCTCCAGCTTTGTTACAACACACCAGAATGATAAGTGAAAAAAGCCATTTGACAGTAGACACAAAATATTATTTTCACTTCTTAAAAGCTCACAAGTAAATGCTAATTACAACCTATGATATTATAATTTTTTATGCCTTTATCAACAATATCAATTTTCCCAATAGCATAGTATTAAGAAGGGACTAAATCTGAATGAAATCAGAACTCTATGGAATAAGTTTCTGTGACATTAAACAATTTGGTTATGAAAAAATGGAAAATCAAATTTTTCATATTGAAGTAAGGTTTTTGTTTTTGCAAGAGAGTAAAAATTTTAAGGTAATTCTTTGGCCTAATAGTTGGTAGTTTAAGTTATGCTTTTACGTAGATCTTCAGTTATGCAGCAGCCTATAATAGAGACTAAAAACTTCTGAGTTTTTATCAAAGGATCAATTGCATTGAAAAATAAATTTACTTCACACAAATGAATATAAATTCATAATAAAGTTTACATAACCTAATACAAAAAAGTCATCATAGAGTTCACTAACACACTAAATAAAGAGTCAAACAAATCCCTTGTGGCAATGTTAAAAATAAGACTACTAGGCACCTACAGCTTCCCTGACTGCTGAGAGTTGTACCAAAATAAAAAATACAGTAACTTGTTTTGCTTTTACTTGCTATGTATAAAAAGTGATGACTTGATATGCAAAAGACAATATGCATTCAGTAAAATTAAATCATACCTAATAATTATGTAGAAAAATTCCTTTAAAATATTTTAAGTAAACATAAAAATAGAAAATAAACATGCATTTAGTTTTTACAACAAAATGGGTGATATATATCAATATTTTTTTCTTGTCACAAAATCTAGAGATAAATGGTAGACATTTATTATGACACTTCTTTAACACTTCAGCGGGCACGATAATGTACACAGTGCAACATTTTCCTTATTTTGAAAGGTTTGTTTTTACATGTAAGGTTTGAATGTTCTAAGCAGTTTCTATTTATAGCTACACCCTTTCTATTGCAGGTCTGATTTTTTTACCCTTGTATTCCTTTCCATTCATTGTTAGTCATGATTTTACAGTGGTAAACCAGCGATTATACTGGATTACAATATGACAAAAGCAGGAGCTGATGTAGTCGATCCAATGTGCAGCTATTACAGGGCATCCCGCATATCCCAAAGATGGACTCTCTCATTGTTTTTTAGGTTTTTAGACATAATAGGAATCAATTTGCAAGTTGTTCTTAGATCCTATAAACCAGACAGTTTTGAAATAAGGCGATTGTATCTGCATTCTTTGGCCTTTAATTATAAATATATCTCAATATTATCAACATTTTATATCTTGTCATAAAACGCAGACTTATTATTTTCAATTTGAAAAAAAAAAATTATTACAAAAGGAATAATCAAGGATGAAAGAGATGTTGCCCTTTGTGCCACGTGTGCCTGCTGGTGTTCCAAAAATTGGTGCGCCCTCTGAAGGGTTAAGCACAATTCAGTTCATTGTATCTCAGATGAACACTAATGTACAAAATATGAGTAATAATACATTTGCATACTTTTGCAGCACGAAGGAGTATTTCTCTCTCCTGTTCTTCATGCCTCCTTTTTTCTAACCTATCCAGTTCTTCAATGAACTTAATCTGACCTTTCACATCCTGAATAACTTCATATCTGTTGTCAGTCTGTTAAAAAGATATTAAATATATGAGAAAACACATGTATGAAAGCAGACAAGCACATTTAAATAACTTCATAATTTATAAAGTACATTTTAAGAATTATGTTGGAAATATTCTAAACTAGTTCATATAGGATCTTTTAACTTATAACAATTTGCTTACAGTTATTACAAAGTTTTATTTAACAACAAAAGAAACCTTTCAGTATTTATTTTTTAAAAGATATAACACATTTGAAATGAAGGAACTAAATGAAGATGTAAGGAGAGGTTTTGGCAAATGAGCAATACATCGTCACTCAAAGTGCAAAAGGTCGTTGCATTTTTCAGGAAAGCAAAAAAACTGATTTTTTCCTTGTGATTGGATTCTATAATTATATGCTTTCTGTTTTATTCTTAGTTCAACATATTATGCTGGATTAATTTATACTGATATTATGCTAAAATTATCAGCATATTATGCTGAAGAGACAACATGGAAGCAACCAACCTTTACCAATGATTTGAACCAATGCCTACTGCATAGAAGCTCAAGGCCTTAACCACTATACTAAGTGAATGCTCAAATAAAGATATTTTTACTTTTACATGCAACTTGTGAAGAAAATAAACCTATATTAAACAGAAAAGACAAACCATAACCGAATACTTACTTTTGGATTCTCAAGACGATGATCTGCAATGACACTGAGACGTTCAATTAATGTTTTTAATCGTGTTTGTGATGCATGGGATATTAAATTTACAACATCAGGTGACACTTCTTCTAAACCATGTTTTTGAGCTGAAAAGATTATTGTAAAACAAAATTTAATTTAACATATGTAAATAATTTACATCTATAGAATGTGCATGTATGTTTGCGTTTAGTGATGGTAATGAAGTTTTGTCACCAATATCTTTCTTTCTAAAACTTCTTTATTTATAGATTTAAGGATGTTTAACAAGTATTTATTTATATGACTTTCAATATTTATCAAATAATCAATACTAAAATATGATACATATTTCAAGCATAGTGATAATAAAGATATGACAAATTTGCAAAAATTCAGGTTCAAGATTTCTATATTTCTCATTAAAAGCAAAACAAGGAAAGAAGGAAAAAATCTTTTATATCTATCGAGACACAAGTATTCATTACCTAATATGAAAAAAGTTATTTTTCCAACAAAGAGCTACAAAACAAAAATTTCTTATTAAAATAAAAACTTTTTTCATAAAACTATGGATGCATATTTAATTTATCTAAATAGTATATCTTTTTTCTGATTCCTAAAAGCAAAGAAAATTGTCTAAAAAGAAAAATTCAACTCTATATTAGTAACAATATTAAATCATTAGTAAATCATTATCTTACCAATATTGTGGATTTTTCTTTGAAGAACTGATGAAAATAAAAAACTTTCATCTTTGCAAGACCGTATTTGTGTTCCAACAATTTCAGCATTTGATGCTAAAATTTTTTGACTCTCTTCAATAAGATTAACTCCACCCATTGCAGCAACATCATTAATATCATCATCATCCCTGCAAAATCCAGGTATGAACCAACTGAATTAAAATAGATATCAACAATAAATGTTAGAATCATACATAATCCATTTTAAAAACTTATCACTGCTATAAAAAGTATTTAATATTTACTAACTGATTTCATTCAATTCTTTTCTGAATGTCTGTACTCCTATTTTCTATCTAAAAATTAAGTACTGTTTAAGGACCCCTTTTAGAAATCTTCAAAACCAATCTGAAGGTCTTTTTTCCCTAATTTAATCTTCCCGAAGAAAGAGCAACATTCTACTGATGCAAATTTAGATATGAAATTTCTTTTGCTTTTCCTAATTAGATTAACTTGATAACAAGAATACATAATACAATAGAACTATTTAAAATATTAGAGACGTTAAAGTCATTTATATCATATTATGCAAATGGATCCTATAACACAAAATTTACTGAGAAACACCTGATATTTCAGCAAGATTTTGGTAATATTATATTTTTCACTTCAAAATTAATTTTTTAAAATGAATTAATTATCCCAATAAAACTAACAACAAATACAATCTCTCCCCCCCCCCTAATTTCTCTACCATACCCTACCCTTCCTTCCTATTGTCCAATTAATGGCTGCTGTGATTACCTAGTTATAGCAGATAATACTTTAAATTTATTTCTTGGCATAACACTATCAAAATCCTTTGATTCTCCAAGGAAGAATTCAAACTAAAACAAAAGAACAAAAGCATTTCTGAACTTATCTGAGGAGTCCCCCCCCCCCTCTATACAGCACCAGGATTAAGGACTTTAGTTGTTATTTGGTAAAAATCAAAACCATATAAAGACAATATATAAATACACATACCTATATGTATAAAAATAAAAGAGTGTATATATATATATATATATATATATATATATATATATATATATATATATATATATATATATATATATGTAATATCTTAAATATCATGCCCTCCATTCCAGCATTTAAATTCCCTTTCCTAAATCCAATCCCTAGTAATATTGATTTATCGCTTTAAAACCCTTAGCCATAGAACTTCCCATGAATCGCATGCCTTTGCATTTCTACACGTGTTTACGTCTATGGAATTCAGGAGTGGGTTAGCATCACGAATCCCAAAATCTGCTGACCCTACAAATAATAGTTGCATGTACCTTGCCCTCTCACGTTTAATGTTGAAAGGTGATGTGCTTCCAAGAAGTTATTCTGAAACGAATGGATGTACTTTTGTCGCTCTAATAAACGATTTGGCCTGACTGTTTCCAAATTTAATTTTTATTCCTTTCAGGCTGAGTCTAGCTACAGCCTGATATTTCAGCAAGACTTATGGTGTTTCTTATAAAAGAATTTGCAAATCTTCAAATTTTGGTAATACTATATTTTTCACTTCAAAATTAATTTTTTAAAATGAATTAATTATCCCAATAAAACTAACAACAAATACAATCTCTCCCCCCCCCTAATTTCTCTACCATACCCTACCCTTCCTTCCTATTGTCCAATTAATGGCTGCTGTGATTACCTAGTTATAGCAGATAATACTTTAAATTTATTTCTTGGCATAACACTATCAAAATCCTTTGATTCTCCAAGGAAGAATTCAAACTGAAAACAAAAGAACAAAAGCATTTCTGAACTTATCTGAGGAGTCCCCCCCCCCCCCTCTATACAGCACCAGGATTAAGGACTTTAGTTGTTATTTGGTAAAAATCAAAACCATATAAAGACAATATATAAATACACATACCTATATGTATAAAAATAAAAGTGTATATATATATATATGTAATATCTTAAATATCATGCCCTCCATTCCAGCATTTAAATTCCCTTTCCTAAATCCAATCCCTAGTAATATTGATTTATCGCTTTAAAACCCTTAGCCATAGAACTTCCCATGAATCGCATGCCTTTGCATTTCTACACGTGTTTACGTCTATGGAATTCAGGAGTGGGTTAGCATCACGAATCCCAAAATCTGCTGACCCTACAAATAATAGTTGCATGTACCTTGCCCTCTCACGTTTAATGTTGAAAGGTGATGTGCTTCCAAGCAGTTATTCTGAAACGAATGGATGTACTTTTGTCGCTCTAATAAACGATTTGGCCTGACTGTTTCCAAATTTAATTTTTATTCCTTTCAGGCTGAGTCTAGCTACAGCCATGTAAATATGAGCTAATTTTCACTTTCAGGTTATAATTTAAGGACGTGATGTAATGGGTATATTACTTACACACACACATATATATATATATATATATATATATATATATATATAATGATGACGTAATATATAATCATTATAATCACTTTGATATATAATGAAGATTTTTTTTATGACTATGATACATAACTGTGCAATTAAATTTCAGAGTTTTCCAAAAACTTTTAGGGAACATGTCTGAAGTTAGGGATAAACTAAATTAATGAGTTAGCTCATAGCAGTGAAAGAGACTGCATAAACAAGAACTAAAATTATTGGATCAGCTTTTTTAAGGACAAAAAATTAGATCGACATGAACAAAAACAACAAAACTTGATGAAATTAATGCCACTTTAAAGACCATAACAGAAAATCTTATTTACTAAATATTAAAATGGACATAATCTAGAGATCCATTTAAGCATCAATTTATAGATGTCATTCTTACCTTAATGCAGAAAAATTTCTTTTAATTTGATCCCTGGAAGAGTTTATTAAAGCATTTTTAGAAGCTGGGAATTTAGACTGCAAAGCTGTAACAGTAGCAGGAGAGGATGCAGCAACTGATGAACCAGCTATAGTTTTACTAACTAACAGGCTTTTTGCTTGGTTGTTAGCTGGCAAGCGTGGCTACATAGGAGGGACAATAAGCATTAAACAAATTAATTTATAGTTTCATAGTAAATGACAATGAAACATTTAAATAAATAAATGGATATCAATAATTTTTAAAAAAAATACAAACATTGGAAATGATAAAAAATAACTATGACAATGCAGAGCTCGCTCTTGACCATAAAATCTTGGAGTCAAATAAACCCCCAACCTCTAAAATTAAAAGGTCAAAATTTAGGGGGAAAAAAAAGTAAATCAATTTTAAAAATTTGTGTGAAACAATATTAAAATTTTAGTACATTTAGTAAATTAAAGTTAGTTTTAATTTTATTAAAATGAAAAAAAATCTTTTTGTTAATTGTAAAATATATAAGATACTAATTATGACATACAGAAGAATTAAAATGATTCCAAGACATAGGGGATAAGAAAATACTTGAAATTCTTTTTACTGATGTATAATAAGTAATTTAATATTTAATGGTAAGGCAATAGAAATGATTTACTCTTAATGATATATGTGAAAGTTTATTTGATTAAAGTTAATGTGAAGTAAAGATCTGAAATAATTAAAGAGTATTCCATGGGCCATATAGTTTTTCTTTTTTAGTATTTTTACTTACTGTTTTCTAAAACTAGGCACAGAAGGGAAAAATGCTAAATTTACAAGTATTCAATGTAATGTTGACAAGTTTTTTAATTCCTGCTGATGCAAAGTTTCTATTGACATTTTTTCTCTAAGTTGTTAATCATTCCAAAATTATGGAAATGTTTTTAAAAAGATGTAGAGCAAAATTGTAGCCAGACAGAATTTATGTAAAATAAGTACAGGTAGCCCTCCTATAGCATGGCATCTTACAACACGGTTTCGCTCTAACATGATAAGATAGATTGCGGGAACCCTCGTATAACACTGAAACCTGTAACACGGTTTCGCTCTAACACGATAAAAAAAATTTTGTACAACACTGTACTTCTACAGCAATAGATATGATTTTTGTTTAACACATTTAAAAACTAAATTACCTCAAAATAATGATGGTAAGGAATAATGAACTATAGCGGCTTTACATGAAAATATAAATGAATAAATTATAATTTTTTTATACAACTCTATAAAAGTAGAAGAAGGCCTAAGCTTAGCCGAAAATCTTGAATCAATTTTCCTGAATGCAGACCCTTCTGCTGAAAGAAGCCCAAAACTCAAAAGGGAGCTGCAACATTGTCTATCTCCATATCATGAATCTACAGTGACCTTGTAAGAACCAGCAAATAAACCAAAATTATAGATTTTTTAAAGAAGACAGAAGGTGCAAAAAATCTAAATTAAGAAAAAGGTTCTGAAAGTGAAGGTGATATCATTTAATCGAAAAAACATTCTCGTTTGATTGTACAGAGCAGTGATGAGGAAGAAATTTATTTAATTATGGTCGTATTAAATGAAAATAATATTTTCTCATTTCTCTTTGTTTTGTGTTATGCATACATTTAATAAAAATTAAAGTTGCTTATATGTAATTTTTTAAAAATGTTTCTTTTTAATAAGTTTTCAGAACGTAACCCCTCCTTTTTTGAACTGTTTCTGGATCTCATATAACACGGTTTCACACAACATGGCATTTTCTAGGAACCTATCTACCGTGTTATAGGAGGGTTACCTGTACTACAGATTTACATGTTAAATTCTTGATTATGTTATTTATACATGTTTATTTAGTGACACATTGACCTTGTCATTATGTGTATTGTGCACTGATCAATTATGTGCGTTCCCACCCTAAGAAAAACAGGAATCAAGACCAGATATATTAACTAATGCCCTTGCATGAGGAATATGCAAGGGCAAAACATCTGGTTGCTCTTTCCACAGAGGGGACTTTTAGGTCCAGTATATTTGTGAAAATAAACAGGAAATGATCTCACATTTCACTGACCACATATGACAGTAGTAAACATTTCCAGCAAATAAAGATGAAAACAGATTTTAATTCATTTTGAACAAAGTATCAGTGTTTTTATTTTTTCTGCACTCTGAGTGTGAAAGCTGCTAACGAGGCATGAAGTGTCTAGTCTTTTACTCTCAGTAAGGAATACAAGTGCTCACGGAAATATAAACAAGGAAAACATCAGCAAAAGCTCCAGAGAGCATACAATTTTCGTAAATGGAATAGATAGTTCTGTGACAATGGATACAAGGAACTGCAGATGCCTACGATTTTTACTAGTGTCAAGTTAGACTAAAACTTTTAAGAACAATGAAAAAAAAAATTTTTAAAGGAACAATTAATGGGGTAAATGAGTCAAGGATGAGCTCTGATACACTAAAATGATAAAGTTACAATTTTACAAAAGTTTTATAATAGCCTAATGTAGAACTACAAAGCACCATGAGAACAATCATTTTATACTTACCACTAAAATCTGCTGATCTGACAAGAAAAATTATTATTATACCTTAAAACAGCTGGCTTTCTAGTAACTATACACATGATTATGTCTGGTTTTAAACTGACAAAAAACTTAAATTTGTTACTACAATATTTTATCATTCTCTCACTCTTTCTAGGTTGAGCAACTTATTATTATAATGAAAACTCACATGCAAACTATAGTTTTATTCAATAGCAGCATTGCTCTAATGTGTATAAAGTAGGTGCTCATTGCATAATGAATAATAAACTAAAATGAAAAAATTTGAAAATGTATACTTGAGTACATAGATTTCCATAATACAGCATGTTTCAAAACGAATTATCCGATTAAAAAAAAATCATGACAATTAATCTTTTAATCTGTTTTGATCGAATAATGTATAGGTAGAAAGAGGGAAATCTTGAGTTTCATGCAGTTGCCGACATGTAGTACTAACGCTCTTCCTTCACCCACCACTTCAATGTTTGTCAAGAT
Source organism: Dolomedes plantarius (assembly GCA_907164885.2). Taxonomy (NCBI): domain Eukaryota; kingdom Metazoa; phylum Arthropoda; class Arachnida; order Araneae; family Dolomedidae; genus Dolomedes; species Dolomedes plantarius. The sequence goes on from OU015498.1 coordinate 85,670,308, forward strand.
GGCGACTTCATAACTAGGGTTGCCAACTTTTTCTGTGACGATTCCGGGACAAATAGCTCAAAACTGAACATCATCATCATCAGCCAGCCATTACCTAGTTTTCTGAGGAAACTTTTTATGTATGAAAAAATTAAAATACAGGTTTTTTTAAAATTCAATTTTTATATTTTTTATTTTAGCTATTATAGAAACTTAATTATATATATATATATATATATATATATAAATTACATAATAATAATAAAATTTTAAATCTTATAATAACAAATTTAACGTTATATTTTCTCTCACTTTTTGCTGCAATTACCAATTCTTTCGCAAGTGAGTCCATATTTAAAAAGTTCGCAAATTCTGCACACGATTCACTATTAAGTCGTATTTGCAATTTGGCCTTCGTCCACAAACTGTTTATGTGACTAAATACTCTCTCTGGGTAAGTATTACTTGTAGGAATGGACAAAATGAAAGACACAATTTTCATCAGCAAGACTGATTTTTCATTCTTTTTGAAATACTCTGCCCATAGTTTGTCATTGCAATCACCATCTGTGCTATCACCGTGTACTTTCTGATCTGTATATAAATTGATCTTGTAAATAAATATCGCGGAAACTTTAATTTTTGTCTGTGATGTTCATGCTACCTGTTGGATTACTACGTCATAACGTTCAATGGATTTACAAAAATACTGATCTTTTGGCCAAGAAAGGCGCTTCTGATGGCGCAATTTCAAATCAGTTTTTGACCTTCTCTGAGATTTGCTCCAAGATCAGAACCTGAAGCCAGCAACTATGGAATATCCTTCCGACCCACCCTTGGTTTAATAAACAGGCTACTGGTGGTGCCCTTACCATCAGGGCTGATAGAGCCATACAGTCCATCATAAGTAGGCTCATAAGTGGACACATCAGGTGTCTCTCTTCTGAACTTGGGCAGAAGACCTATCTAATGTGCACTAAGTATAACTCTGCTCAGGCTTCTCCCGATCACATTTTGCACTGTGCTGGTCTGGACAAAATTGACCTTTATTCCAGCCCTCTTTTAGTTTATGATTTTCTGAAGTCTTTTGAGCTCATGGACTTGGTCTAGCCTGCGGCTCGACCAAGGGGAATAAGTCAACAACAACGGATTTACAAGATGCCATTTTCAATTTAAAAAAAAAAAAAATTGGAATAGTTTCCGCTACATTCCGGGACAATTTAGCATTCATCCGGGATCAGGGACAACGATTCTGATTCCGGAACAATCCCGGCCAATCTGGGACAGTTGGCAACCCTATTCACAACAGAAATTGTTTTGTGTTCTACGCTTTGTGAAGTGCGAGCCCGTAACAACTGTTAAGCGCGATTGTTGTTGACAATACCTTGGTAATATTGCTCCTAATGCTCAGAGAATTAGGCAATGATATAAACAATTCCAAGACACAGGTTGTCTGTGCAAAGGGAAATCACCTGGTCATCCCTGCATGTCAGATGAAACTGTGGAGTGCATCCGACAGACTTTTGTATGTAGTCCACAAAAATCCACTCACCGTGCCGGTAGGGAATTTGACATTCCTGCAACATCTGCCTGGCATGTTTTGCAGCAACGTTTGACTTTGAAACCATACAGTATTCAGTTGCTGCAAGTTCTTCATACAGGTGACAAAGAGCAACATGTAGAGTTTTATGAATTCATCATTCAGAATGTGCCACAAGATGACAATTTTTTTTAACAAGCTTAGTGTTTAGTGACGAGTCTACTGTTCATCTAAGTGGCAAGGTCAACTGCCACAATGTTAGAATATGGGGTAAGGAGCAGTCACATGAAATTGTAGAGCATGAGAGACTTGCCAAAAGGTAATGTTTTTTGTGCTATTTCTCGGAAAAAGGAGTATGGTCCCTTTTTTTTCATAAAGGCCACTGTTACAGGAATCACATTTCTCAATATGCTCGAAAACTGACTTTTCCTACAGTTAGGAATCGATTCAGATGACTTTATTTTCAAACAGGGTGGGGCACTACCACACTAGAGCTTGGACGTTCAGGACCTGACGATTCAGTTAAACATCACTGGTCTCCAAGATTGCCACACTTCTCAGTATGGGATTTCTTTTTATGGGGTTTTATAAAAGACTCTGTTTATGTGCCTCCCCTACCAGCAATATTAGCCAAACTCAAGATATGCATAACAACAGCAGTAGAAGCAGTCGATGCAGAAATGCTTGCAAAAGTTTGGGACAAATTTGACTTCCGTATACACACATGTCATGCATCCAAAGATGGGCATATTGAGCACCTTTAATTTGGTTTGTCAAAAAACTGTATGATTAGCCATGTAATATAAGATTAATTTTAAGTTTCTATGTTCAATATATTTCATAATATACTCATTTCAAATCAGGTGATTCTTTTGAAACATCCTGTATATTCACATCACATAAAAATAAAATCTTGATTCCAGATTAATAATAAGATATAGTAAACAGCATAAATTCTTTTTAATAATTCTACAAAGAATATCAAGAGAGAAGCTCAATTAATACTGATTACATTAGACTTCAATTACTTTATAATGTACCAAGAACAATATACAAAATAACATAATTATGGTAATCCATACGAAAGGGGAGTACTTGAAATAATGACCTACTGTATAAATTCACATAAGAATACACACACAATCGTAACTTAGTATTCTATATTTCGAGTTTGCAAAACTATTCAGCAGATTAAAAGTGTTACTATTTGTAAAAGGAATCAATTTTCATTGCTATCAGAATATGACATAACTGTCATTTATATTTCTGCCTGCCATCTAAAACAGTATTAAAACTTAAAAACACAAACTAGAGATCCTCTAATATTTATTTCCAAATTTAACAATTCAAATTTACACAAATAATAAAAGGAATTGCTTACTGCTGAGAATCTTTGATTTAAAAGTGTCTGATTCTGCTGTATAAGCTGTGTAGTAAGAGGTGCAGTAGAACCAGTCATAAGACGCACTTGAGTAGTAGGTTGCATTATCGGCCTTTTCTGACCAATCTAAAAAATGTTCACAAATGTTATACACAAACGCTTTCAGTGCAAAAATATTTATTACATTTATATTTGCATACATAGATAGAAACCATATCCATTAAATTAATATATAGCAAAAATCCTGATTCTAGACCTGAAGAAAAAAACATAATTTTGCCAAAAATTTCAGTCAGCCCAAAATATCAATTTTACATTCTTTAAAAGTAATTTTTCCCTCAATTAGTATCACGTAATAAAAGCAGCAATGTTATTAAAAAATAACGCGCTAAAAAAAATTAACTCCACCCCCACCCCCCAAAAATTCTAGTATAAATTTATGTATTTTAACACAAATTCAATAGATGATTTCTGCTCAAAAAAATTCTCTGATTTAATAACTTTTAATATTGACAAAATTTCTTTATGCTGAAGAGGGTAATTTGAAAATAAAAAAAATATAGCAAGAGGCAAACTCCACAATCCTTGGTATTATTGAGGGCCCTTTGTAAAAGCTTTTCACTAAATTTTAGAGAAAGAAAAGACTAAAATTCTCTACAGTTTTACTGTAACAGAGAGTAAGCTGACAATTTTGATATTAATCAATATAAAGAAGAAGAAAAAGTTATTTATTGTACAAAAAATTGTGTTTTTCCTATGAGCAGGATCTTTAGGTTATACGTGTTGAAATTCTTGAATTATCATCTTTAAAATGATAATATAAAACATTTTCATTTAAGAACAAAAAAATCCTTTTATATATCAGATACACCCTACTTTGATTTCATTTCTCAATTTTCAATTCACTAATTTTACACAAATGAATGATACCAATTCATTTGCTTTAAAGTAGCCAGTAAATGTTAAGATTTTATCCCTACGATTCATTATTATAGAAAATCCTGAAGGAAAAAAAATGAAATGAAATAAACTGTATAAGATGGTAAAACTGAGAACAACATTATTAAAAATTGTAATATCATTCCTGAGAGCATAAGAACATTTTTCTTTCAGCATAAAACTACATGCAGTTCAACTAATGGATAGTCTTAGATTTGAATTGTTTTAATATGTGGCTTGATTATAAACTGGTTTAAATTTTAGTAATCATAATGATTAATTTTCATTAATACTTTTAGAAATTAATTTTTTAGTATTTCTAAATTCATTCGAAAAGGAATCCTAAGTTGGAGTTTGTCAACAAGGTACCCCCCAAGAGCAGGAAAGAAGAATTGTTATCTCAAAGATTAAAAGTAAATTTTTTACATTTCGAAACACAAAATGTAAAAAGATGAACAGCTCTTGAATATTTACATGTCATCCTTTAAAAGGACAATATAAATTTCCCTAATACATTTGGCAATGGAATAATTAAGTTTAAATTAAAAACCAAAAGATAAATCACAATTGACTGAGTTGGAAGAATTTTATTTGCTGTTCTTTACCTTCAGCCATACAATAAAATTGCTTCTAACACTTCATAAAAAGAATGAATGACTTCAGTTTTGATAGTTAGGTCAAACATGCTTTCAAAAACAACTTTTAACAAATGTTTCTTTAGAATTTTCTTTAAATGACAGTTAAAAGAATACATTTATATTTTTTAAGAATCGTAAAGGATTTTCAGAAATTTTAAAGGAATCTTTTAATTTTTAACACAGAACTCTGTCTTTATAAGAAATAAAATAATTAAAGCCAATATACTTGAACTTGTTGTAGGTTAGTGGCTTGAGGATGTGGAAGTATTACAGCACCAGGTGGCGGTGGCCTTACACCTTCAATGGTCAATTCTTTTGTAATTAATGAGTGCCTTAAATATGGCAAGTTTTTCTAAAATAATGAATAAATTATAATCAGTTCATATTAAAAAACAAACAAAAGTGAATTTAAATATTATATTACTTACAGTATAACTTATTGCACACACTAAAAGCACTCAAGCATTTAAACAAAGATACACACAGTTTACATACATTTATTGGATTAAAATTTATTTCCTCTATAACTTTTAGGACACTCAGATAGAGAACTCATCCATAATCTATTTCAATATCCATCTAAATAATTATAACTAAGGAATTTAGAAGCACAAAAAAATTTGAAGTTTGACTTTTGAAATTGCACTCATAACTTTCTGTAAGTATAATTAATGAATGTGGTGTACATAAACATTACAATGATGTTTCCTTTTTCCCAATTTAAAAGATACAAATCCTATTAGAAAAATATTCTGTTTAAGTTCAATTAAAATATCAGACTATCAGAAAAGAAAATTTTCAATTTTCTGAGTGGTTAAAGTTAACCTTTCTTTATTTAATAATAATAATAAATTCTTTAAGTAGGATAGCTAATACCTTTACAGAATACATAATATGACTGTCAAAAATAATGACTAAGAAAAAAGTAGTATTTCTTAATTTTTTACCCCTGCCTCATCTGAAACTGATGTATTTTCAGTATACAAAATTTAATTATCTCTTCAAAACAAACACTTATCCTTATTGTGTATCCTTTAATTTTAAGCAAAGTTATGTTATCAAATATGACAGTGAATTCCAGTTACAAGAAATTTTAACATGACTGTCAGCTAGTCTTCAGATTCACCCAATATTTTTTCTTTGGGAGAAATCTAATGATTCTAATGTGTGTTAATTCTAAATACCTATAGATAGAGTTTAAAGTGATTTCTTTTACACTGAGCAGACCAAATTTAAATTCAATAAGAACTAACCTTTAAAAAAGGAACTAAATATGGCTGTGGAGCTGAGTTTAGCTCTTTTTGTAATTTGGCTGTGAATTCCTCTGCTTGCATTGTACCATCCTAGAGAAAAAACAAAATACATTTACAGATATGCTACAATGTGTTCACACTACTATTATTTTACATATAAGCTTTTATAAACTGTAAACCATACCACTTAAGAATTCAAGCGTATATCATATACATAAGTTACTAAATTATCCTACTAAATTAAAATGACATACAAACATACAACACGAGTTTAAGCACACACACTTAAAGGAAATATATAATCACTTTTGCATTTTTAAAGGTCACATAATAATTACACAACTATAAATAATTATTTGCAAGTGGTAGGCAAACTGAAAATTAAATTTATACACTTCTTATCATTTTCCAAACTCTCCACCATAAATATTACTTAATAATGGAACAAAATTAACATTTGAATATTTCCAAACATAATAATAATAAAAAGAAAATTATTTACATTCCAATTACTTACAATTATACCCTGTATAAGATTTCGAACACTCTTTGCTACAGCAGCTGGCTGTTCATCTGCTAATCTTATTAATGTTGACAAAAAGTTTTTACATTTCTTTTTGGCAGTATTGGGAGACATCTATAAAATAAGTAAAATGTAAGCAAGTGTCAGAAAAAAATTCTGGAGCTTTAGAATAAGAAAATTTAAATTTACTTGTGTTGGTGTGCTTGGTTGGCTGTTAGCTGCTGTAGTTTGAACATTTAATGGTGTTGTAAGGTTTCCATTTACACCAGCCTGTATTAGGAATCAAATGACGTATTTTAGAAGTAATATTTCCTGTTACAAAACAACTGCTAATTTGAAAAGAAGAGGCAAAAATAGATAACATAATTAAAAAGATATAAACATTAAAGGTACATTTGTTTTTCATGTATATATATATTTTCTTTTTGTTAAGTGTATAGATGAAAGGAGTAAATTTTTTGGGGTATGTCCTTCACAGTGTTAATCTTTTGTACAAGGATAATATATAACAGCATTCTATTTTTGGCATGAATATGCATTGACCAACGATTAAAGAAGCCTAAGGTAATATATCTATTTTACTGTCTGATGAAATTGGTCACATAAATTTCTCATGAATCTAAAGTTTTTGAAAAACATAATTATTTTAAATTACTTCATTAACAATAGTTCCCAATGATCACTTTCTTGTCATCTATTACTGCAGAGTATAAAAAAATTTTAAGGAGTGGTCAAAACAATAAACAGAGTATACTTGAGGGACTTATGCTTTATAGAAAAGCAATACTCAGACTATTATTGGAGTAAATAATTTTTATAGATAAAAGATCATTCTGTGATATAATTTCTGATCACTTGTAAGCTTTACGACTAATTCTTAATTTTAGATAGCACATTAACAATATAAGATCAAAAATATTTCTGTGATAAAATTACCAAATGAAAGAAATCGCAGAAACATATAGAAATTTTTAAGTCAAAATTTATTAGTTAAACATTTATAAATTGGATAATTTTAAATTCCTTTTAATCATTATAAAACATAAAATTTAATTCATATGAATAAGAGAGGTATAATTGAAACAAAACAATACCTTAACAACACAAGTTTTTGTAGTATTGGGAGTAGAAAGGCGAGATGTAGTTACTCCTGTGAGTTGTGAAGATCCTTGCTGCAAAATTGTACCCACTATAGTTTGAGGGGCTGTTACAGATACCTATAAAAAATTCAGGTCAGATTCTATTGTCTCAAAACTCAAGACTGGTAAAAATTCAGAACTAAAGTTAGAGGGGTTCAATGATATCTTTTTTCCATTAAAAAACTTCTTTATGACTTAGCAAAAACAATAATTCCTTGATAGGAAATGCATGCATGTATTAAAGAACAATCAGATAAAATTAACCCTTAAGAGTTTTTAGTGGTAACTAGTCCTGAACTTGTTGGTTGTAATATGAAATGACATTTTGTAAGAGGAATAATTCAACTTATACAGTGGAATCTCGATCGATTGTCCTCCGAATCATCGTTTTCCCATATGTGTTGTTTATTTCACCCAGTCCTGATGATCATATTGCTTTGTTATGTTCCCGCATTTATCGATCAGTTCAGTCGGTCCCTTGAAAAATGATAGATCAAGATTCCACTGTAAACGTACTGCAGAACCAGTTCGCCAGAGGAAGTCTTTTAAGGTATTGTCTGGAGTCAGAATTTCTAGGAGGATAGGGACACATCTGAATCATTGGAGTGTGTGACAAAAGTTTTCAGGTGTTTCATCAGCATCTAGAGTTACCAAACAGGATAAGTACTATGATTTACATAAAGGCAGTGACATTGTTAAAGTGTGAAAAATATTAACCAGTGTTTTGCCCTAAAATTAAAATTATACTGTATTGGGAGTTAAGTTACAAGTAATGTTAATTGATTAGTGCTTTTATATCTCATGTGTGTTAATACAGTTGTACTAAAAATAAGATGGATGTTTATCTATCTATCTATATATATATATACTAGCATTATTGCCCGGCGTTGCCCGGGTAGATATATAGATATAAAATATTTCATGCATTCCATCAAAAAAATACTGGGCTGCACTCCCGCTCTTCATGTTAATCTGGCCAGACAGAATGTGCTTAGCACGTTTCTACTGAAATGATATACAAACAATAAGAAAGAAAGAAACTTTGAGCCTGCGGACCTTCGTCTGATTTTAAGGTCATTCCCAACCCTCTTTCTCCCGCTTTTGTAATTTGACCCCCCCTCCTCCGTCATCCTCAAACCACCCCTCTTAACGCAGCTGGTCGAGGGGAATCCACAGGGGGTAGACGCACCTCTATCGGGCACAAAAAACATTAAAAAATTAATTTTTTAAAAAAACTAATTGAGCCCCAAATTTCGTTTTTCCTGATTTAAGTTTCTCGGGTCCAAAACATTAACTGTGCCGAATTTGGTCCCGGTGGGTGAAACAGTCTATGATTCTATAGCGGACAAACAAACAGACAAGCTCTTTTATATATATATATATATATATATATATATATATATATATATATATATATATATAACAGTTCCGTAACTGACTGACATATAACACACAGACCAAACCACTCAACCTAAAGGGCTGAAATTTTGCATGGTGATTCTTCTTATAGTGCAGGGATGCACTAAGAAAGATTTTGAAAAATTCTTCTTAGATTTTTTATTAAATTTTAAGTTCTTTTTGTAACATTATTTAAAGTTTGCATTTAAAATAATAATCTGAGGGTTTTAAAATTTATATCACGAGAAAGATCATAAAAATTCCTTTAAAATGAAATCTTTTCCGAATATTTACCTCCATTTCTGATTTTTGGTGAAATTTTAAAGTTTAATTTTTAGAATTTAATTTATTAAATGCTGATCACGTGGTTTTTCTTTCTTTTTGTGATACTTTAAACTTATTTTGCATCACGTGCATAAGAACAAAATAGACAAAAATAATTTTTTTTTCTTGCTAATGCGGCAGACGATTGGACATTATCCAAAAAAATATTAAAATACAGTAAAAGATATGTTCCTCAAACTGTACTATATTCTTTAGTATGCTCTATTAGATTTAATTTGAATATTTTCTTCTACATTATTTTGTCTATAAAAATATCCATTACGATTTTTTTATAAATACATTTTTTTAACACCAATTGCATACATTGATCATTGTATTTATTATCAATATATATAATGGCATTAATTGCATACATTGACCGTTGTATTTAATTTGAATGCATTCCGTAGCGAAGTAAGGGTATTCAGCTAGTTGTGTTATAAAATTTTGGAGTCATTTGTAATAAGAGCTTTAAAAGTATTTTCAAATGATAACAGATTGCTGGTTAGAGATGTAGGTTTCAAACAGTGGAAGATTCAAGTTTTAGTTACCTCAGCAAAAACTTTGGGTTAAAATAAGATGAGCTTGAATTACAAAATAGAGAGGAAAAACATCTGGAATTATTAGGAAAATGAGTAGAAAAGTGAGCATTAGAACAGGTAAAAAATCCAACAGAACAAGTGAAGCTAAGCTGGGAAAATTGTTATTTTAATTTCCTATAAGTAGATGATATAGAAGGCCTTAGAGAGCATGTGATATGGACATTCCAGAGCCAGTTCATCCTGATATGGAGGCAGGCAGCTGATACATCTCAACAGCTAGGATTATGTAACCGCTAGGATTATTTTGTGAAATTTGCACTTCTTAAGACTGGTTGGATTTAGAAAAGTATGGATGAAAGAATGAAAAGCATGACTAAAATGAAGGAAACAAGAACTAGAGCAGAGAATGATACAACTCAAGGAACTTATTGAGGCAAATCGATTTAAGGCAGAAAATTAAAACAAGTGTTCAAGGGCAACTAAATCAGCTACAGAGCTACCATCGATGAAAGCTGATGCAGACAGTTCCTAATAGGAATTCTGTATTATTGAAAAGTATAAATTATTTGAGATTCAGGTCAGGGGGAGTAGTCACATTTCCTTTTGAAAAATAAGCTCTTATGTACTTTTGAATACACATAAAAGAAAAATTAAGCACCTACATTTGCATATACATAACAGTATGGATGAGTATATACATGCATTATTGTTAGTATTTTTCAATATAAAATAATACATGACTTCATAAAAGAATAAACAGATGAATATAATACTTTAAAAAATAATCTCAAAATAGCTCAAAAGTAAAAATTATTCTATAAACATATCAAATAACTTGTTTAAACAAATAAATAAATCAAAAAATTTAAATTGATATTTTTTGGTTGAAGTCTTTTAGTAATTCCCAGCATAAAAGTGGAGAAAGTTTATTGGTGTGTGTAAAACACACACTAATATGATATTTAATATAGATTTCAGCTGATGGGAGGGCCAGAAACCAGTATACCGTAATTTCACACATAAACGCCGCACCCACCGTAAGCACCGCAGCACTTCTTAAGACTTGAATCCTGAAATTTCTTTTTTTTCGTATTTTTAAAAAGGAAATTTCAGTATGAAATTTCCTTTTAAAAATACGAAATCGGGGTAAGCGGCGCACCGTCGTAAACGCCGCACATAAACTTTTCTTAGTTACCGTACCGTAACCAAATATTGAGACACCAGCAGAGATTTTAGGTTATTTCCATAATAACTAATACATTTTAATGTAATAAATTGAATATAGTTCTAATTTTAAATATTTCTCTTTAAAAATTATACTTTAACACTAAAAACGCCGAATGACATCCCATACCTATAAGCGTAGTAAGCAGTCATTTTGACCGCTAAGATTTGCTTTATCTAAAAGTGCTTTTTTGTAATGAAATCACTTACCACTACATTTTTACCATAGTACAATGCAAAAAAGGAATAAAACCTTAAAGGGTACAAACACATTTTTGTTTCATTTTAACAAGACAAATTAAAAAAAAAAAATTAAAAAAAAAGGAACGTAATCATGGAACATCAAATGGGTAAAATACATAAAGTATACAAGTATGAATAAAATTAATAAAGACTTTAGGTAATACTAATAACCATCAAAAGGAAAATATAAGATATACAGTTAAGATTTACTGATCAATCAAAACCATCAAAGCCCTCATCTTCCTAACTAGAATTGAAAAGAGACCAAATTTTTGGATCTATTTTGTTCCTGGATAGTCTGGATCTTTCTCGTTGGAACAATTGTTGTCATCAGAACTGTCACCGGCATTCGGGACAATTATTTCTGCCTTTCTAAAACTAGGCATTATTGCCTTAATGGAGACACCTCTCCATGCTTGAGAGACCCACTTTGTGACTTCTACGAAAGTTGCCTTTCGCATGGTTCCGCGCTTTGTGTAGGAATGTAGACCTTCAATCATCCACGATTACCACAGACTTCGCATTCAGCATATGAATGCTTTGTTTACAGCAAAATTAAGTGGTTGAATTAATTTTGTCAAACCTCCGGGAATTATCGTTAAATTTGCAGACACAGTCTTTGCGGCAACTGTAACAGGCTCTGACAAGTGGGCTTTCATCGAGTTCATTTTAAGTAGCCATTTTGAACTGAAAAAAGCCCCTTGCCTTTTTCGCCACACTTCGTTCAACCAATCTTGTATTACTGTTTCATTCATCCATCCTTTCTCATTCGTGTGGATCACAACGTCATTAGGAAATTCTCCTTTGGGGAGAGTTTTTCTTTTAAAATACAACAGAGGTTTCAGTTTTTTGCCGCTTGCTGTGCAAGACAAGACACAAGTAAATGACGTTTCCTCGTGACCGGTAGTAACAATACTCACTGTAGTTTCGTCAACCTTGGTGACAGTCCTTCTTGGAGGAGAGTCGAAAGTCAAAGTCACCTCGTCCATGTCGATAACCTGATCGGTGGAAAACTTGATGTCCTTTAATTGGTGCCCTATAAACTCCAGGAAAAAATATTTCTTTATTCAGAAAAAGATTTCTTTATCTTCCAATCAACAGGAAAATTTTGCCTCACGGTTGTGCGGGCCTGGACGAAGAGGTTTTTCGTTTCATGAAACGGTAGCACCAGTTGGATTCAGCTTTGAAATCGTCTATTTCCATGTTCGCCGCCACAACTTTGGCTTGTAAACATATCTTTACAGTTGATATTGGAATGCCCTTACTTCTCTGGGATGAAATCCATTTCTCAAGGTTAGTTTCCAGTTGAGGCCAAGCAGTTTTCCACCTTCTGCTTGCTCTCTTACTTTTCGACATCTTTAATAGAACTTTCTTTTCAGAGTGCCATCGCCGAACAGAACGTTCATCAATACTGAACTTTCTGCCAGCTGATCTATTTCCGATCTCTTCTGTTTTGGCAATTACATTCGACTTAAAATTAGCACAGTAACTTTTGTTTCTGCGTTTTGGAGCCATTTTGTCAAATAGTTTCACAGTAACGGAAAAAACTATTTTCGCAAAAAGAGACAATGACAAATGACAGCAATGAACGTGTGTGGTCGCCAAAATGTGTATGACATCATCATCATGCTTTTCCAAAGATAGTTAAGAACTTGGCGCATGCGCAGTGATAAACACCCGTTCAAGTAATGGGTGAGGATCAATTTCAATAGAAAAGTGCAAGCTAAAAAGAAAATTTTAAAATTCAAAATCGCCGTAAACGCCGCATCGACATAAGCGCCGATCCAAAGAATTTTTTAACTTTTTTTTTTACGTATGCGCCGCAGCGCTTACGTGCGAAATTACGGTAGTTTTTTTAGTGACCACTTTACTTAACACAACTTACGTTTTTTTAATAATTTTATACTGAATAAAAAACCTTTATAAAAATCACTGTCTGAATTTTTTTTTTTTTTTTTTTAATTATTTTAAACTAAATAAATAAATAAAAAATAGAATTAGTTATTGTACTTACTAGCATTAAAAGTAATAATTTACCTTCAGAATGGGGAAGTGGAAAAAAAGGGGGGACAGGAAAATTTATTGCTGTGGAAGATCATGATTTTTAAAAAAAATTATTACCAAGATCTCTGTTTTAGGCAAAAGTTAGAAAATTTGCGAGGCTGTAGAGCAGTCATTCCCAAAGTGGTCTATATCGACCCTTGGGGGTCGATATAGACCTGCATGGGGTCCATGCCAGTGAAAAAGAAAATTTGGGGTGCATGAGACGTAAATGGGGGACCACGAGTTAGACAGGCCGCCACCAAAATTCTGGCTTCCCGTAAATTTAATAATCTGCCTAACACAGATAGTACCTATAGAGATATTTACGTAATACGAGTACTTTCTTATAATAGATACATTCCCTAATTATATGTATATTTCATAAAATTGTGTAAGAAATCTATTCACTTTTCGACTGCAGAACGTGTAACTTGTGTTGCGACATCATGGACTTTTGAACTGGACCGGTTACAGCGAGGGCCAGCAGGTGGCCGTTATATTGAACTTGCCAGTTTCCCAATTTGGCACAGACAAACTGCCAGGATGATAACATTTCAGCCTACATTCAACATTTAAATGTCCTTCACACAAACTTTGAAATTAGGTTTGAAGATGTATTGACAATGGAAATACCACAGGGGATAATCAATCCATTCAGTGACATTGAAGAGACAGATGTCATGTTACAAGAAGAACTGATTGGTTACAAGAAGACTAATCACCAATGAAGAACTTAAGGTGCAGTTTAGAAAGTAATATCAACAATTCTGGCTTTAAAGAGACAGACCTGTTACATATCCTGCATATGAACTATCGCGAGAAAGTTTTTGATAGCTTTTCCATTTTCATACCTCGTGTAAAGGTATTTCACCGCAGTTGTCAATCTCCTTAACCCCCCCCCCCCCCAAAAAAAAAAAAGAATGGAAATCACTTGCCGAGGAGATTTAAGGTTAAACCTAACTAAATTGAAGCCGAATATTGAAATTTTGCTATCAAAGCATCAGATTCATCCCTCCCATTAAAAGCATTGATTTTGTTGTGTATTTATTCTATGTAAAAATGTTACTAGATTTGCATTTTGTGTCGTTTTAATTAATAAATGTATAACTGTAAAACTTAACATATATATATATATATATATTATTTTAAAATTTTTCTCTTTACAGTAAACTCTCTCAAAGTGAGTAGATATGTGTCAGCTTCAAAAACACTTTTAAAGTTGATGAATTTGCAAAAAATCAGTATTAGGATAGCAGGGGTCTATCCAAAACAGAAAAAATCGGCACAGGGTCTACGGGACAAATAAGTTTGGGGACCTCTGCTGTAAAGGATAAATGTATTGCAGATATTATCCGATACTAATTACAAAAATTCCCCATCTAATAACACAAAACCATAATTTCTAATTATATAATACCATATTAATCGTAAAATTCTGATTGTATAGTAGCCTATTGAAATTGTAACAAAAACGTCCCAACCCCACCCCACCCGATAATTTTAAGAAATTGAATAATGAATTTCTCAGGCTATTAAAGCTTGGATGAAATTCTGTTAAAATTTCAGGCATATGAGATGATTGAAAATAAACTAATTCTTTTAATTTGTAACTCTAAAGTAAAAATTACAAACATATACTTCACGATTCACTATGCTTTCTTTTGCATTTTGAAAATGGAACTTCATAGCAGATGGGGAGGAGTGGTCACTGAGTGATATTTAGATTTCATACGGAATAAATATGGACTTTTTTTGGAACATATTTACATTGCACTTTGTTTGTAAAATAATAAACGGTATTTTTAGAATCCACTTCCCAACTTCCTTTTTACTGCATCACGTGTAATTTCAGAAAATATATCATATCCGCACATCAAAAACCAAGTACAACAAAACCGTACATTCAGTTCAGGAAAAATAGACATTATTATATACTTAGCTAAAAAAGATTAAGCACTATAAATGCTTTAATAACAGATTTTAAAAAAAGGGAGAGAACACTATCTACACGAGAGACGATATGCAACCTGCAGTTAGACGATTCTCAGACAAATTCATTTGATATAATCTGTTTAATAAGTTTATGAATAATGAGGTCAGAACTTATAGCCCTAATATAATTAGTAATAGTTTCCCCACTCCCCCCAATGTGGCAAGCACTTTATCCTGAGAATATCACACCACTCACACTGTGAATTTGTCAGCTTCTTTATCGTGCGACCCTCCTAAAATAGAACAGCACCTTGTCTATGCCTTATCCAGGATTTGAAAAGACATTGAAAGCTCCAGAGTATGGTTTTGGTTTTGACCAAAACTGAGAGTTGTGGTTTTGAACTCCAATAACTGAAACGTAAACTGTTGAAAATTAATTCAGTTTTTAAAGATGACAATGACCTCGACGAAGTTGCTAAAAATGATATTATTGATTCCAACGATTTTTGAAGAGAAACAACAGACAAACAGACAGACACACACAGACAGAGGGGGAGGAGAGAAAGTGGAAGAGCAACCAGAATTCAAGAGTTCCTGACAGTCAAAACAGACCCCACATGAAATGGGAATGACTCACTTAAAAACGTTACTGATGCAAGTGAAGAGCATCTTTCATTTTATCTCAGCAAAAAAATTTCTTCAGAGGAGAGAAAATGAAACATTATAGAAAGGGAATTTTACAATGCAGCATTGGGGTGAAAAATTGAATTATTTGGCAAAGCAATCATCTATCGTAAGAATTGATCACTCCTTTTATGTCGGAAAGATTTTTAATAAAGGAAAGAAAAGACAGGTTTAAATCTGAAACCAATGCATTGAGTATAATCATCTAATGTTATGACTTTAAAGAGCTTCAATATCTTCAATAAATGCAGATACAAAGAGCCTATACAGAATGCTACCTTATGTATGAAACTTGAATTAAGAATGTCCTGTTTCAGAGTTATATGAAATATATTTCATATTCCATTCCCTGTTTTTCTAATGTATGTTTGTTTTCTATGTTATGCCAATCTGTTTTAATTTGCAATTCTGCAAAATTTTAACTCTATATATCTGATTATATACTTTTATGTGGTTCTTAGCACTTGTTTATTTTCATTGTATTATATTTGTTATGCATTGGAAATTTTTAATGGAAAAGGAAAAGCCTAGGACATTTTATTTCATTCTTCATAAAAGTTCTCTTGAAGGGGGAAAGAGTGTGAAAATTTAGCCTCCATCCCTTTAGGATGCAGTTTTGAGTTATGTCCTGCACTGCCTTAAGTGGCTTATATACATAATTTATGTATATAATGTCCTGTCATGTTTGTGTAATAAACAATTATATCACACTCGCTTGTTATTTTGAAAACCTTGAAATTCTAATACATTACAAGATTTTAAAAAAAATTAAGAGGCATTCATACAAAATCAAGATAGTTTAGTTAATTTAGAAAAATATTAAATAAAGAATGTTTATAAATACCTGATTTGCTTTTAAGCCACTGGCACTTACAGGAACAGTAACAATTTGTTGGGGTGTAACTGCTCTTACACTTGTTGCACCAGGCTGAAATAAAATAACACTACCTTCTGTCAATTAAAATTAAAGAAAAAAAAAAGCTAAACAAAGTCAACAAACATATGATTACGAAGCACATCAATGTTCATAAAAAGAATTTTCTGACCGAGAAACAAACATAAGTTTAATAAGGCTAATGATTTATTTCCAGCTTAGTTAGAAAAACTTTTACTTCCAAGTTCATTTTATGTTTTTAAACTTATCACCACCATAAGAATTTAAAAAGATTTCCCCCAATAACATTTGCCAAGGTAATTAAATTGCAAGGTTGCTAAAAAATTAAGTGACATCAAATAAATATCCAAAGAAAAATAATTAAAAATACAGGCAAAATAAAAGAAAATCAACAATTACAAAGTTTAGTTGAGTGCTAAAGATTCAAAATAATCATTATGGCAATCAATATATATATATATATATATATATATATATATATATATATATATATATATATATATATATATAGTTTCATTTCAAGCAGACATTCAATGCATAAAAAAAACTTACTGAAAAAAAAAAACTTACTGGAAGAGACTGTAATCTGTAAGTAGCTGTACCCGGAATTGGGCTACCAGAAGAACCAGCAATGTTAACAACCTGCAGCTGGCCATTCTCAGTTTTGAGCAAAACTGCTCCTCTCACCATTCCAGGAGACAAAGTTATTGTGCCCTAAAAGATGTCATGAATTTAAGTATATTCATATTTCATTCATTAATCCAAACTAAATAAGAAAAAAATATATTAGACAGCCCCAAACAAAATAAAATTTTCACATTATCATTGATGCATTAAAAATTTGGCAAAGAAATTTTTATAAACAAAGTTTGAAGTTTAGAGAAAGATAAAATATACATCAAATTATACTATTAATATTTGCTTAATATAAGAAGCCAAACTTTCATTACACACATATATGAGATATAAATATTATATCCCACAAGTCGTATAATAATCCTTTATAAAAGTTATATCAGTTTCAGTTTACAAACATATATGTGTGTTATGCAGTAAAACTTTCTCTTCTATTCAAAGTTAAAAATATTAAATTCTGATTAAATGATCATATTTCAGAATTACTGAAATTTAGCAATAAAAATAGTAAATTACAAGCAGAATCTGTTACCTTGAATTGAAACAATCAACACTAAATATATTAAAATGAGTGATCAGGAAAAATCATGAAATACTTATCATAAGTTTATTATGTTTTCCCTTCCGAAGTCTCACTTTATAAATACTAAACCTTATTTACTAATACTTGATAAACAATGTTACATCCAAATTAGTTGAAGTTAAGAATGTAAAAAATATGCATCACATATTTTGTCAGAACAAGAAAAT
This sequence comes from Dolomedes plantarius, assembly GCA_907164885.2. NCBI lineage: Eukaryota > Metazoa > Arthropoda > Arachnida > Araneae > Dolomedidae > Dolomedes > Dolomedes plantarius. The sequence goes on from OU015498.1 coordinate 85,688,371, forward strand.
TACAAATTTTCATATGATACATTTTTAATCCATATTCTCATCTTAAATGCTGAGTGACAGGTGGTTTTGTAAATTTTAGGGAAAATTTCAATGGAAGACTGGAGTAAATTTATAAAGAAACAAATTAAAACTAAATCAAAGGCACTAAATTTAAATACTGTACATAAAAAAGGAGTTCAAGCTGAAAATCAGATTTTTTAATTATAATTATCAACATTATTTTATGTTCACAGATAAATTAGTAAAAATAAAAGCAGGGTAAAGTAAAATAATTATTCTACCTGAATTGTTACAAACATATCTGTGCTCAGATGGCAAAATGTTATAAGAAACTTTTCTTTAAAAAATTGCGTTTTTCACATTCCGCATTCTCATTCGCCGATATTTTCTATTTACAGTAACTAATGTAAATAACAGCCAACTATTTTCTGAAATATTGGTACCACGTTTGCTCATGTAAAACAAACTACTGATTTTTCATGGCATCTTGAATCTTAGAATTGTTGTCACATAAAATTCTTATAACATTTTGCCATCTGAGCACAGATATAAAAGGGAATCTTACAGATATGGGATAAAAACTAAGTACTGAACACAAAAAATTAACTATTTGTCTTTGTACATTTTAAAACAAATCAAATAATTAAAAATGACATACAAATTTTGTACCAGTTGAGCAGCTTGAAACCATTTATAAAAAAATTCATATATTTTCCCCTCAAAGGCAAAATGCAAAGCAATCAATACACCCAATAAACATATCCTCATAAACAAACAATTTTATATTTTATCAATTTGTATTCTTTACATAGTTTGCACCTTCAAAACAGTCTACTTTTTAATGCATAAAAATTTTCAAGTTTTATATCATATTCACAATATTATCGCACATAAACAGTTATCAAGAGAAAAAAAAATCTTTGTCAGTTTATTTTGTATTATTAAGATCAGCAGTGGTTTGTCCTTCAAATATCCACAAGAACAATAAATACTTTTAGACTCAATTAGCATGATTTATTCTAAAAATGCAGAAGTTTTTTAAGGTTCTTCCCATTTGTTCCTTGGTATGTTAATTTTAATTAAGTAAGAGACCAATAATATAAAAATGCAAGAATACATTCTGGTTATTAATATTTTTGACTGTAGACTTCACTTAGTAAAAACTTAATGTCTATTGCTACCTAATTTTGTACAAATTTAGTTAAAATCTACCAACATTAAAAGTAATTAGCTCTTTGAAGAGATCATTTATAATTTTTAACCCTATAAACATTAAAAGATATTTCTCTTTTGAAAGGAAACAAGATTCTGTAAAAGAGTAAAAACTTCAAACTGTCTCTTACTTTTTTTCTTGCTTATAAAGGAAAGACTTGAGCTTTATGTCAAATGAAAAATGGATTGTTTTTAGAATTTATTAGAACTTTAGGTGGATATTATACCTACGAGGGCATACATGAAGATCTCCCCAAATGGTTCAATTTGCTGGCTTCCATTCTTAATTTGATTTTGTTATGATTGATTATGATGTCAGCATGCTGATATAACCATGAGGGGAAAACACAAGATGACTTCTAAAAATGAGAAGTTGGAAGTGATTATGAAAAGGTATGTGTTGAATGTGAATATTTTTTGTAGTTGTCGTAAACTGATTATTTAGGTAAAGCTGGATTTACAAAAACTCAATTTAATTTAAATGCTAACTGTTTAAATTTTCTCACATATTACCTCTTTTCAATAGTCTAAATAGGAAACACATAAAAAAACAGAATTTTCAAGCAGCATAACTAATGTGGAAAAATATCATTTCATAATGTATAAAAGGCATTATATAAAGAAATTAAAGAATAGGGAAAAAATTCACATCAGTACAGGGCCTTGTGAAAATTTCATTAAGTAGTATATTATTTGTTTTTACTCATTATTTGTATCTAGGTATAGCTACATGACTTTTTTTTTCTTTTCTCTCTCTCTCTCTACAAACCAGCAAACTAATCTAAAGTAGCTAGGTTCTGAAGGGAGATAACTAACAAGAATGCTATGCAAAGTTTAGAGTTATGAAATACACAATAAAAAAAGAAAAGGGAAAACAAAAACAGAAATATACAAATAAATAAACACTTTCATAATTGTTAATATATTTACAATGAAATAAGTAAGAGTGAAACATGCTAGCATGCCTTGAAAATAGAACAATGCACAATTCTTTTATATTCTGCTACGCTTTTAAATTCAAAAATTGTAAATGTTGTAATAAATACAGTGGTATCTCATTTGATATTTTATACTCACAAATCTGTGTAAAAACAACAAAGAATTTATCAACAAAAATCTTAAATGAACAAATTTCAAAATTATTCGATTAGTAAAAGGATCATTGCAAGTCATGACCCAGCTTGGGCTTACAATTATGCCAGTTTCAGGCATAATCCAACCTATAGATAGAGTAAAAACAGATTTTAGGAATCATTTGTCAACACTTTGTAGAGAATATGTATAACTTATTTAAGATCTGTGTGTATCTATTATTATTTAATAATGTTACTAGCTATTAATATTATTATGAGTATTCTCAAGATTTCGTCCTTAATTTTACCCCAGGAGGTTTTACTAAAAAAGTAAACAAAAAAATTATCAAAGTTTGTGAAAACCATATCAAAGAATTTTAACAATGTGAACGAAAAAAACCTCTATTTGAAATTAGGGAAATTTTATATTTTGTTTCCACAGGAATACATATCTCTTCATGTCATTTAAATTAAAATTTTATATTTTTTAGGTTATCAATGTCTTGAGCAGCCTTGTAATCAGCACTTTCGAATTTTGCACTAAGTGAGCTCAGTTTGAATCATGACTAATCCCACTGAATGCTTTCATGTCAAGCCAGGTATGGATACATTAAATCTGTAGGCCAAAAAGTTCCTCTGTGTGGTTTGTAAGGGTGGGAGGAGGATGCAAGTCCACCAGATGTCCCCTGGAAGTTCTCAATCTAAATTCTGGTGGCACAGGGCAAAAAGTTGGCTTTTGACTCATGCCCAATAGCAGTGAGCTAAACAAGGGATGCATCTCTTCACCCTGGAGCCTTGAAAATGGGCCTAGTTAAGATTAATCCAGCTTGGGAGCATTAGCAACAACAAGATTATTAACAGTTATGATTATATATAAATATATATATATATACTCTAATTAAGCTATTAATATGAGTACATTGCAGTATATATATATATTGCAGTACACTGAAGTGTGTGTGTATATATATATATATACGCACATACTGCAATTAAAATATTTCAAAGTTGTGAAAAGTACTTTTACATATATCACAGATCAATAAAATTTTTTCAATCTTTTTAAGTTGATCAGACAGACAGGTAGAATATGATTAAAAGTAGGTCTGACCATCCTAAGTTGAATCAAGCCCTGAGTTAAAAAAAAACAGAAAATGGGTGTAAGTGAATTTCTGAAATATAGCAAGAATCGAAAGCAAGATTCCAAATAGGACAGTGACTTTATTTTTCTAATGCATTGTTTCTCTTTCATTGTCATGTTTTCAGCATGTAAAGTTACCAGCTACTGTAAAATAAATAGCTAGATTCAGAAAGCACTGTATTGGAGAAAAAAATTAATGTCTTTTCATGTGAGTACAAAAACAACAATTAATCAAGTGACTCAATATATCATTTGAGAACAGCTAACAAAACAACTTAATTAAGCCAATAAAAATAGACATTTGATTTCAAATTAATCCTTGCATTATTCAGCAAATCTAGCTGAAGGAAGACAACTGGTTAGCAAAATAAGCTGCCTCCCCACAGGTCCCTGGACCTGTGGGGAGGCAGCCTAAGTAAGACATGCCTAAGTAAGACAGCCTAAGTAAGACATTCAAATCCTAAGTAAAACATGAATTTTAAGAAGTGTTCCCTCATAGGTAGTAATGCCGACTCATCCACTGTGTACAGCTATGATATAGTCAAAAGTCTAGCAGCATATATGGGCAAATGTCCTACATCAATGCTTCCCAACCTTTATCAAGTCATGACCCTCTTCAGTGGTTTCCACACACCCTGCAACACACCATCCCACACTCACAATCACATTCCACCCTGCCTATTTTCATTAAAAAGGTATTTTGGGACATAAAAAGAAAAAAAACTAAATTTTTCATGATTTAATTCCACGTAAATGGTTAATAGAAATTTGTAAGATATGAAGCACATTAAGAAACATTCATCTCGCAGTCAGAAGTGTGTAAAAGCAAGAACAGAACACAACAGAACCTGAAGAAAAATAATTCACCTACTATACTGATGCAGATTTATATAATAAACAAAAAAAAATAGAAAAATTCATACCTAAATCTAATTGCTTTATTCTGTTGGGGAAACTACAGTAATGACTAGTAATGAAAAAAGTAACAGCACAGACTGATGAAAGACAAACTAACAGTAACAGCAATTTTCATTTACCATCCAATATAGGCAGTAGATTTCTAACAAACTGAGTTTGCAAATTGAATGATAGTTTTCCCTTTAAAAAACATACATGCCTTAGGGTTTCATGATAAATAAATATGAACAAATTTTTGGATGAAATTTACTAAAAAGTTATTTTAATTGAATACAATCATGGCAACCACCCGGCACACACTTCATGACCCCTAAGAGTAGAGATACACAAACTGTGGCCCCATACACTCACACTCATTATATTTTTTTCCTGAAAATTTAAATCACACTTCTTAAAATTTAACAAAAAATTTTTATAATTTGACTCCCACATTTTTATGACAAGAGTGAACTTTCTAACAGCTTTTTAAAATATGGGAAAACTTGTTTAGATATAGTTTCCTTATTTTCAGAAGAAGATAAAATTGTCAAATCATGATAGAGGTAGAGAAGCATCAGTTAATGGAATAAAATTATTCAAATTGAGAAAGTTTGATTCGTTTTGGAGCACTAGGGTCATTTTTTTGCTACACGAGGGCTAATTAGACTGGGACCTATAGCTTAAAGCTGATTCTGAATGGCTACAAATATCCCTACCAATAGTGGAACTCTGGCACTGAATGCCAGCACCCTAGCCATTCGACCATCATCCAGCCCAAATTGAGAAAGACATCAGTTTTTTGTAATCTTGTAAAGAGACAAAAATCTGCAAAAGCAGATCTTATTTTATCCACTTTATTATATACATTACAAAGTAAACAAAAATGTGTTGGTCTCTTGTTACCGAAACTTGAAAGGACTTTATTGAATAAGATGAACCACATAAAAAATGTTATTTAAAACACATCAGACCAAATCACGAAACAACAGCACAATTTTAGTTCTGCCCAGAAGCAGAAAAAAAACAGAGCATCGGATTTAAACTATGCAAAGAGGTAACTGGCAATTAGGACCTTTAGATTTAATGATAGGGATTACTTCATAAGTCACTTTTTTTTTAAAAAAAGTATATCCTTCTTTTCATTAAAATGGCAGAATATCTCAAGAGAAAAAGTAAGAGGAATAAATTTAAGGAAGATTTTTCTCCTTTCACCAATCCCTGCATTCTGTTCCTGGAAGTTTTGCAACAATAGAGAATGCATTTTTTTAACAGCTGGGTTTTTTGGGGAAATAACTTCCAGAGTATACTTAGCAATAACTGACAAATTAATAAAAATTTCCAAATTTTATCATCAGAAAAAGAAGCTGAATGGCTAAATATTATAAAAATGAAATACAGTTTAAAATTAATTTTAAGTAAATAGTAAACAATAATGTCTTTTGTGACATACTAATTTTCCTTTAGTACATGTCAAATAATACTGTGTTTAAACGAAAATGTGGATTTAAACACGTTTTTCTAAAGATGATTAAACAATATGTTAAATATAAAAATACATTCTTTGAAATGGTACTTATATATTTCAATCAAAATACTGTGGCTCTATAAACTTTTAATTTTGTTGTACCATTTTGGTAAACTTATTTGGATATATTCATGATAGATTGTTTCTTTGCATAAAATGGTTATTAGCTTAAAAGCATTCTAAACAGGTTTAAAAGTAGCTAAAAATGTTTACCTAGAAAATATGTTTAAAAAAAATAACATTTTTGAAACATTGGTATACTGCTGCAGTTTTTTATGTAAAATTTAGATTTAACTGTTATGTTTAACAGTTATTCTGAATATTAGTTTGGCGCATTTTGTTTATCTGACAACAGATCTGATTTCTACAAAATTTCGAAATAGGGACATAAATTATAATATATGTATATATAAATGGATATATGTGTGTATGTTCCAGTATGACTCTAGAACGCCTGGAGCAATTTCAACCAAACTTGGTACACACATGACTACAATCTTGGAAGAAACACTGGGGGTGATAAGACACTCCAAGCATCCCTACAGATGAGGGGGGACATGTAAAAATAATCAAAAATAACAGATTTTAGTATCAAATCCATAGTTTTGGAGATCGCTGAAATGAACAGTGATACTCCCGATGCCATTAGAGTGCAAGTTCAGACCTACCAATCAGCACTAGGGAAGAATGGGAAAAAAGGAAATTGTCCAAAATGACCAAGAGTAGTGTCAAATCCATAGATTAAAAAAATGTAAATAAAATTACTTAGATTTTACACTATAGGTAGAATTCATTCCTTTCCCTAATAAAAAATTAGGATAAATAAATATCCTGGCAACACCGGGTAATCAGCTAGTTTCATTATATTAGTCATACTGAAAGGCATTTTTGCAATAAAAATGGCTTATATGGATTGTATTAGTGGCGATTCTAATGAAGAAGAATGCACTTTAGATACTTCTGGTTCAGAATCTGATAGCATAGTTGATATATCGAGTAGTGTAACAGAAAGTGATTTGGATACAAGTATTTCTGTTGCTAGACAGTGGTGTTCTGTAGATACTAGAGACATTTAGAAAGATGCAAGATTTTCATTTCAGCAGACATCTGGGATGATGTTTATTGTTCTAGATAGTGAAGACCCTTTAGAATATTTTGAAAATTTTTTGGATGAAGAAATGAAACTTGTATGCACAGAAATCAATCGATATGCTGAGCAGTTTATGTCTCAAAATAGAATAAAGAATAACATGTAATTAAACGGTATGATACAGATGAGAAGGAAATGCATGCATATTTTGCCATTGTTATTCCTCAAGGCATTATAAAAAAGCCAAAAGAAAAATTGTATTGGACTAGTAACGAACTATTGTCTATACAAATTTTCCATAAATTGTTGTCTTACAGACAATTCACTCTGATTAACAAATTTTTGCATTTTTCTGACAATCTGCCTTATGATTCAACTTCTCATCCAAACCCCAAACTCTAAAAAATTTGGCCATATTTTGACTATTTGAACAACAAATTCAGCTGATCTTATATAAAGGCCATTTAGGGTGGATATAATGTTTCCCAGACATATTCCTTCTTCAAACTTGAAAGAAAGAAAAAAAATAAAAAAAACCACCTACGAGACAGTGTGTTGTGTGCTGCTCTAACTGTGATGCGAATGGTAAATGAATTCGAAGTGAAACAAGAGTGTATTGTGTTGAGTGTAATATTGGACTTTGTGCTGTACCATGCTTCAAACTGTACCACACAAGAGGCAATTTATAAAAGTATTTGAGGTGAGAGTATTTTATTTCACATGTCAGTATATTTATTTGATAGAATATTTTCCAGCCAAAAAGTAATTCTTAATTTTTATTAATGGTAAAATGTTTTTTCTGCCTTATAATAATGGTGTTAAAAAAAGAAAACATCTAGGCTTTTTTTTTTTTTGTCTTAAGTATTTAAAATTTAATTTACAATAATTTGTTAAATTTTGTAAAAAAAAAAAGGTAATATAACTATTTTAGTTCATATTATACTAGCATATAAAGACAAAAAAGCAAATAAAAAAACTGATAATTTTTTTTTACCCCATTTTAAAAAAAAACACCAGCAGTTAAGTGGTTAAAAAGCATAGATCCAAAAACAATTTCTACAGCAAAATATAGAGGGATTTTGTGCCTGGACCTTATTTGTCAACCCTGACCACTATCAATCGTTATTTTAGTATAAATTTATCATATTTCTATTTACCTCACGTTATGATTTTATATTACAAACATATGCTTAAAAAATCCTATATCTTTCACCAATAACAAAAAGGTGTTTCAAAATTTAAAAGGATAAAAAGAATAAAGTTTAAATTTTTTTTCTAGCTGAAAGCAGTAAGAAAGTGAATAGCTTTTGCATAAGTTACATATATAAACAACATAGCAATAACATGGTCTCCTTATAAATGAGAAAAGAAAATAAACTTGCAAACAAAATCTGGTACATGTATAGCATTTCATAGTTAAAACCATTCTACAGATGATACTCTATCAAGATATATTATTTCAATAAACAGAATACAGACAGGCACTTTATATACTTACTAGTATTAAGAGTGATTATCTCTTAATAATCAGAATTCATGAACACAAATGCCACTACAATTTTAGATGGTTAAATACCAAACATTCCTGCAGATAGAGCTTAAAAACGACAGCCTTAAATATAGTTACATACAGATTCAAACAACAAATTTAACAATTATAACTTATTTTTTATATCAATACATTAAGAATTAATACTACAGCACAGGAGTAATTCTGTCTATTGTAATCTTCTAACTGATCACATAATGATTTCAATTCATCGCCAATAACAATCTCTAATTTAAATATATAATGCAAGGATGTAGAATATGCCCAGCCTTTTTTATACGCATGTAAATTCACCCCAAAAAATTTAAGCAAGCAGTCTTTGTTATTCTTTTTGTTCAGACTTGAATTTCAAAATGTATTGCTATTAAAATAACTGAACCAACAGAAACTTTTGAAATATTAAACTATTATTTTTTATTTATTTAGTAACAATTGTTAGTAAAAAAGTTCTCTTGGTAAAAAACAAATGCCTAAATATAAAAAAAAATATATGGATGGCAAAAGCAGAAAAATTATTTAAAATTAACAACCTAGAGAATAAAATAAAACTAAGATTATTATTGAAAAAAAAACAAAATAAATTAAGAAGATAGCATAAAAAATCAAAACATAGCTTGGTAGTAGCAGATGTAATTAATTTGATGCTAAAATTTAAATGTATTATAATATATATCATTGCAATGCTTTGTTCTTTATTCACAGACTAATTATGTGCATTTTTCTGTTTTCATAAATTATAAAAGCATTTTGGTATCTAATGATTATTTGAAAATAATATTACTCAGTCTCCTGACTTTAATCCTATCTTTTAATATTCATAACATTGTAAATTATGAAGTGCATGGTTACTGACTGTGGAAATATCTTCAATATATAATCTTACCTTATTAGTAGCTAAAGGAACAAATTTCTGTGCTGCAACCTGCCCAGAAGGTGATAAAACTCTTTGAATTCTTTGAGATGGGTATGATTCAACTTTAACATGAGCATTATTTGGTCTGACGCAATTCTACGATAACAAAATTTAAGAAATGATATGACACACACACACAAAAGAAAAAAGAAACTAGCTTAAACACATGCAAGAAAACAGGCATTATTATATTACTAGCATAAATAAATGTATTAGAGCAAAAGCAAATTATAAAAAAAAAACTACAATACAAATTAGTAACAGAAGAAATTAGTCATAAAATAGGGACAAAACTCATGCATCTATAAGAAAAAACAAACCTGAAAAAAAATAGTAGCATTCAATAATTTGCTGAATGTGAAGAAGATGCGAAAATAAGAACAGTTAAATCATTAATACCATTTTTGAAAAATTTAGAATTTTCAGTACCAAGTATGCTATTAACAGGAGAATTTATCCTCAATTAAAATTTTCAGTAATTCTCTTTAGATCAAATAGATACGAATTTTTAATATAAAATGAACTTATATTAACGCTCAAGATTTTATATCAATAAAAGCTATATGTAACATTAAAATCTTTAGTATCATTTAGATAATTAGCTTATACATATTTTAAGGACAATATAAAGCTTAAAAAGATGGCATAAAATACTGAACCCCTTACACTAAACGATTTTAAATATGCATAAAAAAATAAATAAAGAATGGGTCTTACTGTTAAATGTTTAGTAATTTTTTTAATAACTTATTTAATCATACATCAGTTATAATCAATGTTATACAATGAAATTTTATATAAATGGCAATTCTATTTGAAGTAAATATTGACAGCATATGAAATTATACATTATGTTTATAAATTAAATTTATTTTGAATATATAGGTAACCAGAGTGAAACAAAATGTTAAGATGAATGACATCATTAATATTTAATGAAAATTTTAGTTATAATGAAAATTTAGTTGCTTTTAAAAAAAATTTAAACAATTTCAAATCAGACAGGAAATTTTAAATTTTAATCTTAATCATCTCTTTAATGTAAGATTTCGTAAGTATACTATAAATTTCTCACAATTAATAGTTAAAAGCATAAAGGCTTCTCATAAATAATTATTAATTTGTAACAATGGTTTGTAGACTTTTCTAAAACAAATCCCTTGAGAATGACAAAAAGTTGAGTACCCCCCTCCTCCCTAAAAAGAAAGACCGACAACAACAAAAAGAACATAATTATTTGTACTACTTTTATACTATCACTCAAATTTCAGCATGTATGGTTATAACATATCACAGGATTAATCTTAGCTCATATACAACTCTAAAAAGGTTCTCATTTAAGTTATACACTTTACACAAATGCAAGCTGCATTTTACCATGTCCTAAGCTAGAGATATTGGCAATCACTTACGAACTGCAATAAATTTACTATTGAATGTCTGTTGACTGTTTGAACTAATGTATATTATAGTCATTCCAGTCAATTTAACAAATTTTTAAGACCTTTTGAAGTACGAGAAATTTTGAATATGGTAGCCTTTCAAAGCATCTCTAAAATCCATTTTAGTGATGAACATTGTTACAGGGATATATAAACATTTGATTATTTGTAGCATCTCTTTGAAATGAAGAAAGGTTTTGAAATTTATAAAAATTAAGAATGAAAATTCAAAAATTTTTTATTTTACATTACCTAGATATTTTATATAGTTATTTGTAGTTCAACATATCAGGAATAATTAGACCAAAATATACTCAATAAGAATCTTTAAGAATATACTCAATAAGAATCCCTTAAAAATCAGCCAGGTTTATCAATTTTTCTGTGACAAGAAAAATATAACTCTAATGTAAATACACAAAGTAAAAATAATGCTGTTAACTTAAATTGCTCCTTTATTTTACTATAACATTTAAGTTTATATCGAACTAATTTTATTTCAACTATCTTCTTATGAAGAATGCTTTCAAGAAAGAAAAATTTTGTTTTAGTTAAAACAAGTACGACGGATCTAATAACAGTTAATATATGCTTTATCGTTATTGAAGCTTTGATCATGGATGTTGGAAGCAAACAGTTAACCTTGGCTGGAGTAAAGAAATATATAGTTTAAGAACACCATGATAAACTCAACAAAAAGTTTTATGTTGTAACCCCAAATGCAAATGTATTCATTGCTTGAAATACCTTGCAAATTAATAAGTATTACAAATAAACTAAACTATAATGAATTTTAGGGAAAAACTATCTTCTTTAAAGTTAAATGCCATGTAGGAGAAAAGTGTTATATCACAAACACATTTGTAAAACAATATATAATTTTCTACATGAAAATTTTACACATGTATTATAGCATACATTATACACCTTAAATATTGAAGCTAAAGATTTATCCCCAGTAGTTTTTTAAAGATATACAAGCACAAATTCGTCACACTGACTGTACTGCAAGTAATGTCTATAAATGAATTTCATTCTGTGTTTGCTGTGTAAAGGGTGCTGGGCTAAAATGAGTTATCAAACCAGGCATGATTGAAAAATCAAGGGCTACAGCATGTTACAGAAAGCTAAGTCCAATTCCACTCCTAAATATTTTTATTCATAAGTGAAAATATACGATACGATACATGAAACAAATACAAACATGTTAGTTTTCAATCCTGCTTTTGTCAAAATAAAGATTTTGGACTTCATGCCCTTTACACGGTAAACACAGCATTAAAACTGAACACAAGGCACCTTTTCTTAATTATACTACAACAAGCAATTAATGTATAAAATGTTTATAAAATAATCAAACATGAAAAATGTATATATGTTTTCCCCTTTTTTTAGAAGTACAAAATTCTGTTAAGGAAAAAAAAAAAAGAAAAAAAGATTAAAAGACAAAATAGTGTTCAGGGTTTCTTTTTGAAGCAAGCCATTATTTATCATAAAAACAAGACTAGATTGTTAATGGTGATGGCTGAATGGCTAGGGCACTGGCATTTTGTTGAGATCCTGTGGGTTCAAGTCCCTCTGTTGTCATGGATGTTTGTAGCCATTTGGAATCAGCTTTAAACAGTAGGTCCTGGTCTAATAAACCCTCATATAGCAAAAAAGTTGACCGTAGCACTCCAAATCAAACCAATTTAACCAAATTTTAATAAATTATCCTCTTATTTTCTTCTTTTAATCAATATAAACTTTTTGCCTCACTTATAAACCTATTTAACCTTGTAGGTGGCTAGCCTATTTATGGATTTCAGACTATTTAACCTAAAATGATAAGTATTAAACATATGTAGATATCAAAGATTTTTTTTCCTCAAAAAAGATAAATTTTTGAAGAGTTTTAATGAATATTCAGGGGAAAAGACTAGAACAGCATATCAATTGATTAATTTGGAATGCTTAGGTTCGAGGTTATTTTTATTAAAATCACAGATGGTATTTTTTATATTATAATAGTTAAAACATATTAAGGGTTACCTTGGCTATTAGCTCCATCAGAGAACCTTATGACTAGAGTTAACATGCATTTACTAAGTGTAAATAAACAAGTTAGGAATAAATATATTTAACTGTTCCTTATAAAAATATGATTAGCAAGGTTCATGAAATAAAATCACTTGGCTATGATTGCAGGACGGATTTTAGAGCTACTAAAAGGAATCCTACAGATGACTCATTTTTGAATATGGAAAATAACTTAATTGTTTTCAAGCCAAAAAAAAAAAAAAAAAAAAAAAAAAAAAAAGGACAAATTTTATGAATTTTTAAAGATTGTAATAATAAATTTTTTCTTTATCCCTGCTTCAAAACATACTATGTGAAAATCCTTTAAAAATAACTAAAGAAGATATCTAAGTTTTTCATGAAAGTACACAGTTAAAAAGATTTTACAACAAACAATCCATACTAAATGATAATTTAAACTATTTAAAAACAACAAAATTTTCAAGTTGTCTTAGTGTTTCTTGATTTTTCAGGTTATAAAACACAAAAATATATACTGTGATAAAACATAATTCAATAACAACTCATGCTATAAAAAGAATAAAATTTTTTGAAAAAGATGCTAAGTTCTACTTATAAAATTTCCTATGTTCCAGCATCTAACTGTGATTTTGTCTCTAGATTACTTCCTTGTATATGCATACCTTAAAGTATTAAAAAAGTAAACATAACCAAAATATAACTATCTCATACCTCGTCTTGAGCTCAAGGACCATTTCTTCATTGAATAACAAAAATTAATGCTTCAAAAGCTATTTATATACCAATATAATTCAGTATGCATTAATTATTGCTAATCCTTCCAATTAAAACTATTAAAGTGATATGAATCTGATAGAATATATTTGACACTATGATACACAGGTTATAAAATATGCTGCAATTACAATTGAAAAAAACTTTTTCTTAAAATATATTTCAAGCAACAAACATGTAATATTACTTGACATTATTACATTTGCTATATGCAATGAACACTTGGCTCTCATTCATTTTTAGCTAAATGATAAACATCAATATTAATGCCTTAGTTTAATCATAAAGTATATAAAAAGTTTTTTGGAAGAAAAAAAACTTGCTTAAAATAGCAAGACTACATTGAATATTCAGTTTGCAATACTACTTATGAAGAGCAGTTGATTTCATATGCAGTAAACAAATAATTAATAAGTTTTAAATATTTTGTAGTTCTTTTACCTTCATATGTCAATAATGTTGAAAGATCACTCGCTAAATCCCTCACCTCTCATATTTAGAAACAAAAAAAAGCAATTGCTCACTTAAATTTATATGATTTTTGAGTCTGAAATTCTAAGAGTGATCTAGAGCAGAATAACAATTTGACACATAGAATTTTCAAGTCACAAATTTACTCATGATATACATATTGATTATGGTTTAAATTTTAGCCCATACTCTAAATATAACTAATTAAACATTTTCATTTAGCATCGATTTCATGAGTTCTAATATACTGGGATTTCATATACATTTAAGGATCCACAGATAAACATTTTACAGATGACAAAAACTGAAACCAGAGTTAAATACCATCAATGAGTGAATCATATTTCTGATTTCCAATTTTTTCATCAAGCTTGACATATATTAAACCACTAACTATTTCCTTAGAAAAAGAAATAGGTAAAACTAAAAGCACCGATTATCTGACCACATCTAAACACCATCACAATCATTTGTGGCATATTCATTACTTTAGATATTTTATAAACACTTTTAATATTAAAACATATAAAAGCATATATTGTATAATCTTGATTTTCTGATGTTCTCAATTAAAAAATACCATACCTGCCCTGCAACACCAGCTCGAGCAGTTAAAATCTGTGGAGCTATTCTTACAGGATTTGTTGTAGCTAGCATCACTCGAGGTGCAAGAGTCTTTGGGGTTGCAATACCTGGTACTCCTAACCTCGGATTAACATTCACAATTTGAACACCAGGAGTAAGAAGACTTGGATTTGTAACAACTTGTGAAACAACACTCACAGGCTGACTAGTTGTAACATGGCTTTTGGACACAACAGATGGGTTATTCACTTGTATCACATTTGTGCCCACCTGATGCATAACAGTTGTTTGTACAATAGTACTTGGTACAGAATTAGCATCCTGAGAGTGGGTACTTATTGATACTTTACCAGTTTTATCAGATAATTTGGTATCTGGTTGTGACTTAGCTGTAGTCACTTGTTTACCATTGGCAATGGTAACTTGGACTTGGGAAGATGTAGCTGTTGTTGTAGTATTACAACTATTGGAAGTAACTATAGGAGACTGTTGAGATGCTACATTGGCTAGGTCATATATTGCACTCATGGAAGGAGTCTGATTAGATCTAACACTCATCAGACCTAAACTATTTGGGCTACCGTTCGGCAGGGCAGCAGCGGCTGCTGCAGCAGTTTTGCTCCTAGTATTAATTGTACACGTTGAGTTTGCTTGAGAAACCACAGATTGGGATGTATAAACCACTTTAATTTCTTGATTATTAGTAGATCTATTTACAGTTAAGTTCCCACTTACGACAGGAGAAAAAAATGTTTGTTGAGAAGGTCCCGTTACTTGTGTAATATACCCACTTGCTGGTAATGCACCAGGCAAAGTTGCAATAACATTGTTTGAGTTGCTTGTGGTGGAGGTAACACTACTATCGGTGATCTGCGAACCAACAACTGCAGATTTACCGACATTTATTAAAGATACAGCCTGACTTACTGCAATGACCCCTTGTTTTTGTCCATCAAGCAATCGAGTAACATTGCCGTCGACTAGAACAGTATTATTGACATGATTAACAGTTATTGATGTTGTATTTACATCTTGACTAGGTAGCTGAATGTTTGATGATGCTAACTGGGATTCTAATGAGCCAACAAGAGCCGTCACAGCTGACTCGTCTACTTCGGAAGAGAGCATATCTTCCAGTGACTTCACGGTCGCCATTTTCCACTGGACTGAAGTAATAAATGAGGAGCGCATGCTCTACGCAAAGCATGCTGGATGATAGTTCTTCTTCTCTGAGTTTAGTTGTTCGCAATCAATAAATTGAACAGCCATTACTTTTTCAGAGTTGTAGGAACCGATGTTTACGCTAAGATTCAACTGAGATCACGTGACGCAGTTGGCGTTGGTGCCAAACACGTTTTGCTGGTTTCACGCCAAATTCGTGGAGGTTTAGGCCCGCCGCAAATTGAACCCAAAGCACGCACAGCCTACGCGTGGCGGTATCTGTGAAGCATAGATTTGTTCGAGGCACCGCAAATTGAACCCAACCCAACCCAAACGTGGGAAGTTCTGTGATCGTCGCACAGATTTCGTGGGCCGTGGGTCAGATTTGGATAGACGATAGCAACGCCCTCTGGCTGGCAAAACATTCTGAATAGCATTTATGACATGTTTACAAAGCTATTTACCATTATGTTATCGCTTAATATTTTAAATTGTTGTGAGTTGTGTTTCTATGCACGTACAGATTTCAAAATGGATCTGATATTGGCATGTGTTGTTTTCGTATGTATCGGCATGTATCGTTTTTCGAAAGATGAAAAATGACGTGACTTCTAGATTAGAGCAGACTGGAAACCAAATGCTGGCTTAAGAAACTTCGGAAAACATTTTTAAACGGGTAACGTTTTTGTTTTTTTTTTTCCCTCCATATACCAGATATGAAATCGTACATCGTTTTTTTTTTTTCTAATAACTGTTCTGATGATGATATTTGTCTCGTGGATCTTGTGTATAGTTTTTAAACACACATTGTTAAATTTTAACATGATTCTAGTGTGTTTTAATGTCATACCTTTCTGATAAGATGCTCTTTCCGATCAGAAAAGTAGATTTATTATGAGTCCATATGCACTTGTTGAAGTTTCTGTTGAAACGGTGTTGAAGGGCGCCCATAGGGAGAATGCCCATACAAACATAGAGCTAACTTAAGTTAACAGCAGTAATTGAAGAGTTATAAGTTTTTGTTTAGATACCACTGGCTCATTTGAGGAACCATGTTTTTTTTTTTTTTTTTTTAAATCAAGTAGTTCTATGTATTGCTTATGTTTAATAGGTTAAGATGCTAACATCTAAAATTTATTGTTGAATTTTAATATTTGAAAAATATGTATTTGGTAACTTTTCATTCTTGTTTTACAATGGTTATCAATATAATTAAGATTTCATGTTTTAGATTCAATGACAAATGGATATGACATGTGTTCAGTGCTGTGACCAAGTGTTTGGATTACAAAAGTTTTTTAGTTCAAAGGATGTACAAAAACATTATGCTTTTTGGAAGAACGCTCATTTTGTTCTGAAACAGATGTAATTCATAAATTTAATGCCATTTATTAAGTATTATATACTGTAAAATTTATTGCAGTTGTTTGTATACATTATTATTGTTATTTTGTTTATTGTTTAAATGTTTTAAACTGAGAATCTGATTTATGTTTTCAATATTTCATTGGTATTTATTTTTTGAAAAATGGTGCTTACTTAGTATTAGTTTTTTGGAGGAAAATAGGCTGAAAGTAGATATCCCCTTTAATACAAGTAGAGAAGTATAACATGCCTTGTGCTGTAATCCTCCCATGGTGTAGAAATCAAAAAGTCTGAATAATCAGTGAAAAATTATGAATTAATTTTTTATCATATAAAATAAATTATGCTCACTTAATTATTAATACTTTCTCTTAAAGCATTTTAGCACTGCAGATCTAAGATCATCTTCCTATTATAAGTCAGAATTGAATTGGTATGTAATATTTAGTTGCATTTAAATATTCAAAACTGTTGTTTGTATCTAGATTTACGATGTATAAATTACAACTGAATGGTTACTTTCAGAGATTTGCATATAGTGCATTTCTCTAAATTTGACTTTTCAGTTTTTAGCTTTAAACATCTGTACTTTATTTACTAATTTGAATCCTTTTCTAATCAGCTAAACTTTTGTCTCACTAGGTAGCTGTATTGTTTCCAAATTCCACTTTAGATAATTCAAGAAATATTGCTGTGTATACAGGCCTTCGATCAAAAAATTTTTTTGATTGGTAAATTAATTGTGTCATAAGCCATACATTGAAAGTGTCATTTTATTATATGCTGCACTTGGTAACATGGCCCCATGTGTAGTTATAAGGTAATGAAGAAATGTCATTTGTCATTATTATATAGATTTTTATTATTTGTCATTTTTATATATGAATTGTAGTAAATGCAGAACTCATTTTAGAATATCATGTAATCTTGCATTTTAAAAATTATTGATACATACTTATGATAGCTGTATGGTTTCCAGAAATATTAATTTTCTAAGTTTATAATTTTATTTGGTCAAAGTTATACAAATTTGAATTTTGATTTTATTCAATTCTATTGTTTATCTAGTATAAAAATGATTTATACTAGATATCAAAGTTACATATTCTTTGAATAAATCTATGGTTTAATACTTTTTAAGTTATATTAACATTAGATTGTCTTGTACATTAAACTATTGTATAGGAGTATGTATCAATAATTTTTAAATTATTGATACATGTATGTATTACAGTTTAAATTCCCCATTGATATTTCTGCCAGCTAAATATGCATTTCTTTTACTTTTCCTGCTCCTAACTATAGAATATAATAATATTAGTTCTTCATTCTGTGATTCCGATTCCAAATCCATGAGAAGTTCAACCTCGGACGTCATCGTGCTAGGCTGGCGTGGATGCCTGTGCTGGGTTCAATTTGCGGTGCTCCGACCCAACCCAAGCGAGACGCTGGTCAAGTCAACTTTAGAACATGTGACCGTGGACTGTCAGGTTGAATACCAGTGTCGTCACATTTTGTTTCATCGTGGCTTTGGCTGCTGGGTACACGTGTGGTTGATTACTAATTTTACCTCTTAATTATTAGCTCTTGTAAGTATTTCTATGTTTTTGTAAATGTAGAGACTATTTATTACCTTTTAATTATTAGATTTTGTAAGTATTTCTTTGTTTCTGTAAATGTAGAGACTTTACTTTAAGAGTGCAGTGATATTAAGCTAAAATTTTACCACATTTTACTCGAATGTGATTTGCATTTAGATTAAAACTGAAAATATTTTAACCTAATGTATTACCTAGCAGTTGCATTGAATTCTGAATTGTGTTTTCCTTTCATATTTTACATTATTTTGGTGTATTGATTGCATTCTGTTTAATTATAGCATTATTATCCCTAATATGTCAAAAACAATGTCAGGCATTGACTGCAGTTTGGAGGTTGTTGCTGAGAATAATAGGAAACATTTACTAGTATCGTATCCTCGTCAGTGTGTTGTTTGTAAAAAAATTTATAAAAGTAAATCGTCTTTTAGTCATCACAAGAAACGCTGTAGTGTAATAAATGTGAGTGATAATAATTCAGCTGTAGAGAAAATTAAACGGGAATGGAATGGAATGTGTATTTTTTAGTTAATACACAAAATATTTAGTTTCCGCCAATCACTATTTACACATAAAAAATCTTGTTTTAATATAATAGCAACAAAGCATGACTATTCTTATCCTCGCAAGTGTAATTTTTGCAATTTAACTTTTTAAAATAAGGTTAGTTTCTTTAGTCATAAACCAAATTGCATGGGTCATGATATGCCACCAGCTTTTAGTTGCATATTTCTTGAATGCAGTGAAAATTTTGAGGATGTGTTCAATTTAAATAAGCACTTGTTTAAGGTGCACAACATTAAGTATGTTAAACATCTGACATTTTTGATTCTGTAATAAGATTTTCAGACTGGTTGGAGATGGAAGGTACTTCTACATTTATGTCATTTAGAAAGTTAACTGGATGTAAAGTTTATAAGAATAAGATGTATCATTATTTTTCATGTCGGTTCTCTGTAAATTTCCCAAATAAAATCCCTAAAAGTAGTCGCAAAAATATAAAAGGTATTCTTCCACAAAATATTAAATGTCCAGTTAGAATTTAAACCTGTGAAGAGGAAAATGGTTCTGTGGATGCAGTCTATTATCCTCAGCATAATCATAAATTAAGCTTTGAAAATTGCAAATAAAACCTAAAACACACAACTTAATAAAAACTTACTTAAGCTTATCAATACCATTTCAGAAGATAAGGGAGCTTTTACAAGATGATGCTGGAGGAAGGGAAAATAGGGATGTATTTCCAGTCAAGGAAACATTTATTTCTAGAAAGGCTATTTCTGCATATTCTAATTATATGAATAAAACATTATTCCCAGAAAATGATGCTGTCTCTGTAGCATCTTTAGTTAATAGATTGCAATCAGAGCAGTATAATCCTGTTTTAATTTATAAGCCTCAAGGGGGTTTGACTGTGTGTGGTCTATCTGATCTTGATAACTCCAAAAATAGTAAAGATTCTATTTAGGAATTCAAACTCGGAACAAAAAATTATGATGATTAGAGGATCAGCTAAAATTCTTTGCATAGACTCAACACATCAGACTAACCAGTATGGTTTTTATGTAATTACTCTCATTGTTCCAGATGAATTTGGTTGTGGATACCCCCTTTTTTTTTTTTCCCATTGGAAAAAAATAACCTGCAGCCATTCGTCTCCCAAGTCATCACTTGTCTTGTAAACTGTAAACACTGGGTTTTGTGTCTAGTCAGTAAAGAGGGTTTAGACAATTTTGCTGTGTATTGGAATTCCTAGATCAAATAATTGTATTGCAGATTGTTTTCTTGCACACATTGAACTCAGTTGTTCGTAAAATTTCTTTACTTGAGTATTTTCCAGTTGATGGTAACTTTAAAACTTTCCTTTCATCTCTGAGTGACAAGGCTTTTGGTCTGCCTCCAGAATTTTTTTTTCCCCCATATTTGTCTTTTTAACCTTAAAAAATTGTTGATGACAGTTTTAGGTTTTCCAATCTTTTTTGCAATAGACCGACAACTCATTCCTGACAATGCAAAAGATTCAGCAGCACCTTTTTCATATTCAGTCAGTTTACTTGCTTTTGAAATTATTATAAAATTTAAAAAACTCTTAACAGGAAATGCCAGTAACATCACTATAAACAAGAGTTTTTAACATGCAAATCAATAATAGTTATACATAACATTTCTAAAAAAAAGGAAAAGATTGATGTTCTTAAAGTTTTTACACTTCACTCTTTTCTTAATAATAGAATTTGTTTGCATAATTATGTTTTCGCAATAAAAAGCATGCAGATACATTTTGTTGACTTTTATATTGGTATTTCAACTTTATGATCAACATTTAAATTTCCATTCCAATTATCTCATTTTAAATTTATCAAAATTTTTACCATTGTTTGCTGTCCTTAAAGTTTTCCATGCACTGTATGTATATATTTTAAAATTTTAAAAAGTAACTATCCTTTTTTGTCGATAATTAAAATTAAAGTGGCAAGTAGATATATTCTTTCCAGGGACCTGTATGCCATTGTATGAAACTGAATAAAAGATAATTCCATAATTATAATATTTTATGTTCTTTTATTCTAGAAAGAGTAATGCCAAAAAGCAGGCGACAATGAGCCTTTGGGAAAAGATGCTACCCTCCACATTCCAGATAGCATTAAATAAGCATTAGTAAGTTTTATATTTAAGGAACTTTTTTTTGGAGGGGGGGGGGGGTAATGTAAGGGTACTTGTGAGCCATTCACATAGAATCATGGAAGTTATTGCCTACTTTTTATCTGGGAGCACCTTACAGGTGAGTCAACATTTGCAAATATTAATATACTTGAATATGTGATTAATGCATGAGTTAAAATTTAAGCTTATATGAAGTTCTTTTGATGTACCATATTATTAATGTAAAAATTAATGTTATTTCTTAGTTAAACATCATTTTATAAAGTTGAACCAAACTTACTATATTGAAACATACAAAATGCATGCTAACATGAGTTGAGCCTGATCTGTGAATGGAAGTTAACCACACATGTAGTCTACATTGGCTAGTTGGAATGTCTCTGAAATAAGAGTCTTATACTGTTTCCTTATTTCAAGACGGACTTGCTTGCTTTTTTGTCAGCAGAACTCATACTATTAATATTTTATATACCTTGTAAATGTTTTCTTACATTTAAGTAGTATATTTTTCATTAATATAGCTTTATTCTTCTAATCATTGGGCAACATAGTGTCTTCAAAGATATTGTTTTTATGTATATTATACAGTGTTGTATACATTTTTTAGCACTTCATTTAACTATAAACATGATGAAAGAATATGAATATTTGGCTCGCTTGAATATCTCTGAAATTGAAATTATATATTTGTTCTATTTCAAGATAAACTTGCTAGCTTGATATCTATAGAATGGACATTTACATACATAAGTTACCACCAAAATGAAAGTGATTCAACTCAAGTTACTGCTGGAAAGAATTTTAATAATTTTAGCAAAATGTTATCTTCTGTGTAAATGCTATATTAGATAAAAAAAATGAATAAAAAGTAGTGAATATGTCAAACTTGTAGGTTATTTATTCCAGTCTGGAAATATGTTAATAACTTGCTAGTATGAATGTACAAAAATTTGTATAATATATTTTCCATTTTGAAGCCCTTACTTTTAGACTACAACAAATTCTTAGTCCATGTTTTGAAAGATATTAATCCTTGAATCAGCTGATGCATAATTTTTGATTGTGTTGTTTTCTTTGTCATATCATATTTGTTCTTTCAGTATTTCTAATCCTTAAAAATGTTTTTTGGCCTTGTATCATGGATAGTTTACAAAAACTTAAAAAGTCTTAAATTCCAAATTCTCAAAGATGAAATTAATAAAATCCTCCATATAATTTCTCCATTGTGCAAGCAGTAACATGAGTTGACCAACTAAAATGGCTGTTAATCATGGTCTGCCATGGGAGCATCTCCCGCAGGAATTTGTGAAAAAGAACTGTTTCAGACTGCAAATCCATCTCTGTTACAGTAACAGTATGTTATATGTGACAGTCTGATTTTCAACTTAAATGAAAGAAAGAGGGAATATCATATATTACAAAACAGATTTGGTTTTTTATCAAATAGAGGTAATTTACCTAAAACTCAGCTTTGTGGAGCTGTTAAAAAGTTTCAAGAAGTTTACTCTGATGATATTGATGAAGAATTTATAGAGGAATTCCTTCAGTTTAGTGATTTTATGCCCAGCGTTTCAAATGCTACAGAGATACTGCAGATGATAAGATCTTTGCATATCGAGCATACATATCATAATGTGGAAGTTGAACTTCAGATAGTTTTGTGTATTCTTGTATCAAACTGTTGTGGGGAACGATCATTTTCAGCAATGAAATGCATAAAGACAAGACTAAGAGCCAGTATGTCTGATGAGAGACTCTCTGGGTTAGCTCTTCTTACCATGGAGAACGATATAACTAAAGGTCTTCTGTTTAAAGATATTTTAAACGATTTTTTAAGCAATAAATACAGAAAAAAAATTGATGTAAAGTATTTGCATGTGTACATAATATATATATATATATTTATAAAATTTTGCTTAAAATGATTACAAATACACATAAAATAAAGCAGTTTTTAATGATTAGTTTTATCTATTCATCAAATTTACATAAAAGGTAAGTGTACTTGATTTTATTTATTTTCTAATTTGTGAAAAGTGAATTATAAGGTTTAAAGGATTATCGATTAATATTATTAATGGTTTGATTATTATTGATTGGTTCATCATATGTAGGGTATAGTGTATATAAGGGATTAATAAGTTTTTCTGGTTGCATTGTATTTGTGTTTTAATAATACTATGGTGTATTGCCTTTTTGTTATTTGATAATGTTCTAGGCCTCTATGCTTCAAATAGCCAATTCTTTGTAAAATGGTACTTTCACAATGATTCATGATTTTTTTTATTTTTGTGTGTGTGTGTGTCAATTTTGGAGATTTTATGCCCACATGAGTGTTAAGGGGCCCCCAACCCGAGTTGGGCCTAGTCATGAATTTTCTAAATCGGGCCCTGCTGTTACTTGAGTCCATAACTGTTGAAAGGTAGTATTTTACCTTTCAGCATTCATTGAAACTTGTCCACTGTAACAAGTGATGGCACTGCATCACAATTGATGTAGACTGACTGAAGACAGTATTATGCACTCCGTCAGTGTACTCTGTAAAATCAAAGTAAAAATAAGCTCAAACATTGTGATATGGATTGATAACAATCTGGCCTTTTACCCACCTCTCATGTTAGTTTCCTCAGAATGTTGTAAAGCTTTGTCCAGAACATCGAATCAAGCTACAGCTGCTCACACAGCTTCATTTTGATAGTACCATTGAATGCCTGATAGGAATATCAGTGTATTTGCACTTCCTGCAAATTGCATATTTATTAATACTGCTTATTTTTTGTCAGAAGTTTCCACAAAACAGGAAGTGCAGAATACGTTTCATACATTTTCTTACTGCTGGAATTGAGCAACGGCAGAGCATTCCACTCCTGCCACACACAGTGGCTCAACTAGAATATATTTAAGGAAATCAGGAAGTGGTGTCTCATATCTATTATGATGATAAAAACACTGATGTAACCTACCATTTCGCAACTTGCCCGTGGTTGCCCTCTTGGCCATACAGAGCTTCCAAACTAAGTCCTGCACAGAGCGTTACCAGTTATCCAGGCATTTTCGCATTGAATTTGTTTCATCCTCTAGGTAATATGCTGACATGACCCTGGATACCGTGGCTCTTGATTAAAAGAAAAACTCGACAGCTTCTTCACATATACTAGCGGGACATGCTCATATAATTTTGACACCTCAATCTAGTCGCACAACCAGAATTTCTTTCTGGGAGGAAGGTGATAAAAATTAACACTGAAATAGTACTTCTAAAGAGTGCATTCTGGACACGATCTAGCTCAATCAAATAGGGTTTACTTACCAGGCTAATTACTTTGCTTGCCATATAACATCACAAAGCGGATTTAAGATCTATATTCAGCTTTCAGGACATCCCGTATAGCTGTCTAAATAGAGGCAGTTAGTCGTTTTTAGCAATCGATTCCGTCATATTCCTTCTTTAGCAGATTTGTCTGTTTATACAGATGAACACCAAGATCGGGCAGTCATCCTCTGTTAATATAACTCCCTTGCGAGTTAAATTGATAGGTGTCTTCGTAGACTGTGTGAAGTTTACATAGTTTTCTCTACATTTATTGTCATTAGATTTCTATAGGCTTATGCATTTCTATATGGTTGAGTAATTGACTGGTTTTTTCTCTGGAAAAGGTCAAATGTAAACAGTCCTCGTGGCCCGGGGAGGGCCATTATTATCACATCCATTAATTTTTTTTCTTCACTAAAAGGTATATGCAGTATAGTTACCTTGAAGATTTAGTTTATTTTTAAACCTATGGCAGACAGATACATATAGGCCGGGTGAGGAGGGCAAAGGCCAAGAACCCCGAAAGTTTCATCTGGCTACAGTGACGTAGCGAGCATAATTGGCGCCCGGGGCTCGATACCTTTTTGCCACTCTCCCCCTCCGAAAAACATATAGAAATAAATATATAGAATTAGTTACTTTGGGACCATTTGGCGCCCGGGGCATGACAGACCCCCTTGCCCCCCTCTCGCTACGCCACTGTCTGGCTACGTCTTTGATGATTTTGATCCTGATTCCTCTGCTTTGTTGCACCCTTGCAGTTCCGTGAAATAAGGCACATTTAAGGGGAGCGCAGCAGAAGGCTCAGAAATCAATGTTTTTATAGTTTTAAGATATTTACTTTATATAATTCTTGCCTTATAATTGAGGCTCTACAAAGGAATTTAGGAGGGGGGGGGGGAGACTAGATTTCCAGTTTTGTTGACCAACCCCTGAATATGATTTAAATTACCAGAGTTCCCCCTTCCAACTCATATATCACTTTTGAAATTCAAACAATTTTCTTTTTACCGTTATTAATTAGGGTTGCCCAAACTGGTCGGTAGATCTGTACTGTCCGTCTGGCACCCAGGCCTATATGAAACTTAAACTGAAAAGGGGAAATCAACCCTCGGCTGAGTTTGCAGGAATTGCTACGCAGCGCCGGCCTTCAGATATTTCATGGGCCAATACGCGAGGTGTCAAACGACTTACCGTTATTAATTGGTCATTTTACACAAAATCTTTTAGTTTCCCATAAAATTCTTAAATGCAGGGGTTCTCCAAAATAATGTCCAAAATAACACTACACTTAAAAAAGTGAATTTCATTCCTGCTGATTAAAGAGCTAATTGCACAAATCGCCACTACTTTTTTATTTTTATTTTCGTGGAATCGTTTAGCTAGCTAATCGTTTAGAGACGGGATAACATGACTGTTATCTCAAACAAAAGGTGACTCAAACAAGAGGTGACTGTTATCTCAAACAAAAAGATCACCGAGACAAAGATGAATGCTGTGCTTAATATGCATGCACAGAACCCATACTGTCTGGAGTCATACAGTGAGGTGGGAACTGTATAATCAAAATATTTACAATAGAACTGCTTTTCTAAAATCCCGTGTCACAGATGAATAAAAAACGTAGACTACAGTGGTGCCAGTAACATAAAGACAAGGAATTGTGCACCGTTGGGTTTTTCTTATTCAGGCCTCTCGAGCATCCATTTTCGGCATGTTCCTACTAAATTAGTTCTATTCAAAATTCTCCTTTTAGCCATCTTAAATGGCTTTTTTAGCGGCGGATTGGAGCGATACACATTTTTCCCTTGCTATCTCTGTGGCCCTGGGGTGGGGGGCGCCAGGGGCTTGTTTAGGCGCGTCCGCGGAGTAGCTGTGGTCTATACCCAGACCTACCGGTGGGAATCAAAACCTAGAAGGTCTCCTTTCATGCCATGGTGGGTCTCACTTGGTGCCTTGGGACAGGTCAATGGAAACATGAATTTTTTTTTTTTTTCAGATGAATCAATCTTCACTCTATTCCCTACCCCAGGACGTGTTTACCGGCAGAACATCACAACTGAAAATATCTCCTTCCAACCGTAAAGCATAGTTGAGGTTCCGTCATGCTTTGGGCGGTCATATCGTGGTTTTCAGCAGGTCTCATTATCACTTTAGGACAAAAGATAACTAGCATGGACTATTTAAACATTTAAGATAAATATGTCTATTCAGTGGCACTCACATTGTTTTCTGTACATTACATCTTTCAAGATAATAGCGCCCTTATTGACAGAGCTGGAATTGGTAGATCATGGTTTGAGTAACCATGATGATAAAGTTGGACACCTTCCCTGGCCTGAACAATCACCATATTTAAACAACATTGAGCCACAGTGAACTGAATAAGAAAACAGAATGAAATCTCGTTTTCCTCCTGCATCTCTCAAGGTAAGAGCAGTTTTCCCCTGAAGAATGGTGTAACATACAACTTACCACCATTCAAGACTTTCGTCCATTTCAAGGAGAATTCAAGTAGTTTTAAATGCCAAATTTACTCCAGCACCGTATTAAGAGCGTAATACTACAAGGTTTTTCCATTATTTTGGACAATCTCTGGACGTTATTTGTAAAAGGGATTATTCTTGGAGCTAGCCTTCGGGATTTAGCTTCAGAAATTCTTTTCTGGTGCCTCCATAATTTATGAAACAAAACATTTATGTGAAGATTGTACGGATTAGATCCCATTTCCCCCTTTCACAGTACATTCATTGAAATCCAAAAAATCTCAGGAAATACTCTGTACAAAGAGATTAGTCATACCAATAGCTGAGATTCCACTAGTCGTTTGAGCGCTTTTTAAGAGGGGCCAGTGAGATATGCCATTTTGTAATACTTTCGGATTTCTTAAAGATGTATTAGATTTTAAGTTAATTTCTTATTTCACAAATAAGTAGCTCTGTATGAAAATTATATCTTCAATACACACCACTGTGCATAAAACTGGGATATCAAATACACTTAAATGGCAGTTCAAGCTCTCGCTTTATATCTCCAATTCTAATTGATACATATTACATACTAATAGTTACAAATTTTAACTGACAACAAAAATCTCTTAAATAAAAATAATAAACAATTTTAAAAAAGGAGCTAAGTTTGAAGATATTATCTCAGCAACTAATTATTAATCCTCCCATTAGTAAAAGTTTAAATTTATAACCCTCTCCCATATAAAATCATTATCAATTCTTATTTATTACCCCACAAATGATGGAAAAACTAATAAAGATGGTTTAATCCATGGTACCCCCTCACAAATTTACCATATTACTACATAAATTTCCATTGCCCTCCTATCAGTTCACATAAATCTTGACTAGCAGTTCTCTTCCTACATATCATTAGAGAATTTGATATATGGAAAGTCTCAATCTCACAGACCTTATATCGATAAATAATTTCCAACTAACCACTCCTACATCTTGTAAAATACAACCCAATCAACAGCACATTTTTTTTTTCACATTTTAACAAATGTATGTTTACTCCCATCATTTACTGACTTACTGAAATGGAAATGACAAACAATGCTGGCTAATGTGTGGTTGCTGTCATGTTAACAATAAATTATGTTAATAAAATAAAATAAATTGTAAACCTACTTAAAAGCAAAATGTACAGTATACTCATCCCTCCCTCCCAATAAAATTTAATCAAACTAGACATTAAGATTATTCTTTGGAGCTCCTGCATAAAACCAGGCTGTGCACCTGATGATGACGATGATGATTAATTTTACATATTTATTTTTTATTCAGTACCCCCTGAACAATAAATACTTCGTCAACTACTCCTGACTTAACACATTATAATATTAAATTTCCATATTATAAAAAAAAAAAAAAAAAAATCATCATTCCTCCATACTTTTTTCATATATTATGAAAAACAAATATTCCAACACAGTTGTATAAGTGTAAAGGTACTAAATTTAAACTAGACCTGGAAGCCTATAACGTTTGCAACTCCTCCCAAAAGAAAGCTAAAGTTATTTGAATAGTACACAACATCATTATACACAGACATATACATCTATATGTAAGATAAAAATTCTAATAGCAAATTTTCAAGTTATTTTTTGAATTGTTGAAATTCAACATATCACAATCATCTATTTCCCCACTGAGTAGTCAATCGCAAATGTATAGACAGAATACCTATTAAAATATAGAAAGTGTTAGTTTTCCAGATCTTTTTAATTAATAGTTTATAAATCAGGAAGTTATGACTGCCTAACCCCACTAACAGTTATGTCTGCTTGCTATCTAAATCAAAGTCCACAAATGCTAAAGGTATATACTTATTTCAATACCATAAAATTTTGAATATAAATGAGACATATGAATTATTGTTTTACTGTGTTCAGTTAATAATTTTCTTGTAATTAAATGGTGTAAAATACCATTTAATATTGCATGTGTGTGTGTGTATTTAAAGTTGAAACAAAAAAACCAAATCAAGAAAACCAGAATTTTACTCTTTCATAACATTTCTTTTTCAGCATTTCTGTCATTATTTTATAGGAACAGTGCTTAATTTAACGATGTCATAACTGTAAACAAAAAGATGGTATCATTAAACAATCTAATTCTGGTTTTCTTGATTTTGATTACTTTTCGTGTATTAGTTTACTTACATTCTTCCATCATGACACTTTTTTTTATTATGTAATATATATATATATATATATATATATATAAACAGTGTATCTCAACAGTTTAAAATTGGTAAAACTATTTTGTATTTCAATTATTATTAACAATGACATCATGTTTTAGAAGCAAGTACTTTAAACACATATTACATTTTCAAAATTCAATGTTTTCCCTTTAACCTTTGATAACTTAGGCTAGTTCAGTTTATAAAATACAGAAAGGTGAAAAGAGAATTTTTTTATTTTTCTCTAAGAGTGAAATAAATCTTATCAGATCATACTATCAAGTAACCTTTAGAATTCAAATATAAATATGTAAATATATTTTAAATTAGTAGTGTTAAATTATCAAACTGCAAGAATAATGTAATTTCATACACTTAAAATTTTTAAATTAAGCTCTCTAATTAGATACTTTATATATTATACATAAAATCAAGTAAAAGTGGCATTTCAAATTTTACAAACTGAGAGAAACCATAATGAGAGATATCATAAACAGTAAAACGTTTTATAAAATATGATTTAGATGGTTTGTACAAACTGCACGATACGATAATGGCATTCATAATTTATTTGATAATCAACAATTAAATATATTCTGTTCCATACTGCAGAAAGATGCTCAACCTTAACTATGCCCAACATACAAAAACTAAGTTTGTAAGTCTTGTAAATTCTGAGCAATAACCATTATAACAAAATAAAAACGTAATTTTAGTTCGTTTACATGGATTTTCACCGAAGAAAAATTTGTGGTACATTTGTGATACATCAGTTACAATATGAGCAAAACTTATCAATTTTTTAAACATAAATAGTTACTTAAAAATTAATCGTTGATACTTTGAAAACAAATTTTTTATAAATTACTTTGTTAAAGGTTACATTTTTATCCTTTATTATAAATAAAACTTTAAATGTAATACACATGCTCTTATAAGTGATCTATTCTAACATTAAACCTGAGAATACTGTTTTGATCACTTAACATTCTGTATAAATTTTATTTAAGTACATCAACATCACCACGTTTGTTACGTACATCACTCATCGTTTGTTACGTACATCAACATCACCACGTATCGCTTGACGCTATTTGAATTATGAAATTTAAAAAAAAACTCTTTTTCATGCTAATCATGAAGCTTCATGATGCTAGATTGATCAATTCTATTATCTAGTAACCCACACTACTAGTGTTGCCATACGGTTGAATCCTCACCGTCAACATCAGTTCCTTACTTGTAGCAGACTTTTTCTTTCAAAACAAAAGTAAAATTAATGATAATCAATTATATCATTCGCATAAATATTTTTAATTAAACCTCTGCCTGTTGATTTTATAGAGGCTATCTAAAAATGGAGAACTTTATTAGTAGAAAAATTACTAAAATTTCTATATCACTACGCATGAGTTGGCAATATTTGGTTGTTGCGTAGATCTGGTTCCCTATTCGAATATAGTTACGTATTAATTTATACGCTTCTATCATTTGTAAATTGTTAATAAAATCTTAAACCTGTGAATTGTTATACTAATTTTAACAGAAATAAAATTTTTGACGATTGACAATTTTATTGAGAAAATTTGCATATGTTAGGTCCGTAAATCGGTCACAGTGATGTAAAAAGACATTTTAAAAGGCTTGGAATTTTGTGTGTCGATTATTTGCAGCTGAATGCGTTCTATGTTTTGATTTCACCCTCCTAGAGTTATTATTTAGGAAGCCATGACAACTGTACCGTATCTGGGAAGTAAAATAAGTTTAATATCTAAGTCAGAGATTCGTTATGAAGGTATATTATATACTATTGACACGAAAGAATCAACAGTAGCATTGGCGAAAGGTATGTCAATTTTTAATCTATTTAAAAGTATGCTACTCGTGCTGGCAGAACTCTTCTGTATGCTTCATTAAAAAAAATTGCTTGGAGTATGTTACCAGAATATTAAAGTTTTGAAGAAAACTCTTCCTTGCCTGTCCAAGCTTATGGTCAATAAGTCGCTGACATTGTTGCTGTAGTTTATTCTGTTAAGATATTGAAAAGTCAAATTTTAGGAGAAAATTTTAAGCATGTTGTATAATTGTTTTTTTTCATTTTTTTAATAATTTGTGAATTAAATGAACTTACCCAGCAAATACCTATAGCTTAACTTCATGCTCATAATCACTTAGTTTTCTGTTTATGATAATTAAGCCGTTATGTTTAAATATATACTATACATAAAGGTATAAAATATACTTTTCATTAGTGTCTTGTTGTTAACTGGCTTTAAATACCTAGGCTCTCGAGTTTTTGTCAGACTAGAAAGTCTAATATTTGTTGTGTAACCTAAGTGTACATCTAAAAGTATCGTGCATTACTCGCGCTTTTGAGCTAAATCAAGTGTATTGTACTGATAGTATCGTGGTATTAACAGGATAAATATACTTGTTACATGCTCTTAGAAGCTGCACTTTCCTACAAGTAAATGTCACCTTTCAGTTTAGACATAATAAGACAAGAATATTTCTAAATTTTTTTTGTTTTATTGTTATTCATCATATACAACCTGTTTTGTTCTACATTATGATTGTGAGACTCTAATTACCGATGAAATTAATCCTACATATCATGTAAGATATTTTTGATTTTATACATTTTAATTGCATATAAGACAATAACAACAGAACAAACAGTATAAAATTTTTTAAATCAAAATTTTGAAATTTATTTTTGTCACATTAAACTTCGTTATATAAACCAACTTATAATTGTTCATGCTTATATTGGTAAAGATGACATCTGTTATAAAAAAACAACCTTGCGTATGATATCTTCTCAACTCTCCCCTTTTTGTTTTTGTTACAATATATTGGTCAGTTTTCTGAAATTCTTTTAAAGTGATAATAACCTAAATAATTTGTAAAATTTAAACATTTTCTTTGTTGATGCCATCTTAATTTATGACCAGAAATGAAATATTATAATCCACTTTGTTTTAGAAACTTAATATTTACTGTGTCAATTTTTTAGTAAAATGAAATTATACTATGGAAACATGATTACATACATTTTTTGAATGTGTAAAAGTGAAGGCTTTTCCTTTGTCTCAAATGTTATTTAAAAATTACTTAATATATAACTCATGCTTGACTTACATGTCATAACTTCTTTAAACTTTGAAATGGTCAGTTTTAGCTTTATATAATTAGCATCTCTTTTGTAGGTACTTTGTCTTCATAGATTGTTACTTTGTTAAATTTTTACAGAAATAGT
Organism: Dolomedes plantarius; assembly: GCA_907164885.2. Taxonomy (NCBI): domain Eukaryota; kingdom Metazoa; phylum Arthropoda; class Arachnida; order Araneae; family Dolomedidae; genus Dolomedes; species Dolomedes plantarius. Next base: position 85,721,144 of record OU015498.1, read on the forward strand.
TTGTCTGAATTTGAATGCAGGGTAATTTTCATTTATGTTTCTGGCAATATGTGTAATATTTCCTTTAAAAACTCTTGATTTGAAGAATGTTTTAATGAAAGAGAATTGATCAGGCTTGCTTTTAGCAATTTTAATAAATTGCTGAAGCATTTGGTGTATGAGGTAGTTGCCTAAAATATACCTGAATATATAGTAGATACCATATTATAGTGATTAGAAATAGTATAGCTTATATTTATAGTGTTAAGATGCAGGTTTCAAGCCGCTGAAGTTCCTATTCGCTTACCAGATATTAAGAAACTCTTTGAACTCTTAAACAATTTTTTACCCTAGGTCTTGACTTCATCCTCCCAAGGATAGAGGCAATCCCCAAACCCCAGAATGAAAGTAATTCCCTTATACAGGATTGGTTGTATTTTTTTAAATTACTGTGAAAATGCTTTTAACTGATAGGATGTCTTTGCTCATGTTGGAGCAATGTCAGCATGTCTGCCTGATATAATGCATTATGTATCTAAAAGTCAATGGACCAAATAAATTGGTTTACTCTCATGGCTGTAATATCCTTTGGTTTTCTGAGTATGTATATTATAAAGAAAATTTTTAAAAATTGCTGCAGAGCAGACTAGAAGCAAAGCAGTAAAATAGTTAAAAGAATTAAAGTAGTTTCAATCTCGTAACTTGCAAAGCAGTTTCCCCAGGGGAAAATATTTTGAATGTTTCAGAAAGGGGAACACAAATATAATATTTCATATTTATAAGCTGCCATTATTGCAATTAGTGTTCCTAATAATTACAATCAACAAATTAAAAATATCAATGATATGCTTTAAAATTTCACCTATTTGAAAGCTTAGAAATTATTAAAATAGCAGAATGTCCAGTTATTTTTTAAGTTTCAACTGCGTACTAGTCTCATTATTTTAAGCAGTAAATATTTCCCTTTGAAAAATGTTTTTTTAATTCTATAAGTTGTCATAACCAGTAAGATTCTGAAATTCTAAAAGGTATTTGAGTTATTTCCTGAGTAACTGCTGAAATATTTTTGTTCCTGGGTACTTAATAAATATTTCTGTTTCAGTCCGATCATTTGGTACAGAAGGAAGACCTACTGATAGGCCAGTAGCTCCAAGGGATGAAGTGTATGAATATATCATATTTAGAGCAAGTGACATCAAAGATTTACATGTATGTGAACCACCAAAATCGCATCATGGACTTCCACATGATCCTGCAATTGTTCAGGTAGTTACTGGTATATGATTTAAATTTCTATGTATTTGAGCTATTCTGTATGAACATTTAAAATGTTGTCTATGCTGATGCCTGTTTGATTCTACACTAGATGTTGAAAGCACAGAATTATATTATTGGACATATTAGACATACCAATCAAAATACATTCAGCATATTGAGTGCATAGATATGTGGTAATTTTGATCTATAAGAGTTGTTTGATAAGTCTGCAATTTTAAATTTTTTGAGTATGTGGAGTTTAATAGTAATGATCTCTCCTATGGTCAATATATTTGGTTATGCGCACACACATATGCAATTTTCAGGGCTTTAGCCACAAAAAATAACAACAAACTACTAGTAAATCTTCCTAATCAAAGATGCAGACATAACATATTTATCTAGTCTGGAATTAATTTCTGACAATTTTGGCTATTAAACAGGAATATTAAGAAATTACAGAAGTTTTTATCTACTGTGTGAGCAGTAAAAATTAACTTAAATGGTTGTCAATCTGTCTTGAGTATTGAATCTGTTCTCAATTTCACAAACCTGCCTTTGAACTATGGTAAATGTATAAGTACCATCAATTTTAGGGCAGTGGTACCATATCGGATTTTGCATAAGACTTATCAAATGGGCCCTTGTATTTATTAAAATTGAATAAATAATTCATAATTATTTAAGGTAAGTAGATAATACCAATTGCCAAATAAAAAGACCAACATTGCAGTAATGAATAATCTTAACTTGAAGATTCTTTTAGGTTCTACTGAAAGAAGGTACATTTATTTGTCAGTTGGTTAAAATTAAGACTCTTTATAATAAAGATTTGTCAGTTTTAGTTGAAATGGTTATTAATCCTTAAAATACTGTCTCTTGGAAGTCTCATCAAATTATAATAGATCAATATATTAAATAGTATTAAAACTCGTAGCCTTAATTTTTTCTAATTTTGTAGCATTACCATTAAAAGTCAGCATTTTTTTTTGTTCATATGCTCCTGAAATATTAAACCTTAAGCACTTATAAAACAAACCCAAAAACTCTACTTTTTAGGGCTGCATTCTTGAATTTCCTATTTTTCCATGCTCTTCTCTAGGATTTTCCTTTTATAAACAAGATTATGTGGTAGATTACAGAAAAGGGGGAAAAATTGTATCAGTGCCAAACCAAATGCGAACATCACTCTAGTAATTTTTAAAAATTGGTTGATCTTATTCTAATAAACAGTATGGAAAGTTGCTTTTTTACCTCAAGGTATTTCTTTTAAAAACCATGCAGTACAGGGAAGCTGGGTGGTCCATTTAAACAGGGTACAGGATTATTTCCCGAAATCATCTGTAGCCATAAATGGATTAACCTTCTCTTTCTATAGAGAAGCATTTTGTAAAGAGAATTGGCAGGTTTATCATCTAATAACAATTGTATGTAAAGCATGACAGAGCAACTGTTTTAAGCAATCTTTATTTACAGAAGACCTTCAAAGGCTATCCTGATCACCATGCTTGGTTCCTTTGAACTTGTAGTGTCAATATTGGTTGACAGTACAAATTTGAATTGAAAGTATTCATGTATACCAATACATAGATACTTTTAGCCCCTTTTATTAAAAATTTTCTTCTAGACTTTGTGGCACTTTACTCTATTGACAAGCAAAATTAATGATAATGTTATACCAATGGACACTTTTTGGATTGAATGAGTTAGTGTACTGCATATCAGCTCTCAAAAGAATCTGTCATTTTAAGAACATCGGTACTTGAACATTTTGGAGACAGAACAGTGGTCATGAGTTCTATTGAATTTTTATATTGAAGGGAAATTATATGTAACATGCACTTACTTTATAATTAAAAGATGTAAATTCTTAGTTTCTTTTGAGTGTCTTAATGTTATTAGAATTTTAAGTAATTCTAAAGCATTTTATTCATTATTAGGCAAAATTTTTAGCTCTGTCATTGGGTTTTTCTCTTGACAAATATATTTATTTTCAATTAAAGTGAACGATGCAATTCTTTAAATCTATGCTAAAAGCTTTTTGTTTTATTAATTGGGAGGCTTTTTTCAGTTTCAAGGTAACTGAACAGTGCAAATAGACTACAGAGCTAATCTGAAGTTACCTTATGAAAAGTTTTATTACATAATTATGAAAAAATCATAAAATTGAATAGTTGTCCAATTCAAATTTTTGACTAAATGCGAATCTATGCTTTTTATTTTAAAACTGACATTAAACTTGTATGCTTTCAAATAGGTTCAAAATTAAAATATAATAGAGAAAAATCAGTAGTTAACAGTTAAGTTTTATATGATCCCAGTTGGTAAGCATGTTAAAGTCAACTCGTACAAGTAAGTTAGCTTTTACTTATATAGTTAGTTTGGGAAGTGTATATGTATATATAATTATTTAAATATGACTGTTACTATCAAGTTTATATGTACTGCAAATTAAGAGGCAAGTGATTTTCAGTTTAAAACTAGTTTTGACAGTTTGTTGCTAATTTAAGGTTTGTTATTTATAAATCTTATAGAAGAAACATTACTTGATTTATTTTAGATTTTCAAAACACATTTTCTAACCAACTTCTTGGCCTAAAATTTTATTTCCAATAAAATTTGCTTGTGTACCATGGAATACATATAGAAATTTGTTTCTTTTGTATAACTCAAATTTTCTCAATATAATTTGTATTCTTAATTACAAATTTCTTTTAAGTTGGGTTCTTGGTGAACTATGAACTTGAACTGTTGTCTTTTTCCTATGTAAACTGCATTGTCTGAAACTCTTTCAGCATTCTCCTCCTGTATCTCATTACTCTTCGCTCTCATTTGGACAACCTTTTGGAGCTTTATGTGGGCTACCACCCTTTCAGCATTTTCCATCTCAAACTAGCTTCCCTCATATTCCTTCTATTTTGACTGCTGGTCACTATTCAGGTAATTCTAATTATGTACAAAACTTTCAGAGTTAAAGATCTTTTAATATGACTGATAATTAACTGTTAAAAGTGTTGTTGGTATAATTAAAATATTTCCTAATATAAAACAAAGGAATACAAATTTTCTCAGCAATTTAAAAATTGGTTATAAATAGAAACTTTCAAAGTCTTCAATGTAATTTAAATGTGCCAGAATAGTTGTCTCGTTATTTAAAATTCTTATTTTCATAAATTATTACAGGTTTTTAAACTTGTATAATTATATACAATTAAAACTAATTCTGTACATATTCTTAAATTAGCCAAATTATTCAATAATTAAACTGTAGATCCCTAATGGTGTTAAACTTTTTCTGTGTGTACAGTTTAAACTTTATTTTTTTTTTATGACAGTAAGGACTTGAATTGCAAAGTATCATAGTGTGTGTATATATAATATATATATATATTGTCTGTTACATAAATTTTAGTCCTTAAAGAAGGCATTAATAACCTTGTTATATTAGAACTATAAAAAAAAAAAATTATTGCTGTTTAGATATTGAAATACTCGTATATTAAACTTGCATATATTTTTAATTAAAAAAAATTATGTTAAAAAGATAGTTCTGGCAGTGTTTAACAGTCAAATTGTTCTGTAACGTACATTCTAATTTTGATCACTTCTATAAATTTCCATTACAAAATAGATTAGATAGTGAACAGGAAATTAATGTCTTTATGTGTTCTATTTTATAAGCCTGGTGAATTAGGTCCTATGTAGTATATGAACTTTCTTTTAAGGAGGATCATCTCGTTCAGCTACTCCATCATCCCAAAGAAAAAGTCCAACCATAGATGCTGGAGTTCAGGTATCTGTTGAAGCTACTGACTCCTTACAGGATCCTAGAATTGAAGCTAGAAACCAGATGAGACAAAGGACTAGAGATCAAAATCAAATGAATTCTCTTCAACCTCGGAGGAGAATGCCCTCTACAAACAGACGTCAGGAAAATGCCAGAAGTAAGATACAATTTATCTTATTTTTTACTTTAATTATAATTCTGAGATTGATTCAGACTCGTAGGTACAGCTGTTTGAATACAATAAAATGCCAATCTTTTTAAAATTTGTCAAAAGTTAATGTCTTGAATATAATCTTGACTTCTCATTCCAAGGGGTAACAGTAATGTGATTTGCAAGAACAAGATTCATATTAGTATATAGCACCATTTCTTAAACCATGGGTTGTGACCCTGAATGGGGTCACAAAGTGAAATTTTAATTCTGATTTTGTTATGCAGTAAAAAAACCATCTTATTAAAATGGGATTTTTCTTTCATTAATATTGGTTTACTTGAAACATGTATTAAAAACATATTTTTCATATGTATATTATTTACCAAGAAACAAATTTGAGAAAATATCCTTATTTCCTGGGATTGTGAAAAAAAATCTTGTTTTTTAAAAAGGGGTCATGAAAGTTGAGAAGCACTGGTGTATATAGAAAACCTCTTCCCCCTCCTACTCCCCTTTTTCTTGTTTTTATCTTCAAAGTTTAGTTTAGAAAAGAGCTTCTTTACCTAGCTTAAGTAGGTTAATTCTTGAATTCAGGGTTTTTGCTCTATAATAAGGAAGCATTTTTCAAGTCTATCAACACTATCCGAATGGTTTGGTCAATGGTTTCATTTAAGATATCTATTTCAATATCTTGAAGTGCTATCAGCCTAACATTCATGACATATCTGTTTTGTATTAGGTCTTTAGGAGACCCTGTGCAAGGTGTTTTAATTGTTATTCCTCTTTTTTTTTTTTTTTTTTTTTTTTTTTTTTTTTTTTTTTTTTTATTGGAACTGCAAAAATGCAGTTTAGGTCGAACTCCTTGCATTCATCTTGTCCGATTTAAAGTATATTTTCATTGACTATCATGAACTGCTTTAATTTGTTTCTGTATATATTTTAATATTACCATTTTTATTCTAACACATCATGGTTCAATGTTCCATCAATGTTCTGCAAATGGTTGGTTTAAATCTTGCATAATATCTGCATTTTCTTACCTACTACTTGGTACAATTTTTATATTTGATATAATAGATTCAAAAATTCACTACTCTTTAATGGGGAGTTAACATCATGGTACTTAGAATTTAATGTCATTGTACATGGATCAACACTTAAAAATTAAAATTCTGTTACTTTATATCAACCTGAATAGAGCAGTTTCTCACAGCTCTACACAATGCCAAACTCCTGGGCATGTCCATAGTTTTAGATGTATCATAATTGACTTGTTCACTATGAAATCATACCTCTGATTACCTAATTAATATTACAGATCTGACTAGAAGAGGCAGAGGAAGAGGTGCTGGATCAACTTCAGAAATTTTGAAATTTGATAGTGAATATGACTTTGAACAAGCTAATGCTGAGTTTCAAGAACTTGAAAGCAAACTTGCCAAGAATAAAATTGGTAGCTCTTTGCATTTAAATGTTTCCTCTTGTTTTTTGGACTTAAACATTGTTTACTGATCATTAAATTTTGTTTAGATGATGCTGTACAGGATTCTGTTAGGTCTTCAGACGAATCTGTGGGCTTTTATGATAAAAAGAAATCCTTTTTTGATGATATAAGTTGTGAAGCAACTCAAAGAAGTAAAGGGTATGTTAAGTATTTTGAATATTATGTCATATTCATAAATCCATCAACATAATTTTTTTCTATGACACTTTAATAGTACACCTGCCAAGTGTTCCGTAAAGAGTATTCGTTCCGTTTTTTAAGCTTTGTTACGAAAATAAGTTTTCAAGCAAAAATGTTCCGTATTTTTACTTCCGCAGTGCCATTGCTTTTCTTCCCTTACATCGCGTTTTCAAGATTGATATTTTCTTCTATGTTGCAAGTTCTGTCCGTTCTCTTTGCTATGACATCATCTACTGCACTGCCCTGCCCATCATTACGATCCATCAAATTGGTGTTTCCCTCAGACTATGCCATGCCACACTAAATGTCTAAAATGCGAAGGATCCAGACCTTATATCTCTTAAGTATTCTGAAGAATTTGATTTTATTCCGAAACATTAGAATTTGTAAAAGAATTGTCTGAAAGCTAACTTTTACATTTCTATTCTTGTGTTAGAAAATATTATTCATCTTGTTGCTATATAGTTGCTAATTTTCCTCATGATTCGGAACTTTTACAGCATGCTGAAGTTGTGAATATCTCATATCGCCAAGAATATAACTTTTCTGTTGAGAGATATTTTGTGGGAAAATGCCCAATGTATTACTTAGTAAAGATGAACCTCAATTTGAGACCATTGATGCTTTGGAAACCGAATTTTTAAACTTCCAGCTTGCCGAGATCACTTCAGATAGCTTAGCAGAAGAGTTGATAGACAGTGGGCAAACCTCTCAAAGGAAAAGGGACCTCTTGGAAAGTTAAAATTTGAAAAACTTTCCAAGACTGATGCTCGGTATATTGACATTTCCACACAGTAATGCTGTCTACGAAATAATTTTTAGTTTTGTTCGCAAAAACAAAACTGATTTCAGAAGCTCTCTTAAGCCTGAGACATTGCAAGCAATTTTAGTTGCAGAGTCCCGTAAGGCTGAACCATGCTATAAACTAAACTTATGATAAACAATTTTTATAAAGGCAAAATCCTGTACACATGCATCTCTTAATTGAAATTTATGCTATTCATTAAATTTTCATAACAATAAATGTATTTAAATATGCTACCTGACTGACTGTTATTTTTTTTCATTGTGTATTTATTCTGTCAAGTATTAAATATGGTGACCAACCAATGTAAGCACGCTTATTTATAATTTAATGTTTATTTTTATAATGTCGTTTAACCATATGATTTATGGTCACACGCTGTGTTTCTTATTTTTTTCTTGGGAGGTTAGCAGCTATGAAATTTTAAGTGTCTGCATAATTTTCATTCTTTAAGAAATAAGTTTTAACTGTAATTACTATACATTATCATTGCAATTTACAGAGGGCTTAATTTAATTGTTAGTAAAATTAGCTTAATTGTCCTGGCTTTGTATAATATTTTCAAGTTGGATTTAAAGCTATGCATAATTTTTTTTTTTAATAGGTTTGATTGGAGGAATGAACGTAAATTGAACGTAGAAACATTTGGTGCTTCGGCTAATAATTCATGGCTGAGACGTCGACGAGGCAGAGGTGGATTTCGCAGAGGAGGATTTAGGGGTCGTGGTGGATATAACAGACCATCTGAACCACAAAAAATGGGTTTGTTAGCTATAAATTCTTTTATTTGTATTAACTTTTCTTGCAGACAATTGGCGATGGAAAAATTATTGAATGTAAATATATTGAACCCCATTTTAGTTACCTAATCAAACCTTTATGTACATAAAATAGCTGCAGGGTGCTTAGTTTCCTTAAGTGTTTATATTTGATAACGTTAATTTCAAAGTACAAAAAAGCATGGTGTATGTAATTTTGAGATTATTACAAATTTTAAAAATGACCCCATTTTTATCAATCTCTAATGCTTGATCCAATTGATAATCTAATTGCATCTTAACTTTAAAAACCCAAAAGGAAAAAAATGGCATCTTTTCTTTTGGAAAAAATGCTTTTAAACAGATTTCTTTAAAAAAAAAAATCTGTTTTTGTTGCTTTATGGATATATTACATGATAATTTTGTATCAAGATGAAATGAAACAGACATGTTTGGGTGCATTGTCATAAATGTCAATTTCTATACACATAAAAAGAAAATTTGAAAAAATATGAACAATGTATTGCATGTCGCATAGTCAAGTTGAAATAGCTCTAAAACAGTTCTTTCCAGTTCAGAAAAAAGGAATGTTCTCTAAACTATCAGACACAAGATATTTGTCAGAATCGGCTAGCTGGAATCTACAAATAAGTCTGGCCATGTCACTCATTTGTCACCCGGATTCTAGCCCTGGCAGCTAATGTAGTAACATTTCTAGGGACCTTTCTAGGATGGGTAAGGTCATTTGGCTCCTGCTGAAAAGAGAATGGGGCTGATATACAGCAAAATTCCATGATTAGTACCATTTGGCTTGAGCTTCTTTTAGCCTTACTGAAACTCTTGGAAATAATCATTGGTAAGGCAACCATACTTAGATGAGTTTAGCATTATCTGCTACCTAATTACCATTTGTCACAATGTGCTGGAACCCATTGCAAAGTGATATCTTTGTTCTTTAATGTAAGGAGTTCCCAGATTTCATTATGTGATGGAAATAATTTGGCTGGGATTGATCAAGGCAAAAAAAACTACCATGGAAAATGCAATAATACAAATTGGCCCTGCCCTTAAAATTTTTCAATGTACCAAGACAAAGTGCCAACAATAAAGGTTAATAAATCCTAAACCTTTGCAGTCCGTTATTTGGCAGTGTTTATTTTATTAAAGATCTGTATTACTTGACTCGAAAATATGAAATGATATGGATATGTACTTACAAAAATGTACATAAATATGGATGCTTAATTTTTAATTTTGGGTGAGCTAGTTTTTAAAAATCCTGGAAGTTCTTGGAAATCTAGTGCATTAAAAAGGGTTTATGGTAATGTGAGTTTTGTTCTAGATATCAGGATTATTGGTCATTTACCATGACTCACAAGAGAAAATAAAGTGGGACCAATTATCAAACTTAGCCCATTTCCATTAAAGTTGGAAACAAAATCAATTTTACTTAATACCCTGTAAATATCTGTATTCTACAATCCTTTTCAAAAAACTCATTTAATATATTTGAGTACATTCTCTTTAACCTTTTTGATTATGATTTTAAATGTGCCTAGAAGTTTCTATTTTGTGAAATATAATGGAGGCCTTTGATTTGTTTCAGTTTCGGTAATGTTAAACTTGGTATAGTTGATAAACTAAACTGTTCATATTTTATGCAAATAAAATTTAAATAACCTGAAATTATTTTTTAAAAAATCAATGATGTTAGCTACATTATTTTTTAAGTTTGACTCCTATGATAGAAGATAGCTGAACAATGAATAGTTATAAATTATTGTTCTTGTAGCAGATTTCTTTACATCAATCATCTTTTTTTCTAATTGTCGATTTTTATAGTGATGGGAGCATAGTGATATGAAAAGATATTTTGATATTTTAAAAAGATTGTGAATCCTATTCATATTAGCATTTAACTTTTTAAAAAATCGTTGTACTAAGCTTGCTTTTCAAAAAAATTGCATGTGATTGATAGTTTGTTCTTTTCTCCCCTTCCCTTAAAGTAGGAAAATTTTACTGATTGTTACCTGATCCTTAATTTGCAGTGAAGATATGATTCTTTATACAATTAGACATAGCAAGATTTTCAACCAACATGCATTTGCTTTCACCTTTCTCTTTTCCTTTTTTATTCGGTATATGATGCATGAAAGTTAGTAGTTGGTATCTAAATATGGAGATCCCACAAGATAAATCAGTGTTGGCTAGAATGTGATAAAACTTAAGAAATTTATGGAAGTATTAAAAAGCACAGAAGAAAATAAAGGTGCGAGACCCTTTCAGTGCTAAATACATCTGACATTTTGAACACTGGTGTACAGAATCAGTCTAATTCTGAGAACTTTTACATGTTTACAGATTTTAGTCAACAATTACCTGGTCATCTGGTGAGACATCGTCTGACAAAGTGAATGTTTATCATTTGGATGTTACATAGGTTATTACAAATATTTTCAGATTGACTCTGTCATTACTAATGCTCCATATTGAACTGTCTTCGTCATTGTCTCTTTGTGTGCATATATTCATAAATCATAATTGTATATGCATTTTGAAGGTCTTGTAAATCATCATCAGATGCAGTTTATAAGCAGCTTATTGAAAGTTGCAGAAATGAAAAGAAAGTGAGGAGCCCATAGCACTCCTAGTGTCAACTCCATGAACACATGTGCACCCAAAGTAAATCAGGGTACTTGACCCATAAAAGTGAAAGGATTAACTCCTGTGTGCAGTTCAGCTAACTTAAGCTATTATATTAGGAATGCTTTTCTAACATTAACTATCTTTCTTCACTTATACAAAACCAAAACATATATTCTTTAGTATATTTTCTCTGTATTTGTACTCTTAAGTGATTTGCTCCTGTGTAGCCTTATTACATGTGTTACACATACACAATGTGTAAAAATGGGTCATTAAACAAATCTTACAAATTATTTTTGGAAAAATATATAAGGAATAGCTTTTTGAACTTATTACCTTCATTATGCTTCCTATAACATCAGCTCCTTAAATTACAAATAGGGGCTTAATGTTGAGTATTTTCTCATTTTAGAGAATATATTCTATCTCTTATTATAGTCACTTTTGATGAAACTCCTGCTGTTAAAGAAGTGGAAGTAATTGAAACTGAAGATATAAAACCTGCTGAAATTCCAGTCATTGAATTGATTGTAGAGAAAGAAAAGGACTGGCCAGAAGAATCCGAGAAAACTGAACCTGTATGGAAGTGACTTCACTTTTCAGATTTAGTTTCAGGAACATAAAAGTTTAAGCAATATACCCATAGGTTCAGGTGTTAGATATCTAGTCTATATAGTAGGTTGATTTATATAAATAATCTAGTCTTATTTTTATATACATGAAGATATTTATGTATTTGTAAATATTTTTGTTTTTAGAGTTTGCAACTCCCCAAATATTTTTTCACTTGTATTGAATATGAAACAGAGGTGTATATATGCTTTGTTTTCAAAATTTTTATTCAGTCAAGGAAGACTGTTCTATTAACTTCTCAACAAATAACGAATTTTTGTCAATCAAAATATGAGAAGTATTTGCTTGAAGAAATCATTCTAATATTTTAGAATGAATACTGATATAAAGCTAAAGGTTGCATTTTAAATTTTATCTTTACAACTTTCTTACTTGTACGGCATGATGCTGAGAAGCAAGTGTAAGCATCAGTATGAATAACTGTTGCTGAGAAGAAAGAGTAAGCATCAGTTAGACTTGAAGCTGTCTTGTGAGAAAATATCTCCCTTTTTAGAAAAGGTTTAAAAAAAAAACGCACAATGCAAATTTAGTTGCAAATGTATAATTTGTTGAAATTTCTGTCATATGTATATTTTCCACTGTTGAATAAAAGTTGATTTTTCTGCATTTTTTCAAAACATCTCTGTATTTAACATGGGTTTATATTCCAGTAGAGCAATTGCAAATACAAGGAATTTAGAGTTGAAATGATATTTGTTCCAATTAATCAAACTTTCTAAATCTTAAATTCAGATTTAAATGAATGTTGGGAAATGAAATCATCCTTGCATTTTCTAATGTATAGGATGAATAGTTTGGGGTTGTTTAAATTCTTAAATTTTTGTTCAGGTCATTTTCTAACTTCTGAAACCAGGATGGGGAAGTAAAATGACTTATGAACTCTTATAGACATGAGTGGTCACCAGACCAGAATAAAATTGAAATTAAAAGTGGTCTGCAAGGTTCATTTGAGTAGGATGGCATTTTAAATGTCTTGCATTTTGGTCCAAAGATGATTCCTTTTTTATATTTAAGAACTATGAATGATGCTTATTTTTAACCCCCCCCCCCCCCCAAAAAAAAAGGCAAGTTTAACAAATGCTTGCTGATAATCTCCAAATAAAAATTGAGACAGGGTGGTGGAATGACCATAATTTCTAAAGATCTGGTGGGGGACATTTCTCTGTAAGAGAAATTTTCCCCCATGGGCTTGATGTTGGCACTTAATAACCCCTATTAAAAATGTATTTTAAATATATATACCATGCACTAACATTTGAACATTAAATGAAATTGGTTATCACCTTCCCTTCCCTTTTGAACTTTGAAAACTTTAATTTCTTTTGTAAGGGACTTGAGATTATTTGATATGTGAAACAGTGCTATCATGTGAAATAAAAACATTTGTTACTTGGGAACATATGTTAAAGTATAGATAACTGAAAATTCGGTACAAATTTTATATCCTCTGAATCTTGCATCCAATGTTTAGTAAACTCTTTAGTAAATGTATAGTTAAACTTGAATACTTTAAATTAATTTAATGTTTAAACTTGACACATTCACTATAATGAATGTATAGTGATGTTTTAGTTTTCAGGCTAAGCAATTTTGTTTTTGATTAAAGGGTTTATATGAAGTAATGCGTTATATGAATAGTGGGCCAACTCCACTTTAAAAAAAAAAAAAAAAAAAAAAATTGTGTCTGGCTCACTTTCATGTTCATAAGTCATTTCTATCCTATTTTAAAACTGGTACACCTCCAGCTTATTTCTGCTGCCAACAGAGAGCACCACAAATCAGACTTCAACGTTCATTTTTCAGCACTCATTACCTTAAGGCTCTATCTCAAAACTAACAAAAATGGAATTGGCCCACTATTCAACTAAGGCCTTCATACAAAACCTCTGTATAAAGTCCTCAATGTTGTTTAACCAAATGTGAGCGTTTTTTTTTCCCCATTTCATTTAGTAATGTCGCAAGTTTTCCCAATGGTAGGAGGTTAGTGTCTTGGGAGAGATTTTGATCTTTCAGTTTCTTAACTTAAAGGAAGCTCAAAGGTGGTACTTTGCTATAAGAAAAAGGATCAGTCAAACCAGGTTTCAGAAATAAGCAATATAATTTGCTGTGGAAGTACATGTGTGTAATAAAGGGAAAAAAGTGCTAGTGATAAGTAGTTCATGCAAACAATACCTGGAGGAAGTTGTCACTCTTTTGCAATACATGGACTTGTTACTCATTAACTAATATGCACATTTTTTAAAATTTTATGGCCTAAATAAAATCTGTAATTTATAATTTAAGTAGCCTTTGTTAAATGTTTGCCTTGAATGTCTAAGAAACCTGATAATTACACTGCATGTGTAGAAGGTAAAATATTAACTTGTTTTAAACAGTTTTGTTATTCAAGAGAGATCTGAAGACTTATCAAAGATACCTAATTCGGTAAAATGTTTAAACAAAATTGATAAGCAAATGAGATGTTGAGTAAGTCTATCTGCTCATATGGTATAGTGGTTAGAATCATAATCCTCCATGAAGTAGGCTTGTGTTTGAATCATTACTAAATCTAGGGACCTTTCCCCACATTGATCCCTCACAGGGTTTCAATTCTTAGAATTGTATGTTCTGACAGATGTAAACCTGCCTCCAAAGGAGGGTACTGGATAAAATTTAATTTTTGCCCAGAGTTGCTTCATACACTGTCAATATAAATCATTTGGAAGACCCCCAAGCACAAACTTGTTTTGAGGCCCCTTTGTTCTAAAGAATTAATATACTTCATAATCGAAAAGGAAATTTTATAGGTCAGTCATTAAGTAGTAAAATCTTGTAATATGCAGTTTCTTGTTCAACAAATGGAAAATTGCCCAGATGAAGGAGGTATCTGTGCCTTAGGTTTGCAGAATGCATTTCTTCTTGAAGCTAACTTTGATTCCCCTGACAATCAAGGGTCCCAAGTGTGTGCTACTTGCACGTGTGCAGTGATCTGACTAACAATTGACTTATTTTTAAATTTTTAATTCCTGCAAAATTGTATCATATTAAAGGATTTGATGCACTTACATAAGTGTTAATGATGAATCTGCAGCAAATCGACAATGAATTTTCAACTAACATTTGTTCAGTGCTACATAAACTTTCAAATTTATCAGAATTCATTTTCTTCAGCAGAAATATACAGTTCAGTGACATCTTACATAGTTAGCTTTTTTTCTATTATATGGTAAATTATTTTTCTCTTAAAATTAACCAAAATGTTGCAGAAATGAAATATCAATGAGGGTTCACTGTTCTATAGAATATTTTGTGCTGCATTTTCAACAATTTTGTGACATCAGGAATTTATTCTTTTGCTGTTATTCTGTAGACTAATATATATTTTTAATTTTATGGAGTCAAAAAAATTTCATTTGATATAAAAACTACAGAAATCAATTAAACTTTTTGAAAAAAGTAAAACATTTTACATTCAAATTTGATTACTTTAACACTGAAATTATTTAATATATTTATGCTTGCATTTTGCGTTGAATTATACCATAGTTTTAAGTGTTCAATTTATTTATTTTTACTCTATAAACTTTAATATTCTTTGCTTTTTAAACGATAGGCTCATTTTTTACTTTTTAAACTTCTTTTATATAAGCCGTTGTTTGTATAATATGAAAGTGAAACTGAAACTGTTTGCAAGAAATGCCTGTTATAAATGAATTTATAACAAGTTCTTTATTGAATTCCAAATTATTTGTATATTAAATGAACTGTACAGAAACCCCAAAATTATTAAAGCATAAAAATTAATGCTTTTTTTTAATACATGATATATTTGACTGCATTTGCCTCCATTCTTGAAGTTTTCTCAAGCGTACAATGCCAAACTTCATGAATATTGCATGTCCACTCTTGTATTCTTTTAATGTCCTTTGATGTTGGGCTAAATGTCTGGCAACAATTTCTTTTAATTTCAAAGGCAGGCATGTCCATATTCGTGACAGTGTAAGACTTTTATTTCTATCACAGGCCATATTAACAAGAACAGGCTAAAAATAAATGGTTACATTTAATAAAACACAAACCTAATAATTGAATTTAAATTCTTTAAAAAAATCTTTAATAAATAAAGGCAAGATTTCAGGATAAATCATAAAGACACTAATACAAAAGTAAGATGCATGTTAAGAAGGTTAATATTTTACACTCAGCGGAAGCATACAAGTGTATTGCTCTATACAAAAGTTTACCATACACTTCTAAACAAATGTCATGGAATTCATCACATAAGTTATGAAATAGAAATGTACTTCTACTAGTATTGATTGGAAAAGGTTTTGAACAGATGGAAATTATTGCTTGTACTGAAATTATAATTGTGGCTCAAAACCATTTCTTTAAAAACAAGTTTGTCAACATATCGAAAGGCTAGTTCACTCAAAAAAGCACTGTGTTATGCTATAACCGACTAAAGAGGGTAATAAAGGCTGTAGTTAGTAGATTCTTTTGAATTTTGATACAGATTGCCTATTCAGTCATATGCTACTAATTTATAAAAATTTGGAGATTATTTTTTTTTTTCTCCTGTGAACAAATTCTTAATATACTTCAGTTGATTTGTTGGCTGCCTATGGTGCACTTATCTTTTATTACAGAGAGGCTAAATAGATTAGAATGTAAGGTTTAGAGTTCTTTCCTAATGGCTAAAAAAGATAATTCAGGAAACTTGATGGTACTGAGAGTCTGCACCCTAGACAGGCAATTAGACATTGAATAAGTGGATAAAAGATATTATATAAACCACAATTCCTACAGTTTTGTACATATGATAGACAAAATGGGTTGAGTCTCATGAAGTAATGGAAACACCTTGCCTTGTCAATATAAATAAATACAAGGATGTTCTGGTGTAGGTCATAATTTGTTCATATAGAACATTAGACACATAAGATTTACAGAATGCTGAGAAATTATGACTGATTCACCTCTTCTGCTGATAAGAACTATTTAAACAGCCAACAATGAATTTTTTAAGGACTATATCTCTCATTCATTGAGCTAGAACTGTCCAAGAAAAAAAGGCACACAGGGGATTTTCCAAATGTGACATTCAATCTCTTGACCCAATCTCTGTCAAATATGTTGTGGGTCGCAAACAAGAAAAGGGTTTTATTTCAAAGGTATTAACTTTTGACCAGCTAAAGTTTTATTTGGTAAATGACTGTTTGTAATCAAGTTCTCTCATATACCTTTTAAATTTATACAAAGGTGTACACATATTGTTATTAAGGCCTCAGTTTAAGATACAAGTTTATTGCTCCCTTTCCTGAACAGAATGGAAAATATGCCCAAATTGATAGATGTAGATGCCTTATTAACAAACCTTCTACTAGAGACAATCTTTATACTTTCATGGTAATCATATTAGTAAATGTATTTTCTGTAGGTGTTTTATTACTTATCAAACACTTTTTTGTTATTGTCAATACTTATAAAGTATTTTAAATCACAAAATAAAGTGTTACTCTAAATTGTTCCTTTCAATTGATATATTTTCCATTTTTCCACACTTCCAAAAGATTCTGGCAAAACCCTTTCTGACTGTAATTTTTAAAAGTGTTTATCAAGCAGGTTTACATTATTATTGCACATATAATTCCCACCTGCTAACTTCCATATACAGCAATTTAAAATATATCTTCAAATAATAAAGAAGTTTTTGTGGTCATGGTGTATCCCTGACCAATCATATTTATGACCTTTCTGCTACTGGTCTTGTTATAACAAAGACATAAATGTCTTGTGTTTTGGGCTTTTACTCTCGCAAATTCACCTATGACTGCATGAAAATTACAGTAAACTATACTGGATTATCAAGTTTTGATCTATGGAGTAGAAGTAGCACTGTTATTTTGATAACAAATTGAAAGATTAAATTGTGTGGCCTAAACAATTTATACAAAAACCTATTGGAATGTTGTTAAATCATTTTAACATTCTACAAAACTTTAAAGGAGTGACATTTTCATTAACATAAGCTAAAAATTACATGGATTTATATATATCATAAAATCATTCAATAAAACTGAAAGAATTTCATACTTTCAACCAGACAGACTCTTATTAAATATAATGAATATCATAATAAAAAATTAAATTACCTGTAAATGATAAAGTAACATCTCTTTATTTTTATCTCCAACAGTTACACTTCCAAAAAATGCATTCAAAATATGACAGCCTTGAGTATGCCCTGCTAGGTATTCTAAATCTTCAGGTGACATACTAAGTATGCTTTTAATAGCCTATAATTAAAATATATACAATTGCTTGTTAATACCTCTTTGAAATACATGATTAATTCATAATTTTTTTCTTGTATATTTCCTGATAATGAAATAAGGAAATGAAACTGCAAAAAGACATAAAATTTTAATTTTCTGTACTGCATTTACATGTACAATAAAACTCTTAAGAACAATATTTTTAACAATTGCATAAATATAATACACAGAAAATCTTAAGTTATATTATCAAATAACCTAAATTCTTGTAATACTGTGTAATTGAAAAATCATGTAACCCAATCTTCAAATCGGTATATTATCACATATAACATAGCCCTAGATATTTTCTCAACAAGTGGCAGCACTCGTGTGGCAACAAACAAAGGCTGAGTAAACTGCAATAGATAATTATCAGCATCCCAATTGGTATGTTTATTTCAAAGACCCAGCTTGCATTTATTATTGAGCAGTACTTCACTACTCACTCTTATGTGATAGTAACTGAAGAATTAGGACAGAAATGTCCAAAGGTGGGAACCTCCCTATAAGTTGACAATAGCATGATGGATTATCCATTTTCATAAAACTGGGAGTGTCATGGAAATAAAATGTACTGGACAGCCATCAGTACTTGCTGAGGAAAAAATGGGTGAGGTTTCAGAGTGAATGTTGCAATCTCTGTCAAAAAGTACAAATCTTTCATTACAGTGTGATTTATCATATGCAAGTGCACATAAAGCTGTGAAAAAGATGTCTTTACCTGTATCACATTCACTCAGTGCATCTATTGAAACAACTAGACCAGGAAAACCAAATACAATATTGCTAGTGGTTTTAAACATGTTTAAGATTGTGGAATAATAAAACTGGATATGGTTTTCTTCAGTGACAAAGCAGAGTCTGTTGGCATGGATGTTTATAACCATTCAGAACCAGCTTTAAAATATAGGTCCTGGTCTTGTTAATAAGCCCTTGTGTAGGAAACTTTTGACCATGGTATTCTCAACCAAACCAGTGATGAAGCCTGGTTTTATGTAAGTGGGTATAATGAGTCAAAACACCAGGATCTGGTCCACACATAGTCCCCACATGTACATTGAGAAACCACAATAATCTAAAAAGGTTTGTGCAAAATGCACCATATTTCGTCAGTGCAATGTGAGGCAAATCTTCAGTGCTGTGAACAGAGCGGTTTACTGAAATATTAACCAATTTGTCATGCAGCTTTAACATCATGACATTCTGTATAGGGACCAATGGGATTTCTCTACTATTACATATTATTGTACATTAGGGTGGAACAAAAAAAACTTTTTTTTTAATTTCAATATGCTCTAGTTTTCAAAAGTTGCCTTTTAACAAAATAAAGACGGAAATTAAATATTAGCATAATTGGTGCATGTTTTCAGTTAGCGCAGGAAGGGCAAACTTTTGGTTTTTATTAAATTTTTGACAAATTTCACAATTATTTTGAAATTGAATACACTTGTAGTACAAAAAAGTAGCAAAATATGTAATTTAAACATTCTTTTTAGTCAGGAGACCTGCTAAACTGATTATATAATACGTTTTACTTCATAAAAATAGTACACATAAAGTCACTTAAGGACGAGGCACTTAAAAAACACTCAGACATCCCGGTGGAACGAAATTTTTTTTTTTCAGAATTTCAATATGCTCTAGTTTTCAAAAGTTGTCTTTTAAAATTAAAATTAAGAATATGAAATCTTTTTCCTGTACTAAAATATTTTCAAGTGCCACAAAGGGCTTCAAAATGGATATTTTTATGAAAAAGTGATTATATTTGTATTTTTTGTTAATTTCTTTTATAGTATATTAAAATAATGTATATTTTCTGTAAATAAAATATTCAAAATATGATATTTTGACAGAAAACTCGCATATTCTAAGTATTTCTAATTTTTAGATGCCATAACAGAACAACTGATTTTGTGGAATTTCGCGATTTTCATCATATTAATTTTACAGTAGCATATTCTTGTAATACACATTGGAATGAAAGAAAAACAATTTTTAATTGACAGAGCTTAGTTAAAATAAACAAATCACACTTATTTAGAAAAATATTAATGTAATGTCTATAAAGGCAAAACGTTATTTTGAAAAAAATATTCATGCTTTTCAAAAGTCCATAGTAATCACACATGGTTTCCATTACTTATTTCACTAACACATTGAATTGTTTTATTGTTTCAAATTTTGGCATTATCTTTTGAGAATGTATTTTTATTTTTATCAATGCATCTCTTGCAGAAGTACCACGAACAGACAAAGATGACCCGGTAACTAATTTAACAATCCTTTCTACTACTTGTGTGTGACATGGAATGTTGTTGAAGTCAATAATTTGTTTCTCGTGATCAGATTCTTTTGCTTCCTTTATAAACTGTTTTAGTTTGTCATCAGAAACATGCCTCGTCATAGGAGGTTCTGTTACTTTAATATCATTCATTCCATTCAATCATATCAATATAATCTTTGGCATCAAAGTTTATACGTGAAACTAAATTCTTTCTGATGCCTCCTTCATTTTCCGCCCTTGCTTTTAGAATCCGGCGTAATCCAAGCTCTCTTACTTGACTGCGATTGTCTAATATCATACAAAGGAGGAGATTTTCAGGAGCGGCAAAGTATGCATTTCTTTGAATGACAGGGCCAATTACATTTTTAAGTGTCTGATTGAGGTAACGTGAATAGTTTACAAGTTTCCACAAGTGCTTCGATCCACGGATACAAGATGGTTTCAGCTTTATGTTAAACCAAATTTGTGCATAAACTTTCAAAATGTAATCAGTATTCGGAGATTTTTTGCAGAAAATTCTGTTCCCACATACAAGCCAAATATTTGGTTTGCTAATGTAAGCCACCGTGAATGACAAAATTTTCCTGGTTTTCTCATGGACAAATCAGAAGAGCACTTTCCAACAGAGATTGCATTATGCATTTCTAACAAATATTTTGGGTCCACACTTAAATCATCCTTAATTTCTAGTAATGGAATGTTATTTTCAATAGGTGAAAATTCAATCACTGGAAGTTCATAGCAGTTTTCTAGTTGTTTACCTATTTCTCCTCCAAATTCATTTGGACCTTTAGTTTTTCCATCTAGGAAACAAAATAGGTGACGTAGGGACAGTTCATTTAAATTATTGACTTTAACAACATTCCATGTCACACACAAGTAGTAGAAAGGATTGTTAAATTAGTTGCCGTGTCATCCTTGTCCGTTTTTGGTACTTTTGCAAGAGATGCATTGATAAAAACAAAAATACATTCTCAAAAGATAATGGCAAAATTTTAAACAATAAAACAATTCAATGTGTCAGTGAAATAAGTAATGGAAACCATGTGTGATTACTATGGACTTTGAAAAGCATGAATATTTTTTTCAAAATAACGTTTTGCCTTTATAGACATTACATTAATATTTTTCTAAATAAGTGTGATTTACTTATTTTAACTAAGCTCTGTCAATTAAAAATTGGTTTTCTTTCATTCCAATGTGTATTATAAGAATATGCTACTGTAAAATTAATATGATGAAAATCGCGAAATTCCACAAAATCAGTTGTTCTGTTATGGCATCTAAAAATTAGAAATACTTAGAATATACGAGTTTTCTGTCAAAATATCATATTTGAATATTTTATTTACAGGAAATATACATTATTTTAATATACTATAAAAGAAATTAACAAAAAATACAAATATAATCACTTTTTCATAAAAATATCCATTTTGAAACCCCTTTGCGGCACTTAAAAATATTTTAATAGAGCAAAAAGATTTTATATTCTTAATTTTAATTTTAAAAGACAACTTTTGAAAACTAGAGCATATTGAAATTCCAAAAAAAAAAATTTCGTTCCATCGTGATGTCCAAATGTCTTTTAAGTGCCTCACCCTTAAGTGCCTTTATGTGTACTATTTTTATGAAGTAAAACGTATTATATAATCAGTTTAGCAGGTCTCCTGACTAAAAATAATGTTTAAATTACATATTTTGCTACTTTTTTGTACTACAAGTGTATTCAATTTCAAAATAATTGCGAAATTTGTCAAAATTTAATAAAAACCCAAAAGTTTGCCCTTCCTGCGCTAACTGAAAACATGCACCAATTACGCTAATATTTAATTTCCGTCTTTATTTTGTTAAAAGGCAACTTTTGAAAACTAGAGCATATTGAAATTCAAAAAAAAGTTTTTTTCGTTCCACCCTATTGTACATGTTAGGTGTCATGACTTTTGATAGCACTTGAGATATAGTTTAAAGGAATTTAGGAAACAGTTTAAAAAAATTGTTAGTTAATTCTCAAACAAAAATTACTATGAGGGTAATAGAATCAATAAAAAGGATAGTTTTTATTTCTTTTAAAAAGTAATCTTACACAGAAAACAATATTATGCAAGTAAAATACTGAAAATTTCAAACAAAACTAGGACTTTTGCTTGCATTTTTATATCTATAAATTCAATATGATTCAACTTCAGAAATCAATAACCATGGAGAACTTAATAGATATCATTCCAACAATTTAGCTTTCTCTAATGAAATTATAAACTTGGTGAATGTGTACTAGTTGTGTAAAGTCTGCACGAGACCACAAAAATCCACATAACACAACTGTATTGCTTCAGAATACTGCTCCAGAAAAGAAATATTTCTTTGACCCATGTCAAAATATAATATTTTAAACTAGCAATGACTGCTATGTTGATAATCAAAACACATATTAAAAATATATAATTCTTTGAGAATCTTACCTTTATAGGCTTTTGGAATTTAAGTACAGCTTGTACCACTAATGAACCTTGTAAACAAACTTTTAAATTACTTTCTGCAGAATTCTTCATAGTATTGTAATTTTCATACTTTTGGAAACCCAGAAGAAGTGGAATCATCAAATCTTGTCGTTCTAGGGGCTCGAAACACTGTAGACATTGCATAATATTCTTAAAGAGAAAAAAAATTAGAATAAAGCTTCCAAGGAAAAATATATTTTAAATTTAGACAATCATAAATTTCTAGCATTCATGTGCCTCACTGCTGATGTTAAAAAAAAAACTCTGAGGCTAGAATATTTATTGATTTTAATAATTACTTTTTTTCATCCTACTCCTGCACAAGGCATATTTGCCATATGGTTTCTGGCAGTCCAATACAGTACACTGTTTGTAAAGAAACTCCAGATACAATGGCAGCCTTAAACAACTCTACTGCAAAGTGGACTGGTTAGAGGATCCACTATAAAGGGCCTGCACAGCTCAAAATGTGATGTGGGCCATATTACTTTATGGGAAGCTGATGCAGGCCACAAGAAAATAGGATAGATGGGAAAGAAAAAATATTTTACCTAGCAAAAAAAAAAAAAAATTATTTTAAAAATTAAATATTTATATTCATTGCTTATGTATTCCTTTTGTAATATTATAAATCTAAAAGTAATATTTTAGATTTATAATATTATGCATCTTCACAACAGGCTTTGCAGGCCACAAAGTGAGTGCCGGGGAGCAGTATGTTGTGCAAGCCTGCACTATACCAATTTTAAAAAGACGGCTTTGAAAATAGTCATGTCCAGTTAATAGTCTAAAACGAGCCATGAATTCCATTCTTGGTAAGTCAACTGGGACTCTACCATGCTGTTTAGCTAAATATGCCTAGCTTTTACCTTGGTAAAAGCAAGAGAGTTTACTTTGAAGGCAGTTTTGTAGTTTTTTTAATACATTTTGCAGTAATAATTACTGCTACTACTGTAATGAAATATTGCCATCAATTTGTTGCATTCAATAATAGCTAGTACAGAATTTCTCAGCTTTTACTGCAACTTCAATAGCAATCATAAAAATTAAGAGCAAAATAATCTTTTTTAATAGTATGGCAGTAATTTCTCAGGTAGCATGTTTAACACAATAATCAAAGAAGATTCTTCCCTTAAGGTTTAACTTGCAAGAATATATGTATCGCAGAAAGTGGAACTATATACTTCGCAGCAGTACTGCATAACAATTAGCAACTGATATGTAAGTGTTGTAATTTTTTCCCCATACAGTTAAGCAATATTTAATGTGAAACATTTTATAAACTGTTTAAAAAGAATATTCTTCACACAGAATGAAGACTTTTAGTATTTCATAATGAACTAAGGAAACCCAGAAAGTGCTAACAATGCTGTAATGAATACACTGCGAAAATCATGTTTATTACCTATCAAATAAATAAATTAATATCACTATACTATGTACATGAATACTAAAATATCAGATAACTTTGAGAAGTTAGTAATAAATATGAGAAAATTACTATGCATGACTTATGCAGGAGAATATTTAAATAGATTAACAGTATTAAAGTGATTAATGAAACTAATCAGTGAAATGAATGGAAAGCAAACTTTTGAGTGAGAAACTTAGAAATACAAATGCAAAGTGCTAAAAGACAGAAAATAATAAAGTGCTTGTCCTTTAAACGACACACTATTTTTTAATCTTAGATAAATTTGTAAATATGAAATGCATATGATGACATAAATAATCACATCTGATTCAAATGTACATTGAGTAATGTTACCATGAGGTTGAATACACATGTAATACATCCTTGGAATAACAATTTATTTGTCAATTAATCTAATTACCATTTAATCATAGAGCTAAGAGAGTTGATATGATTATTTTGAGTTTTAAGGATTCTTAAATACTAGTTAAAATAATCTATATATATAAAACAGTTCCGTAACTGACTCATTCACTGACTGACATACAATGCACAGACCAAACCGCTGGATCTAAAGGGCAGAAATTTTGCGTGACGATTCTTCTTACGGTGTAGGGGTGCACTAAGAAAGATTTTTGAAAAATTCTTCTTCGATTTTTTAAAATTAAATTAAGCTTTTTTTAAAACTTTTTTTAAGTTTGCATTTAAAATAATAATTTGAGGGTTATACAATTTATATCACAAGAAAGATCATAAAAATTCCTTTAAAATGGAATCTTTTTCGAATCTTTACTTCCATTTCCTGATTTTTGGTGAATTTTTAAAGATTAATTTTTAGAATTTAATATATTAAATGCTGATCACATTTCTTTTTCTGGTACTTTAAATAAATTATCGTCACGTGCATAACAACTAAATAGACAACAAATAACAACTAAATGTGGCAGATGATTGGACATTATTTTGTCGATAAAAATATCCCTTATGATTTTTTTTATAAATATATATATTTTTTTCTACATCAATTGTATATATTGATCGTCGTATTTATTATAAATATATATAAATATTTATTTTTTTTTGGCATTAATTGCATACATTGACCGTTGTATTTAATTTGAATGTACTCTGTAGCGAAGTGCGGGTTTTCAGCTAGTCAGTTATAAAATAATTATGACTTATGAGATTTTTATTAAGATCTTATTAGAAGAAATTATGAGCTTAAGAGAGAAGCCTTTTTTCTAGCTATTATTATAAATCATACTTCATGAGGTACTATGTCCTTTTGCTATTCGACAGGAAAAGTTTCAAAATACAAATATTAAAAATTCATACCTCCATAAAAAAGGCTTGTTGCACACCTAATCTAGTGCATGCTGTGGCTATTGACACAAATATCCCATAATTTTTAGCTTTAATGATGTCATCAAATAAACACCAAGTATGTTTACACACTGTTTCTAGCTATAAGAAAAAATACAACAAAAAAACACATTAATTGTTACAAAATATTTTCAATGTCTCATGATTACATCAGTAGCTATAAAACAAAATAAATAAATAATATATATTGTAGTGTTAAACTAAATAAAGGTATCTGAATATAAATTAATTGCATTATACTGCCTTGAGATGGTCAGAGTTCAGTTGTTGAAGTTCAATATCAACCAATGTTTACAACTAAACAGATAATTGGAATATTACAAGCACCTCCTAATTAAGTTACCAGTTAAACCTTTTTTCAATTCTTAATATAATATTGTAACTTATGCTCTCATATCCACTCATAAATTCCTAAACAAGCACTAGGCCATTTTATTTCACTGCATAAGGGTGATTGCTTGTTTGATGGCTAAGCTAACTACGGTGGTGATTATGTCATCTATTTATTGCTGATATTGGTAGTAACTATGCTGGTTTTGGGACTCGCATTCCAGCTCATAGCTTTCTCATATGAGTAGCCTGCCTCACCAAACAATCATTTTATCTATTTTCTATATCAGTATATACTCTTTTCTTCACATTCTAAATGATCAAAGTTATTGAAAATTTTGTCCAAAGAGTAGACCAAATAGTAAAGGGAATTAAAAAAACTCATTAGCAAACAGAAAATTATAATGTAATGTTAAAAATATATATAGTTAAGTGCTTAATTTTCCTGGTTAAATTTTATAAGCTTGATTCCAATACAACCACAAAAATTGGAATTTTCATTATAATCATACAGTACTTGATATTTAATTTCAAAATCATTCTTCAGAAACAATTTCTCAACCTTTTATGATAATTAAATGGATAACCCATCTAATATTTAAAACCTACAAAATCATATCTAATTCTTTAATGTAAATTAAACCTATCAAAATATGACTACTAGAAATTTCATTTTTTTTTCACTATACATTCAGCATCAAAAAACCATAAATTATGACCCAAGAAAATTTGTAAACAAGTTAGGCAGAAGTATCAAAGTTTGACTGAATAAAACTTTGGAGGAATACAAATTAAAATATACACAACTGTGAAATCTTTGATGTTTTCTATAATTTATTTCTGCCAAACTCATTGATATTAATATGAAATTGTACAGTAGAAAAGAAATTAAATATCACACACTTATGTAGAACATTCCATACTCAACAGTAATTGGTCACTAAATTATAATTATTTATTTAAAACAAAAATAAAAAACCTATTATATTGTATTAAAAGAAATTTAAAATTAATAAGTAATCTAACCTTTATCAATATATAAAACAATACTAAATAAACATCATAACATGTTTAAAAGTTACCTCATAAAATTTATCTGTTATTTAATAAGTTAAACACTTACAAGAGTTCTACTTTTAATAGCATCATAAAGCCTTTGAATAACAAAATTGCCCACTGGATGTACCACCAAATTTGCAATATGATTAGAAATATATTGGTCCCACAATTCAGGTTGTAAATCTTCATCAGCTAATTTGAACATTTCATCAAAAACAAAAGAAGCATTCTTGTGGAGCAGGGATAATGGAACACTGAAACAAAGAATTGCAGTTTTGTGATATTTCACTCATATCATGTATACACTTAAACAATGCTAGTTGGTACCCATCACAACATGACGCTGAATATTAAATAACATGACAACTTTAACTGTTGTTAATCAAATACTAACTCATATGATGTTTCTTAAAGTAGTTTTTAATATACAGTTTATATGAAACTTCATTAGCTGAAGATTAAAGTTGATTCTGAAAATAAATGTTTCTATTTTGTATTTTCTATTTATAAAATTTAATAAAACATTTCATTCAGTGTCAAATTCATCAAGCAAACATAGTTGCTAAGATGTGCATAAATGATAAAATAAAAGAAAAGAATTAACTGTGCTATTACAAACAAATTAGAGTTCTAACAGATAAATGTTTTTGGTTACAATCTTTTAAGTTAATATAAACAATTCAGCTTTTAGTTGGTTTTATTATAAAAAAAAAGGGCTCACAAACAAATATCTTTGTGGCTAATTTAAATATAATATAATTTAATACTTTTAATAATGAAAAGAAGAAAAAACTTACTTATCTTTATTCTTCTCTAGAAACAATTTTTCTGATATTTTACTGATCATTTTTTTACAAGATTTCGGATGCCTTTTTGCAGAGCAAAAAATAAGAGCTTCAATCACAGTAGCAGATGAACTATCATTGATATAATCTGTAACCAAATACATAAACAAATACTTTTATATAAAATAAAACATTAGAAACTTTATATAAAAAGTTACACATGTATAAATCAAAAACTGGAACATTACCATTAAAAAGTTAAAAAGAGGGACTTAATGATGATGTTTGATCAAATATTCACAGATCAAACTACAAAAAAATCTCTGTATAAGTAAAAAGGTGAAATGCACTGTGAAAATAAAAAATGTTAATAAGACTTGCTGTCCTACAAGAAAGAAACATTTTATGCAAAATGAACTCATTTATGTACTATATGATACATACTTTGAGTACAGTCAAGGTGGTTCATGAGTATCAGAGGGTTAGAAAATATGTTCTAAATACATTATAAAGAGTATTGTTGATAATAAAATAAATACTACATAAATTTATAACAATCTATGATTAAAAAGGATAAGCTATACTCATCAGAATAAACAAAAACTATGAAACATTTATATTGATTTATGCCTGTTAATTCTTAAAGAGACAAAGTGATATTAAAATAGAAATTATTATAACTCTTCAATGAAAAGTGCTAAACTGAGAGAGTACTTATTTCTTTACATGAGCATCATGATGCTAGCTAGATACTTTATTACTAACTTTCTAAAATTAAATACATTAAGCAATAATATCAATAATGCATAACATATAAAAACATCATAAATGCAGTTGTTCCAAAACAGCAATAAAACTTTATTTTTATGATGCTTGCACGTGTTTGTCAAAAAGTTTTCTCAACATAATACTCATATAAATGAGAAAGAAAATAGTTTCAAACTCTGACAAATTTGGTGATACACACACACATATATATTATATTTATATAAATATATATATATTTATATATATATATATATATATTTATATATATATATATATATATTTATATATATATATATATATATATTTATATATATATATATATATTTATATATATATATATATATTTATATATATATATATATATATTTATATATATATATATATTTATATATATATATATATATTATATATATATATATATATTTATGTATATATATATATATATATTTATATATACAGTGAAACCCCGATTGTACGTTTTTCTTAGGACCAGCAGTAAAAAACATACGAAACGGGAAAGCACAGAATAGAGATTAAAAAAATTCTAAGCATATTATTTTAAAATTGACACTTACCGGATGAACTATTAGAAAAATGTATAATCTTTACTTGTTTTTTGCTTTTAGATACAATTTCTATTACAGCGCGTTCAATACTAACAATTTTTTGCAAATTTGCTTCTTTGTTTGGATATTGGGATATTTTAACATTATCAGTATAGGCAATTTTCACGGACCAGCAGAAAAGGACGTAGGAAGCGGGATAATGTACAAAATGGACAATGTAAAATCGGAATTCTACTGTATATATATTGTGAAGAATCCATTGATTCTCACAATTTAGAGCAAAACCCTCTCATTCAATTCACGTCCCAACAGAAGACAACCATGGAATCCTGAGGCGACGCAGCTAGACAACAGAGCGGCGGAACAAAGCGTTTACGGACAATGCAAACCTGTACGCGATGCGACAGTATGTCAGATTTAGACATAAAGTTGAAAGGACATTAGTTCTGGTCAGCCCCTTCATCGATGATGATCAGGGAAAATTAAGCGACATAAAGCAATCAGCTGATGTGATGACGAAGGAAGTGGCTCACCAATCGGACCTCCGAAAAATTATGTCACTTTAAAGGCGCTAATTAAAACCCTTTTAAATATCGAGCGATCGCAGCGCTAAAATTACAAGTTGTGTTGCTGCAAACTAAAAAAAAGTTCAGTTAGCTCCTAGACCTGCGTCTAGAAGGCAGCTACTCCAGCATGCACCTATGATTAAGAGTTTTTCCCAAGTCCTTGTGATAGGCAAAGTAATTCGACATCCTGTCAATCACTTTTAGACGAAGCAAATCTCGTGAATAAGAGTTTTTCATAAGTCCTTGTGTTAGGCAAAACCTTTCGACTTCCTGTCGAAGCGAATTTGTTGAAATCATATTCTAAGTCCTTGTGATAGGCAAAGATTTTCTCGACTCCCTGTAGACTTGTTTCCAGAAGAAACAGTGTTATAGCTATTGGAGATAGCTCACTTCTTTAGATCCCAGATGGATCTGTTCGATAGATTATCAGCGGTGTAAGAGACTTCTAGCAGAAGTAATTGCTGCGCGTCCTACTGAGCTTCCGTGTAAGAAGAAATAGAACTTTTGAGTTTAGACTCTGAGTGCCTATAATTTAGACTGACGTTCTGCAGCTGAACTTGTTTCCCGCACGTCATTTAGAGTGTATAATCTACTGTACTGGTAACAACCTTTCATCGAATTCATCTCATTGTAAATAAACCATTTTGTTTAATATATTACTTGATTATATCGTCGTCTCTTACGCTACCATTCGGCGAATTCTTTACAATATATATATATATATATATGTGTGTGTGTGTGTGTGTGTGTTAAGTTAGTTATAGAAAAAAATTTTGTCATAGAAATATCTTTACAAAGTTAAATACATCTCCCAATGTTTAGAGGGAAAACATAATTCTGTAATGTTTACAAATACAACTGAAAATGACATTCATAATTTTAAGTGTGCAATGCCATCTGAAGAAACAAAAAACTATAGTATTCTACATGGGTAAGAAAATGAATCAAGTCAATTGATTACATGAGTAATATCCTTAATACATTACGACAGATATACAAAAATAAGAACCAATAAGTAACATGCTGTAATGAAAATTTTAAAATGTTCATGTGAATATATATAAATAACACACACAATCATCACCCAACAATATCATAAACATAATTTTGATTTTTATAATACCATGCATTTTATATTGCATATTTAGTTTACTGAAAATGCTAAAATATTGTAACAGTGAAATTAAAAGAGACAAAACATTCTTACTTACAAATTAAACTTTCTGATTTAGTAATGGATTTATATAACTTTTTCAGCAAATCAGAAAAAAAGGATGGAATCTGCTCTAAAACCACAGGTTTCTGTTCTTTAATCTTTGGAGAGCTTAGATCTATAAAAAAAGAAAAATACAGATATCTTTTAAAAAGATGTACATAGAGTATGAATACCTAGAAATAAAAAAAAGGTTATTTATTTGTATCATTGTAAAAGCTTGCTATATTATATGCAGTCCACAAAAAGTCATATAACAAGAATTGTAAAATGTATGGTCGATTACGTGTTGAATAACTAGACTGCGGAAGGATACCTGATACCAGTTTCTCAACATACACATTTTGTCTTCCCCTTAAAAATTTCCCTGGGAATAAATTATAATGCATTACATATCCTGTACCAGTACAAAAAATTAGCGCAGAAAACTTTCCAAAAGATGAGGAAGCATGTCTTATATTTCTCTACATATTAAACTAACAGATGAAACAGAAGGCAATCAAAATCCAAAAAGAAGACTGTAATCTGATATAGCCAAAAAAAGAATTAATTATTTTAATCACTAGGCAGTACAAGATAACTGCATGTGACAAAACTGAGCTTAAAATGTAGGATATATTGCAACAATGACTTCTAAACAATAGCAACCATGATCAGTTATAATAATTATGCAATTTCAGTGTATTTATGTGTGAGGTAAAACCTTCTACGCAACAATAATTTTAAAAAAAAAGAATAAATCATACACTCATGTTATGAACATTTTATTAAATTACTTTATGTGTTTGATCAAAATAAAAATATGTTAAGAAACCTTAGTGTTCCACAGAGAACAAAAAAGGTCATGGTAACAGAATAGACCATTTTGTCAATTTTTGTAACAATGCATAAATCATTAAATTTAGGTAAAATTTATTATTTTTTATCTCAGTACATTTTTAAAAAAAATGAGACATTACAAATAATTAAAACTGATTTATAAAAAAGGATTATTAACCAGCTTTATGTTACAAATTTTATCTTTCCAAATATTTTTCAAAATACTCAGTTAAAATAAAATTAGCTAAAAAAGTAAGGTATGGATTTTAAAAGTATGATTAAGTATTTTTAACACCTACTAGAGGAGACAGGGTGCATTTACTGCAATTAAAATGAGGTAAAATGATTTACTAAAATGATAGAACAATGTACTGTAACATCACGGACCCTCAGCTTCTGAGAAAGGGGATCACTCTGTAAAAGGAGGTAGCTTGCAACCCCCTTGGACACACCTGCATACTATCCCCTAGACCCCACGGGAAGTTCCAGTGTGGGAGAGAGAGATTGAATCTGACTCTTGGCGAGGGAGGTCGGATGAGTACGGCATTGTTCGGGGTTTCGGTTTTTGGAGGGTGACTCTAGTTTGGACAGAGAAAGCTGCCCTGGTGATAGTTATCAAGAGTTATCCTCTCAAGTTAAGAGTGGAAAGTGGTCTGTGATTCATATGTATATAATTTGATTATAATCATATATAAAGGGTGTATATATTATATGTTTCTCATGTGATCTTTTGACAAGAATGTTTCAGTACGTGTAATACAATAAAAAAAAGGTCAGAGCACAGATAAAAAAAATATAGTAATAAAAAACATTTATGTCAGTCATATATTCAACACTTCCCATTATGAACAGCTGTAATATATCACCATTATATTCAGCTTTAATTCCAAGATATTTAATCAGAGAATCTTGAAATTGATCTAACTATATGCAGAACACATGTAAGCATTTTCCCTTCCATTAAGATCAATTGGAAAAAACCCTAATTTTTTTATATTGTCAGAAAGTTAATTCTTATTACTATCAAAGACTAAATACTCAAGTTTAAAAATTAGAAATATATTGTTCAAAAATTTAATCTAACTATATCTTTTAAACTTTTTTTTAGAATTGCTTGCTTCTGTGAAGAGGCAAGTAAAATAAACAATTTTTTTAAAACATTTAAAAAACAGAAGACAGTAAAAAGCGAAATTTTCAGGCAAAATAAAATTTAACTCTTCAAAAAATAAATCTGATTTCTGGCCAATATCACATGATAATCTAAGAATACATTGTTAAAGTTTACCAATATTTAAAGATAAATTGTTTTATATATGTATATAGGAAAATTAACAAATGAATATGAAATACATGGAGACCAGTTAAACAAAAATTGATCATTTATTTCTTATAAACTTACTCAGGTTTTCAAATTAATTATAACTCTTATATTCATATTTTTTTTAATACATGATAACAGTTCAAAAAATTATATATAAGTGACTTATATGATTTTTAAAGAATGTTTTTTAAATATAGCCACACACTTACCATTAATTGAGACTGGAAATTCTGCTTGTGAAATTTAATTTTTACTCATGAATTCCTTGTTTTCAGCCAAGGTCACCAGCTAGAGCTCTAATCAATGTGCATAACACATGACATGATATTGGGAACTAGGAAATCATCTAAATTTTCTAATGAAAAATTTCCAAATTCTACAATCCA
Organism: Dolomedes plantarius; assembly: GCA_907164885.2. Classification (NCBI taxonomy): domain Eukaryota; kingdom Metazoa; phylum Arthropoda; class Arachnida; order Araneae; family Dolomedidae; genus Dolomedes; species Dolomedes plantarius. The sequence goes on from OU015498.1 coordinate 85,754,541, forward strand.
ATTAATGGAATATATGTCAATGTTTTTTCTTCATGCTACTTCTGCATTCTTTTCAATAGATTCTCCTATAAAATGGAATAAAAAACCATGCAGTAAAAAAAAAAAAATGTAAATAATGATATAAATGTATGTTCGGAGAAATTAGATAAATGTAATATTGCCTCTCTATATTCTCCAATTTCTTAAACAAACTTCCAGAATTAATGAAATTTATCAGACAGATATATTATAAGATAATCTGACCTTTGAGTTTTAGCATATGAAAATATATATTAAGGTATAAACTGACTTATTGTTTCATACCAGACAGACCAAAACTATTAGTATGAAAAATTAATCATCATTATTACCTATTCACAGTAATAACTTTCTTTTTAATTTAATAACATAAAAAGGAAATATTACCTGAATAGCTTTAACTGCCTGATGAATTAATAATTCTGTTATATGACTTGCGTTAGCACTAGTACAAACAGGAATTTTACTGTTGGCAAAAGCAGTCATAAATCTCTGCATAACTGAAGTATCTTTGCATTGTGCCAAAAGCAATTCTAAACAGTGGCTACTAAGACTATGACATGAAAGTTCAACTTCTTTGCCTTCACTCTCTTGAAGAACATTACAAACAAATTCATCTAAAAAAGAAATTTTAGATTATAATTAAGTTCTAATTTAAAACACTAGATTCGTATGATTTAAACAGCCATTAAAATATATATATATATATATATATATATATATAAGGAAAATTACAAAAGGTCATTATATTACAGAATGAATATTTTTGTGAAAATTTCTGCTGGGAAGAGCTAGAGATATTTATAAACAACAAAGCAAATAGCAAAAGTTAATTCTCATATATTTAATTTAATAAGTATTGATGTTCAAATAAACTCAGTTTACACACATGGTGATTGATTGTTCACTGGATCGAAACATGTTTAGAAGATTGCTTTTTAATTTCTACTACAAAAAAAGAAAAAAAATTTCTTGGAATTTCATATGCACCTGTTACCTAGTCAATACAAGCTGAAAAAACCTCTCATGTTGTGCAAAAATATTGTCAATTATTCTTATGGTATTCTATTTGACTGTTGTAATGATATGTTGCTTTCATATATGTGTATATTTATAAAAGTACTTTTAGACCAATTTATAAATATATTTTAAACACCCATTCAAAACTTGGACTTCCCCAAATTTCTACTAAGCAAATAAAAATATACAGATCAAAAATAAAATAGTTTTTTTTTGTGGGCTATAAATAATACAAGTTTAAGATTAACATAAAAAAAAAAAAGGTTCTGTTCAGAAAATAAAGCGTTAATCCAGGGGGGGGGGGGGGGACCTACAGGAGTTAAATTTGAACGAACACTTGTTAAGTTTACAAATAACAACTTAAAATCAAATCAAAATCCCAAATTAAAGAACAGCAAACTAACATCCATGAATTGAAGGAAGAGTGCTGACAGGTTGATATACTCTTCAATTAACTTTGTGAAGGGACTGAGCATAAATAATTCAGCCCAAATGCTTCCCCCCAAAACTGAACTGTGTCCAAAATTTGATAACAGCAAAAGTGTATGAAACTTTAACACACACTTGGTGCACATACTGAGAACATTGATATTTTCTCATTGACACCTTTTCAACTCCAAAACACTGATATACCTTTCATTTCATTGTCTATTCCCGTCCTCATGTCTTGTAAAATATTTTCATAATATTAATCGAGTTTTGGAGAGTAGAATCACATGTGGCATTTTCCGCACTTTCTTCTTTCTCATAATGCACAAAACTTTTCTTTTCCTCGTTTAATAGAAAAGTGTTCTGCAGTTTCTTCGTTATCGAAATAACGGCGTTTCTTTCTATTTGCCCTTTGGCTGATTGCATTGATTACACTATTAAAAATCCTTAGATTGCTTCACATCCCATGCGATCGAAACTCTGAAAATAACACTCTATCCTGGTTGCCAAATTTTCTAAAAGATAAAACCACTCATTAGGAAAGTTGGTTGGTTTAGTTCAGGGTCGGCAAACTTTTTTAGAAAGGGCCAGATTGTAAAATTTTAGGCTCGGCAAGCAAGTAGCAAACATGAAGATATGAGTGGGTAATTTTTCTCATAGACCAAAAAAACGTCTTTTCTTTATGAAGTGATACTTTACATACCATTTATACACATTTTACTAACACTTACCAAAAAAAAATGAATAAAAGATTTACATCTACATGTTAAAAAACGTTAATAATAAATAGATTAAAATTTCTAATGCTAAGGGCCTGTTCACATACGAGTCCGTTGCGGAGCTTTAAAGAATTGAAATACAGTGATTTCCGCTTATAGAATCACATTTGTTATTACTGTTTTTGATTCTTATAAGCAGTTGATTCTTAGTAGCCAGTCAAAATAGGTTTTATGGCTAAAAAAAATATGAAAGTTTTGAAATTTGGGTGGAGTGTTTGTTTAGGCATGCTAATGAACATACTAAAAGTCCCCACCGATCAGACTTGAGCTTTCGCCGCCATCTTGGAAAATGTGTACACTTTTTTGGTTTTTGGAAATATCTTTAAAAATATTGATTTTATAAAAAATAATTAAATGCAAAAATTAAAGAGCATTAAATTATGAACAAAAAATCATTCATAACATTTTTTATATGTCTAACAGGAACAAAGATAATTGACTTTGAAAAGAGCGCACTATCACACCTGGGACGCGCAAGCGCGGTCGCCATCGCGGTGGGGGGAAATACCCGCACATGTGCATACCATAATTAGCCAAATTAGTTTACACTAAATGGGAAGGTTTTTGTATTTTTGCAAATAACTAGGGAAATATTAACTTTACGTAAAAAAAGTTTATTTCAAAAATTAAAAAAACATTAAATTATGTACAAAAATGATTTTATACATTTTGTCGTAAACCTAACAGGAACGAAGATATTGACTATAAAATGCGCGTTGATAATGGAGGTAGCTTTAAAGTCTCGTTGCAGGCGCTCTTCTTTGAATTTCTAACCTCTCCCACATTTTAGCATTTTTTAAACACAAGAAAATAGACTTTAATGTTTTGGCTATGTAGATAATTAATCATTATTAATTTTATACATGAATGTAGTAAACTTGGGGGTATTCACTATCAGATTTCAATTTCGAATAATTGTTCAAGCTTACCTACTTCAGTATTTACGTGTTTTTTTCGGTACGGGGATTCTCCCCTTCGTCAGGCATGTATAGATCGGCTATGGATCCGCTAGCATCGGCCCATTCATCAACTTCTTTCATTCGATCGTTATCAATCAACAGGGCTGATGCCATTCTGACATACCCCATTGCAATTAGTTGCAGGCCGTTGTGCAGTTGATGCCTGCTTTCCGACATCCGCATCTTACTCCATTGTCAGTCTTACAGTTTCAAAACACCATATTTAAAACTGAATCGGGAGCTACTGCATCCATAGTTGTGATGGCACAAGAATTTTCTATTGACGCTTCCAGCCCCACAGGCAGTTGGCCTTTCTTTTTCAGGTGCTCTCAAAGTCTTCCTCATTTTAATTTCGATGGCTCGTATTTGAGTGTGTGCGTTTAAGGTTTCTTGCGATGGGGTTCAGTAGCAAAAATCTAGAAACAGCTCACGGAGATTTTTACATTCCAAATCCGATATGTCCATAGCCGTCAAAAATTATTTTTGCTAAGTTGTTTGGGTCAATAATGAGCTCGGACTGCCCTAGCGTAATGCATGGCCAGGCAACATTTTTTCTACTGACGTAGGTGCATAAATCAAAGTTAGTATTTCTTTCAACCCACTTCCAGCCATTATGTACCCAATGCAACTTAAGAATGACATTAAAAGATGGAATCCACCAAGCCTCACAATACAACTTGATAATAATGGATTGGATGTTGCTGCGACTATCTCTCGAGTTTTAATATACAGTGGTTGGTCAACGTGAGTATGCAAGACTTTTGGTGGCATTTAACACAACTGCTGGGCAGCATATTCCGCACATTGAAAATGGTGTCATACTTGCTTGGTGGTAAATTAACAAAAGGAAGGAGTATTACTTTGGTCTTTTCACAAGGCTGGTTTCTGGTTATACAATGGAAAAAATCCTTCCAGTCAGGTATCCGTGGAAGACCTAACCACTTAACACACATCCAGGAGATATCAGATGGTTTAGCAGTGGTAAATCTTCCGCTAAAGGATTTAAGACATTCAAATCTTCGATAGTAATTGTTTGTAACCCAGGCCCTCGAAAATTTTCAAACGTTTCCAGAGGAATGATTCTCATTTTGCCTACGGTCGATGCGGATGTAAGTTTCGGTTAATTTTTTTATCTTCGTCGCGGGTTCCACTGCTGACGCTGGAGTAAAACAAGCAATGCCCCCCATGCTATGAAACGTATTCAGGCCATCGAGTGTCGACACATTGACATCTGCATTGTCAAATACGAATTGGCAGAATGATCCCTCGCGCATTTGGGGTTTGCGGATGATTATGGCTGACATCTCAAGTGTTTGGGCTTCATAGTAAGAAGAACAAAATCCCAAATTCGAGAGCATTGTTATTAAATTCTTGGAACAGAACTTTTTGTAACAAAAATAAATCAAGACCATTTAGCAGAGGAGACATAAGTGATCGTGGCCTTAGCGCTGATATATGTCGTGAGCTATTGAAGTGACTTTTTTTCCGCCTTAGCAGTCTTTTTTTAATAATCAAGTGCTCCAAAATCAAACTGAGGTAAAAAAGATCGTAAACTTACTACGTGCTCTTCACTTTCGGATGTTGACGCGATTTCTGCATTTCTTTTTAAATTAACTTTTATATTTCCTGGTCTGGTGTAATTTCTCAGACACAACGAATGAACCAAAACAGATTTTAAATGTTCCAACTGTTCATGCTTATTGTCTTTTCTTTGGACACTAGCTCTCTTTAAAGCGTCGATCCCCTTTTCTCCTACATAAATGAAATCATCATTTGACATTAATTTTTACTATAAAACATAGTTCCGTATCAGCCATTGTTCACAGACGCACACGGAACGGTGACTAACTATTAATTGTCTAGGAAAATAGCTAGGGTAAGACGGATTTGGTTGCCTTACGGTATGCACATGCACGTATCTTCCAGCCATCGCGATGGGCACCCACGCATGCGCGTCCCTGGTGTAATAGTGCGCTTTTTCCAAAGTCAATTATCTTTGTTCGTGTTAGACTTAAAAAAATATAATATATGTTTTTTGTAGAAGCTACCTCCATTATCAACGCGCATTTTATAGTCAATATCTTCGTTCCTGTTAGGTTTACTACAAAATGTATAAAATCGTTTTTGTACATCATTTAATGTTTTTAAATTTTTGAAATAAACTTTTTTACGTAAAGTTAATATTTCCCTAGTTATTTGAAAAAATACAAAAAACCTTCCCATTTAGTGTAAAACTAATTTGGCTAATTATGGTATGCACATGCCGATATTTCCCCCCACCGCGATGGCGAACCGCGCTTGCGCGTCCCAGGTGTGATAGTGCGCTCTTTTCAAAGTCAATTATCTTTGTTCCTGTTAGACATATAAAAAAAATGTTATGAATGATTTTTGTTCATAATTTAATGCTCTTAATTTTTGAATTTAATTATTTTTTATAAAATCAATATTTTTAAAGATATTTCCAAAAAACCAAAAAAGTGTACACATTTCCAAGATGGCGGCGAAAGCTCAAGTCTGATCGGTGGGGACTTTTAGTATGTTCATTAGCATGCCTAAACAAACATCTCCACCAAATTTCAAAACTTTCATATTTTTTTAGCCATTCGTCAAAATCGGGTCTATTTTGACTGGGGTATAGGGCCTGTTCACATAGGAGTCCGTTGCGTGCGTTAAGGAAAAGATGACGTTACGACAAAAATAAACCAATGATAGGCCTCCAAACGATTAGCAATGAAATTTTTAACGCCTATGATTGGTTTATTTTCGTCTCAACGTCATCTTTTCCTTACCGCAACGTAACGGAATCCTATGTGAACAGGCCCTTATAGCCGAAATTTAGGTTTTTGGACAGGCACACACACACCTATATACAGAGGCTGTTTGCAGATTTTTTAGACGATTTTGGTAAGCGGTAATAAAAAATGGTTTGCTGCAAAAGAAATAATTGCAATTGTACTATGTTTTTAAAAGTAAAAATTATCGTCTACGGCTTGAAAGTTTTGTTTTTATTCAAAATGGCGTTTTAAACAAAGCAGTGGTTCGAAGGCTACATTTATGCTCTTTCCGAAGAGAAATATGCATACTCCGTTATCCAAAAACGATGTGAGAGTCATGGGTTTTGTGATATCTAAAGCGTCGATAGGTAATATCGTCAACAGAAGGAAAAACACGTCAATTGGAGCCTCAAGTGGTTTAAAATCTTAAGAAAAGCGACAAAAACGCAATGTGCAAATCGGCTTCTATCCAAATCATATCCGCTGAACGCAGGACACGCTGCAGATTCTATATGAGAAAACACTTATCCAAAGAAAAATGGAAAACATTGCACTATAGATGAATCATGGTGTATTTAAAGATTGCAACAAAAAAAAGAGCCATTTATTATCCTAAAAGGGGAGAAAAAAATTTATGTACATGGTTCAGAGAATCGAAAGAAAGTTTTCTAAGGGATTCATGATTGTTGCTGGTTTTTCTTATAATGGCAAGTTAAAATAAAGGGAGTGGAAAAAAATGTCAAGATTAACTCCAAATACTATCAGTAACATTTATTATCGCCAATTTTTCTGATGAAATACATCGCTTTACCCACAGTGCATCAATCTGTGAGACTCCATCAGGACAAAGCTAGCATCACACATTAAAATCCACTGTAAAATTCCCAAAAGAAATGGACAAAAAACACTGGTATCAAGGCCATACCCTTCACTGATATCCTTACTAATCTCCCCGATGTATCACCTCATGGATTTTTGTGCTTTCCGGACTTTTAAAATCTGCATTATCCAAAACGTCGTCCCAAAACCCTTACAGGACTCTGGAAAAGCGTTCAGGAGGAATGGGATAGAATACCTCTTCTGACACTTCAAAAAGGCATTATTATCTGGAAATTGCGGTGTCGAAGAGACAGTTCAGAATAAGGGATGTCAAATAGAACAGTTTAAAACACAAGAATGTTATGTAATTTAGTTTGTGAATACAATATACATCGTCTAAAAAAATGGTGTGAACAGCCTCTGTATACATATATTAGATATTTACCATAAAATACTCTTTAATTTACGTTAATTTATCTTTTATTAATTTTTTTTTTATAATTTTAAAAAATACACTTAATTTCTAGAACGAACTATAAGTTAGATACACATGATTATAGTAGAGAAGAAAAAAAATCCAATATTTTTACAACATACCTGCTTAACAGTTTTAACATTTCAACTACAGGAAGGGAGCAAGAAAAAGTTTTCTATGGTAGTTGACGTAATGAAGTTTTCAGGAGGCTGTTTCAATACTCTTTCAATATTAATAGTCTCAGACGAAGATTCACCTTCTAGCTTACGTTTCACGGTTTGATAACGTACTGAATCTACTAATGTCATGTTTGCCCAAGTGATAGTGGACACTTCGCCGAAGAGTTTCTGTGTTTGAGGGTCCAGGAAGCCGCAACCAGAATGTGGGAGGGTGGGAAAAAAAGGACCCCTATTTTTGGTTTGTCAGTGCAGAAAAGTGAATCGACCCGGACGGTAAAGATGCCCCTAGGTCAAGCTAATAGGACATGTTGTGCTAAATCGTTTAAGGGTAAACTATTATGTTATGTCTAACAAAGAAAGGAATGAATTTTAAGACTATATTCCATCCCATCTTATCAATCTTTCTTTAAAAAAAAGAAAGAAAGAACTTCGTGCCTTTTTAGGGTTTAAGGGCCTGTTCACATAGGAGTCCGTTGCGTAGCGTAGAGTATGAAATTATTAACCAATGACAAACTTCGAAACGATTAGCAATGAATTTTTAAAGCTATGATTGGTTTATTTTCGTCTTAACGTCATTTTTTCCTTTACGCAACGTAACGGACTCCTATGTGAACAGGCCCTAAGTGTTTTTTTTTTTTTGAAAAAATGAAAGGTAAGCGAAGAGTGTAAACTGATTCTTATAACCGGCGGATTGATTCTTTAAAGCGAAAATATTAACATGGAAATAATGCTTTTTATTTTGTTTTCGCGATATTGATTCTTATAAACGGTTCATTCTTATAACCACTGATCACTATAAGCGGTGGTTACTGTATATTTAACCAATGACAAACCTCCAAACGATTAGCAATGAAATTTTTAACGCCTATGATTGGTTTATTTTCGTCTCAACGTCATCTTTTCCTTAACGCAACGCAATAGACTCCTATGTGAACAGGCCCATAGGAGTCCGGTAGCGGAGCGTTAAAGTATTGAAATATATTTAACCAATGACAAACCTCCAAACGATTAGCGACGAAATTTTTAGCGCCTATGATTGGTTTATTTTCGTCTCAACGTCATCTTTCCTTCAACGCTCCGCTACCGGACTCATGTGAACAGGCCCTAAGAATGTAATTGTTTTTTCTGGGATAATATTTCATCATACTGGAGTTCGAAATTAGTACTTCCTACCATTAAAGTTGTTTGCAAATGGTCATCTGTTAAAAATAATCTGAATTGCGATTTACATACTTCATTTCTTTTTGAGATGTCTTTTTTGCATGGGTAAGATACTCCTAAAGTACGAATATAAATCCCCGAGCATATTATTTTAATTGAGCGTATTTATCTTCCGAAAGATATTTATAAAAGTGAGTTAGATCATTTTCTTTAAACATCATTTTTAACATATCATTTCGCAAATCAATCACTTCCAGTTGAAGGTCTGATGGAAGCTACAGTCAAATGGATTTTGAAACATGGAAATATATTTTGCACTTGCATCAAGATCCACAAAACGCTGTTGTAACTGTAGAATAAGTTCAGACAATATATCTTGCACGAATTTTGGGAGGAATGTGGATTTTGCTAATATTTGAAAGTTTTTACAGCATGGAAAAACATGGTCAAATTTGTTTACAGAATGGTCACATTTGTTTAATGTTACAGCAAAAACTGTTTATACGAACACCGGTTATAAAAACATATCGCTTAAAAGAACGGAATTATTAGTTACCGGCCAATTCTCATGTGTAATGAAGGATATAAAATCCGGTTATAATAACAAAATTAATAAGAACATATCGCTTTTAGTGACTTAAAATTAATTTGTTTCTGGAAAAATAAACCGCTTCTAAGAACATGTTAATTGAGAAGTAGCAGCACGTTTTTCTTCAACTATTTTATCCATTTTTTATCTAAAAAAAACGGACTGAAATTAAGAAACTTCGAAAAAGTTCACATGCTGACATAGAAGAAGCCCTTTTGCATTGGTTTAAGAATCAAAGGAGTGCCAACATTCCCCTAATCGGGCCGATTTTGCAAGCGGAAACAAATGAATTTGCGAAGCTCTTTAAAAACATGATTTCGTTTGTTCAACTTCGTGGATTCAGAAATTTCGGGAGACGCATTCCATTGTGTTCGGAAGAATCAGTGGAGAATCGAAGGCCGTGCCACCAGGTTTGGTTTGGTTTGGAGCGCTACGGTCAACTTTTTGCTACACGAAGGCTAATTAGACCGGGACCTACAGTTAAAAGCCGATTCCGAACGGCTAAAAACAGCCATGCCAACAGTGGGACTCGAACCCACAGGATCTGAACCGAATGCCAGCGCCCTAGCCATCACCTGGCCGCCGTGCCAACAGGAGTTTCTAATAACTGGCTTAAAACCTTTTGGACTACGTTCAGAGAAGGTTATGAAGACCATGAAATCTTCAATCTTCATTAAAAAAAAATCGAATTGTTTCCTGCATGTTGGTTTTCTTAGGGTTGAAAATCCTCCCAGTTTTTAAATTCAAGACGCTAGATATGAAACGCTTCAAGACCGAGATTTGCCAATTGAACAAGATTCACTTCAGGAATATGAAGACCATGAAGCTAAAGAAGGAGCGAAAGCTTCAATGGGGAATTCTTCGAAAAATGGACCAATTATGGTCGCTCACCGGCAGATAGCGCGACATGTCAGCAAAGGGCGGATTTTTCATTGCGTTGTATGGCCGTGCGGTTTTTAAAATGATTTAAAAACTTTTAAATACACACACACACACACACACACACACATATATATATATACTAGCTGAAAACCCGCACTTCGCTACGGAGTACATTCAAATTAAATACAACGGTCAATGTATCCAATTAATGCCAAAAAAAAATAAATATATATATTTATAATAAATACGCCGATCAATATATACAATTGATGTAGAAATATATATATATATATATAGTATATATATTTATAAAAAATCGTAAGGGATATTTTATAGACAGAAATGTCCAATTCGTCTGCCGCATTAGCAAGTAAAAAAATTTTTTTTTGTCTATTAGTTGTTATGCACGTGACGATAATTTATTTAAAGTACCAGAAAAAGAAATCACGTGAACAGCATTTAATAAATTAATTCTAAAAAATTAATCTTCGAAAATTCACCAAAAAATCAAAAAATAGAGGTAAAGATTCGAAAAAAGATCTCATTTTGAAGGAATTTTTATGATCTTTCTCGTGATAATAATTTTATAACCAATGTATTTTTTAAAATGCAAACGTAAAAAAAGTTAAAAAAACAGCTTAAAAAATTTAATTTAAAAAAATCTAAGAAGAATTTTTGAAAAAATCTTTCTTAGTGCACCCCTACACTATTAGAAGATCGCCATCAAAATTTCAGCCCTTTAGGTCCAGTGGTTTGTCTGTGCGTTTGTATGTCGTCAGTCAGTGAATGAATGAGTCAGTTACGGAACTGTTTTATATATATAGAATTATAAAGAGACATTGATATTTGTTGCCAAATGAAGACATGAATAAGTGATATGTACAACAACAAATACGTTAAACGATAGGAGTGAATTATTTTTGCGATATCATGGACAATATTTTTGCTTGACTCATGGACAATTATGTGTTGAACTCTCTAGGTCAGGAAATACGGAGAATCAATTTATTTAAAAACCTTAATAAAAAACGAAAAATGTGGTACACCAAGAAGTTTTAAAATAAAGGTTTACCTGCCCTATCTACTTAAGATAGAATAATTGTTCAACCCGGACAAAGTCGGGACGGGCCGCTAGTACGAAAATAAAAAAAGGATTTTAAGTAAAGAATGTTTTTAGAATTATTTTAAGCACCTAAAATAGTATTCAAATTAATATTACGTTAGTTAGTAATGAAAGTTAATTTTTAAAAGAAAGAGGTGTGCTTGAGACCGTAGTTTTATCAAAAAATAAAAAAAAAGGATTTTAAGAAAAGAATGCTTTTTTAATTATTTTAAGCACCTAAAATAGTATTCAAATTAATAGAAAGAGGTTAAGAGATGAAATAAAAATACAAAAATAAAAAAAGGATTTAAGTAAAGAATGTTTTTTTAAAATATTCAATTTTTTTAAAAATTATATTCTTAAAATAATATTCAAATTAATATTACGTTAGTCAAATTTTAACGTTATTTTTTAAAAGAAAAGAGCGTGCCTGAGAACGGCTTGTTTCGAACCGCTAACGTCATAACAAAATATGGCCACCAAGGTCTTTGGCGTGGTGCTATCGCGTGATGCCCACCGCGATAGCACCACGCCAAAGATCGTTGAAGTGTTTGGTACAAAAAGCGGTAGAGGATAGTAGCGGTAACAATGGAGATTGTTAAGATTAATACCCTAACTTTATTTCTACTGATCAGATATACATAATATATAGCCTATGTCCATCTGGAATAATGTACCTTTCAAACAGTGAAAGAATTTTTCAAATAGGTGCAGTGGTTCCGGAAGATTACCCTCCACGTACAAAATCGCTTTCTCTCTCTCTTATATATAATTATAGATTATAGAATATAGATACACATTGGTATCTCAAATTAGAGTAAGAGATGAAATAAAAATAAAAAAATAAAAAAAGGATTTTAAGTAAAGAATGTTTTTTAATTATTTTAAGCACCTAAATAATATTCAAATTAATATTACGTTACGTAATAATTGTGTGCACGGCCGCCATCTTGGATTTTTTGCGCCAACTTGGCGATTTTAACCGTGTTTTGAGGAGTGGAAAATTTCTCGCCAATGTGTTTTAAGCGGTGTTTTCAAAACGCTGGACTTTGAATTTTTTAGCTTTTTTAATAAAACCACCTGTTTAATTATGAAACTTAGAAAAATTTTTGAAAAATCATTTAAACGTTGAATTTAGATTTATTTTGGGTTTTTGATAAAAACCACTTTTTTGAAAAAAATCATTCTGAAATATTGGAAATTTTGTGTTTTTCTTTTAGCTTTTTAATAAAAACGACCTTTTTAAATTGTGAAACTTAGAAATATTTTGGAAAAAATCATTTAATCGTTGGACTGAGATTTTTTTTGTCATTTTTAATTAAAAAACTACCTTTTCAAATTATGATCCATATGAAAAATTTGGTCAAACGAATTTACTTACAGATAAAATTTCAATGCCATCTATTCAGTTTACCCTAACTCTTTGACTAATAGCAATGAATCACCAAAATATTATGCCAATATATTGTTAATTGAAAAAAAATACAGCATTTTCGTACCACCTAAATAACTTGCAATTTAAAAATTATCTAAAATTCAGCTTTGAAAAATGTAAAATATTATGAACCCATAAATTTATGGTGAGTAAACCAGATCCTCTTTTTTTTTTAATTTTTTTTTTTAGGGTATTGTGGTAATGAAATTTTACTTCAGATTTGACCTTAACCAAATATTTGGTGCATACAATAAAATCGGGACAAGGATTATTTGACCATTTATCCTGCTGTGTTGGAAATAAGAAAAAAAAAACCCTTTTCCTAAACCAATAACTTAACCTTAACTAACTTTTTAACTTAGGTTCCTAGGGAGAGAGAAGTTGAACTTCAGTTATTTAAATTTATTTGTAATCCACTACAACTTGGAATTATAAAATATTTTAAAATATATTGTATTTAAAATGTATACCGTATTTTACATTTTACGAAAAAATGATGGCAGATAATTTTTACTTCAAATAAATGAAATGGTGTATCATTATAGTATACTAATTGACAATCGATAAACAACATTAAAAGCACTTAAATTTAATAAGTTAACGAAAAAACTGATAATGGATTCAAAAATTTTCTACAAAAGACTCTTAGTTTAAAAATATTTACTCTTTTGAGTATAGTCAATTTGACTCTGATTTCCAGGTCAAGCCAGATGTGACCTAAAATTATTATACTGTAATTAAAATATCACATCAGAAATAACTGTTTGATCTTAAAATTAGAGAATTTGACATTGGGTTATTTTTCCAGAACGCAATAATTATCGCCATGCGAAATGCGCCAAACCCTGGCGGAAAAATCCAAGATGGCGGCCGTGCACACAAATCTAGAGTATCCCCCCCCCCCTAACTTTATTTCTACTGATCAGATATACATAATATATAGCCTATGTCCATCTGGAATAATGTACCTTCAAACAGTGAAAGAATTTTTCAAATAGGTGCAGTGGTTCCGGAGATTACCCTCCACGTACAAAATCGCTCTCTCTCTCTTTATATATAAGTATAGATATATAGTATGCCCACTAAAGTCCCTTCCCACCCTCTTAACTTCGGAACGGCTGCTGCTATATTCATAAAAGTGGTGTCTAGGTATAGTAAAGTAGCCATGCGCTACTGAAGGAAACCACCTACCGCGCCACCTGGTGGAAAACTGCGGAGTTAGCATTCCTATCTCGAAAACGGAACGAGACAGGGAAAAAAAGTGATTTACAAAGTTGTAGAAAATCATCGATTTAGTACGAAAAGATACCTCGTAGACATTAATGAGAAGACTACAACCGTTAAAACGCGCATTTGTTTATTCGTGATTTCCTCAACTGTGACGTGACAAAAGGATCTGAGAAAGAAAAAAAACTAATTTTAACAATATACCTTTATTTTAGATGTTAAAACTTCTCACCGTCAGCTGCAATATACATTTGAATCCTCGTTTGAATCTCACGTTGCACACGTTGGAGCATTGAGCGTGACACGTTGGCACAAGCCTCCTTAACGCGTCGTTTAAGGTAATGCAATGTTTGTGGAGGGGTCGCAAACACCTGCTGTTTCAGGTATCCCCACAGGAAAAAGTCCATTGGAGTCAGATCAGGCGAACATGGAGGCCACTCTTCGAAACCGCCATACCCAATTATTTGGTCCCCGAATTCTTTGACGAGGTACTGCTTCACTGGCGATCTCAGCTTTGGAATACTCAGCCATGACCACGAGCATCAACATACTACAACCCCAAGAAGATGTCTCTTTTATAGCTGTCTCAGGTGAACAGGCGTGACGTTTCTTACGTATTTGCATACTGCAAAAATTTCGAACACCAAGCGCAAGTTGCGCTGAGTTGGTGCGACATTATTTTACACGATCTACGCACTGTCTACTCTGTTTATAAAGACAATCAATACAAGGATGAAACCCTCGAGGTTTGAACCGCGGTCCTTTTTATTGGGGATCAAAAGCGATATACCACTGTGCACATTGTGGTGTCGTGTTTTGCCCGAAAGATAATCATATCTCCTTTCGTTCAAGTTTCGTGACGTCACAGTTTAGGAAATCACGAAAAAACAAATGCACGTTTTAACCGTTCTATTCTTTGCATTAATGTCCACAAGGTGTCTTTTCGTTCTAAATCGAGGATTTTCTACAACTTTGTAAATAACTTTTTTTCCCTATCTCGTTTCGTTTTTGAGATAGCAATGATACCTCCGCAGTTTTCCACCAGATGGCGCGGTAGATGGTTTCATTCAGTAGCGCATGGCTACTTTACCATACCTAGACACCACTTTTATGAATATAGCAGCAGCCGTTCCGAAGTTAAGAGGGTGGGAAGGGACTTTAGTCGGCATACTGTATATATATATATATATATATATATATATATATATATATATATATATATATTTATTTATTTATTTATTTATATATATATGTATATATATATATATATATATATATATATATATATACGTATATATATGCAGTCGAACCTCCATATATCGAAGTAGCAAAATGCCGGAAAAAAATTCGATATATAGAAATTTCGATATATAGAATTGATCTTAGTTTTATCATAATTCTCCTAAAACATTAAAATTTAAGCTAATTTTCGTATAAGAAACTCCATTTTCAATTTATATGCGAATCACATTAAATGAAATTTAATAACTAAAAATTAAATTAATGTGAAAGATTTATTGCGTACTATATACCTTAAAAAAAAAACAATAATCTAGTTAGTGGTTACAGTGATCACAGTTACATTCTCTAAAAAAAAAACTACGAATATCTTGCTGAACAGCCAGTTTTGCGGAAAGTTCATCAAAGAAATGCTTGTATTTATTCAGTCCATTAAAATCTTCATCAGGGATGTTTTCCACGAATTGAAGTCCGCGAAGTATTGTTTCAAACGCCAAAAATTGGGAGATTTTATTCTAAAGTGGAATAAAATCTCCCAATATGTCGTGAAAAAAATTTCGATAATAGAGATTTTTTCGATATATAGAAACAGTTTTTCTAAGTAATGAACATGGAGATTTGCTAAGAGTTCGATATATAGAAAATTTCGAAATAGGGAAGTTCGATATATGGAGGTTCGACTGTATTTATACAGTGGTACCTCGACTTACGAGTTTAATTCGTTCCATCATGGAGCTCGTAACTCGAAATACTCGTATCTCGAATCAGTTTTCCGCATTGAAATGAATGGTAATGCCATTAATTCGTTCCGGGATCCCCCCAAACACAGCAATATTTGTTACATGTTTTTAAATAAGAAAAATGTGCTTATAAATGACGAACATTATATAAAAACGCAATAAAATAGAATGTACTGCAATAAAGTTGTTTTATTAAGTGTAATGTACAACATTTACCTTGGAGATAAGACTTGAAGATGCCGATGGAAGAGGAGGAGAAAGGCTGAACTCAAAAAATTAAATATTATTCGTTGATTTTTTACCTTTTTCTCCCCGCTTTCCTCACTTTCGCTTTTATTATCAGCTACTTTCTTGAAGTGAACGAGTGAGACACGGAAGCTGGGCGATTTCACTGTGGCTGTAATGTCCACATTCTTCTTTATGAGAATCCGAAGAACATTTTCTCAGATTCCGTAGAAGGGGTAGAGCTTGCGATCTTAGGACCAAGGTCATCCCATCCCCTAGACCTCATGGAAAGTTCCAGTGTGGGGGAGGGAATTGAAGCTATCTCACTGCGAGAGAGGTTGGGCGCTGAGCGGTTTCAGAAGGCGACTCAAGTTTGGGCAGAGCAAGCTGCCCCGGGTGGTAATTGTTGAGTGTTAATCTCTCGGTTTAATACTGAATAGTAGTCTCATAATATGTATACAATTGTATAATAATTGTACATAAAGGTTGAAAATATTATATGCTTCTTGTGTTCTCATTTGATGAGCACGTAACATGGCATTCGCTGCTCAAAATAGCGGTGAGATATCTGAAGTTTGCTCGTAACCCGAATTTTAGCTCGTAACTCGAAGCAAAAAAATCTACCGAGAGAATTCTCTTATCTCGAAAAACTCGTAGGTCGAGACACTCGTAAGTCGAGGTACCACTGTATATGTATATATATATATATATATTTATATATATATATATATATATATATATATATATATATATATATATTTATATATATATATATATATATATATATATATATATATATATATATATATATATATATATATATATATATATATATATATATATATATATATATATTATATATATATATATATATATATATATATATATATATATATATATATATATATATATATATATATATATATATATACACTCAAGAGCCAAAACATTATGACCACCCCTACATTTTGCAATGAATTCGCCTGGATGATGTGGAAGGCACGTGATCAGGTGGAAGTGGTATTTAACTGCTGCTGGAGAGTCTGAAGAATCATTTTTTCACTTACTTCTGTGTGTGATGAGAAAGGCTGCGGATCTAAGCGACTTTGATAGAGGGCAGATTGTAATGGCTCGAAGGCTCGGAACAAGTATTTCCGAAACTGCACGACTCGTGGGTTGTTCGCGACCTACAGTTGTTAGTACTTATGCAAAGTGGATGAATGACAGTGAAACCAGCAGTAGATGACATGGTGTTGGACGTCCACACGCTATCAAAGAAAAAGGTCGTCGGAGACTGTCTCGCATGGTGAAGCAAAACCGGAGTCAGACAGTGGCTCAGCTGACAGCTCAATACAATGCAGGGCCAAGTAGAATAATATCGCAGCACACTGTTCAGCGGACACTGTTGGATATGGGGCTACGCAGCAAACGTCCCACTCGTGTGCCTTTGCTGACCAAGCGTCATCGCCAACTGCGCCTGCGCTGGGCCCGGGAACATCGCGACTGGTCCATGGATCAGTGGGAGAGAGTTGCCTGGTCAGATGAATCACGGTTTGTCATTCATCACGCCGATGGCCGTGTCAGGATACGCCGTCTTCCAGGCGAACTGTTGCTCCCTCAATGTACAGTAGGTCATACTCAGGCCGGTGGTGGCGGTATTATGCTTTGGGGGACGTTCTCTTGGGCGTCTCTGGGACCCGTGGTTGTGGTAGAGCAGACCATGGATGCTACAGGGTATCTGAACATCATTGCGGACCAGTTGCACCCTTAAATGGCCTCTGTATTTCCAGCTGGAAATGGAATGTTCCAACAGGACAACGCCCCGTGTCACAAGGCTAAAATTGTGTTGGAGTGGTTCCAGGAACATGATGCTGAATTCCAGTTAATGTCCTGGCCACCTAACTCACCGGATCTCAATCCGATAGAACACATTTGGGATGTCATGGGACGGCAGCTCAGAGTTCAAAGACCACCAATTCGCAATATCTCGGATTTGCGTGACCGTTGCTTAAACATCTGGTACAATCTGTCTCCGGCCATCTACCAAGGACTTCTGTCATCTATGCCAAGGCGGGTTGAAGCTGTGTTGCGCGCAAAAGGTGGGCCAATTTATTAATGACAGGTGGTCATAATGTTTTGGCTCTTTGAGTGTATATATATCTAATATATAAAAATGAAAATTTGTCTGTCTGTCTATAATTGTATAGAAATCCACAGTTTAGGAGCAGAGATCGTGAAATTTTACATACAGGCGTCTTTAAAAACAGCCGAGGGACTTAAAAACTTCCAAAATCGAAATTAATTACCGTTAATTTTTAATTAATAAAAAACCAACAATTTTTGAAACTAAATGTAAGCTGTTACTCTTTGTGGAATCACCCCTCTGAATATGGCGTCCAAGTTAGGGTTAGTTGGCAAACAGCGAGTGAAAAGATAAAAATAAATAAAATCATATATTAAATCATATATTAAATCATATAAAGTTTCAAGTCATATATTAAACCAGAATAATAAATGAAAATAATAATCTTTCAAGTCAGATTTTATAGTCTAAAATAAATCGGATCCAACGACACTCTCACACGCGATGGAAAATTCGAATCAACCACGCTAAGTGTCACGAGATCTTTTTTAATCGCTACTGCAATTCCCTCGCTTATATCTTTGTGTCTATTGAAGAGTTAAGACTAAGCTTCTATTCTGCTAATTATGTCTTAAAACTCCTCTTACTCCATAAATACATATATATTCACCAACCCATAGCAATTTTCCAGTAATCTTAGTACGAATATTTTTGTATTTACTCAATAAAAGCAGCATGTCATCGTGGCGCATTCGGTAAAATCGTTCATTTACTACGCTCCACGACTCGGGTTCGAATACGGATCGTACAAAATTTGCTACACCTGTATTTTCAGCTTTTTTATGGAGGCTTTTTTATTTCACCCTTTATTTTATTATTTTTTAAATTATTATTATTATTATTTTTATTTATTATTATTTTTAATCATTATTATTTTATTTTATTATTTTTAAAAATTATTATTTTATTTAATTTTATTTTTCATATTGTTAATGTGTATAACATTTCGTATACTTTTTTCTATGTTATTTATACTGCGTTTAGTTTTTTAATGGATTTTGGTAGGTTTATTATAAATTTACATATTTTATGTTTTACTTTTCAGGATTTTTTGCTCCAATGATAAAGACTAAATCTTTTCTATGTTATTTATACTGTGTTTAGTTTTTAAATTGATTTTGGTTAACAAACATTCGACAATTTGACATTTTTACTTTTCAGCTTTACTTTTCAAAATTCTTTACTTTCCTAAAGACAACTCGACATTTTTCCTTTTCAGCTTTTAGTGGTTTATTATAAATAAATATATTTTATGTTTTACTTTTCAGGGTTTTTTTTGCTCCAATGATGAAATGCTAAATCTAGCTGAATTCTGAAGAAATTATTGTAAATTTATGGTTTTTTATGTTGGGTTTTCTTTTTATTCATGCTTATAACATTTCACATGCTTTTTATTCTATGTTATTTATACTGTGTTTAGTTTTTAAATTGATTTTCGTTAACAAACATTCTTAAAATCCCGGGCAACGCCGGATAAATTATCACCTGTGTAGGTTGATAATTTATAAATTTTAAAACTGTTACCACATGTATATTTACAGATCCACAAGAACTTTCCAATATTTTTAATTAATAAATAACCAACAACTTTTGAAAGATGCGACTCTCAATTCACAGACGTTCAGTAGATGGCGCCACTATTTTAAACTTTTAGTATTCCAACCATGAAACTACAGATGCTTCATGATTCTGTAGCTTCATGATTCCAACCAATCTGAAAACCCGCACTTCGCTACGGAATACATTCAAATTAAATACAACGTCAATGTATGCAATTAATGCCAATATATATATAATATATATATATATATATATATATATATATAATAAATACGACGATCAATGTATACAAATGATGAAAAAAAAACAAAAAAATATATTTTTTTAAAAATCGTAAGGGATATTTTTATAGACAAAATAATGTAGAAGAAAATATTCAAATTAAATCTAATAGGACATACTAAAGAATATAGTACAGTTTGAGGAACATATCTTTTACTGTATTTTAATATTTTTTTTGGATAATGTCCAATCGTCTGCCGCATTAGCAAGAAAAAAAATATTTTTTTGTCTATGTCGTTGTTACGTGATGATAAATTTATTTAAAGTACCAGAAAAAGAAATCATATAATCAGCGTTTAATAAATTAAATTGTAAAATTATTTCGCTTGAAAAGCTAAATATTTTATGCATGCAGCTTATATTATTATAACTATCTTTATATTGTAACGTTAACTTCATGCGCGAGCATTATTTTCTTATGTTTTTTTTATTATTATCTTTATAATAGCTTTATTTTCATATTCTTTTAAACAACTATCGGCTTGATTCATATTATGTTGGTTTTTTATTAATTAAAAATTAAGGGTAATTAATTTCGATTCCGGAAGTTCTTATCTTTATTATCATATGCTTTTTCATTTACGAATTATTCAAATGTTGGATAAAAAACTTTTGCGCAATTTATACATTTGTGTGTGTTTAATTATTGAAATTAATAAATTTATATTTCTGGAGAGGATGTTTCAGTTTTTAGTGGTACTATGATGAAAGGCTGAATGTACCAAAATTCTAAGGAGTTTATTATGGAGAGAAAAGGAATTTAATATGTAGAGGATGTTTATAGGAGTTAAATGTGGAGAGGAGTTGAATGGTTTGCAGCCCTCAATCAAACACTTCATTTTTTAAGAGGCAACGCTGCAGTCATATCATGGTTCTATTAGAAATTTCTGCTGAACCTGTAATTGCAGCTTCTTTTTTGAAAGGCTAATTCTAGATGAATTCTGAGGAGTTTATTATAAATTTATATATTTATAGATTTCACGAGTTTTTTTTTCTATGTTATTTATACTGTGCTTAGTTTTAAATTAATTTTGGTTAACAAACATTAGAGAATTTGACATTTTTACTTTTCAGATTTTAGTACTACAATGATGAAAGGCTGAAATTCTGAGACTCGTATAATATTTCACATATATTTTTTCTATGTTATTTATACTGTGTTAATTTTTAAACTGATTTTGGATAACAAACATTCTTAAAATCCCGGGCATCGCCGGGTACTTCAGCTAGTATATACACTCATGGACAAAAAAATTAGCGCACCAAGAAGGAGTCGTCAAAATGAAACGAAATTTTGCATACGTAATGACTACTTTGATATAAGTAAATGATAAGAAAATCAAAGAAAAAGGATAATTTATTTCAGAGAAAAAGGCAAAAGAACGGAGGAGTTAATACTCTGTTGGACCCCCTCTAGCGCGAATGCACGATGCGATACGATCGGGCATTGAGTCATACAAGTTCTGTATGATGTCTTGAGACATTTCGTTCCATATTTGCTGTAACCTTGCCTCTAGTTCGTTCAAACTCGTGGGATGCCCAACTCGTCGTCCCAAATGATCCCAGATATGCTCGATTGGAGACAAATCTGGGGATCGGGCAGGCCAAGGAAGGGTAGTAACAGTGCGGAGACAGTCTTGTGACACCCTTGCCGTATGAGGCCGAGCATTGTCTTGTTGAAAAATGGCTCCTGGGAGCCGTTGCATGAGTGGCAACACATGTGGTTGCAGGTTTTCATGAACATACCGCTGGGCTGTCATGGTGCCACGGAACAATACTAGGGGTGACCGTGTATTGTAGGCAATGGCACCCCATACCATCACACCAGCTGTGGGAGCGCATGGATTGCGAAAAGAAACTTTCAATACAGACATAGATACTTTTTAAAAGCAAATGAAATTTTTATATGCGGAATTCTAAGCACAGTAATACCCCGACTTTAGCTAACTCGGAGTTACGAGGTTTTTTATTTTAATAATTTTCCCCTTTTAAAATCTTGGAATGAAATTTCCCCCAAAAAAACTTTAAATGGTGTCTGGAAGAAACTTTGTCCAATATTTTTTAAAAACGAGACGTCCCTGAAACTGATCATATTGCTCATGTAATAAAAGAAGCCGTCGATCTTGCCAAGCAATTAGTTATGGAAGTCGATGGAGATGATGTCAACGAGCTGTTGAATTCTCATCTTGAGGAGCTGTTGACAGTCGATGATCTTATAGGTATGTGCGACCAAAGTATCATTGAAGAATCCGACACTGCAGACCCAATTTCATAACAAAACCTAATGACAATAATAAACTTGACAGAAGGCCTCAACGCAATTGAGAGAGGGTTACAGATTGTAGAGAATATAGAGTCTAATCAAGATCGCGTGATCACGACAAAGTAGGGAATAATCTCTCTATTCTAAAAAAAAGTAACTGGCGCTGCAGCCGCCGCCGCTGTCAAAAGCTTGTCACGCTATCTCCTCCGAAACCGCTGGGGGTATGGGGTCGAGACCGATTCCAATCGATGCAGAACAATGTGGGGAAGAAAGTAAGACATGTCTCATATTCGTCGGACTTTAAGTTTTTTTAAAATTTTATGTTTCGTGAGAAAATATTGACTTTTTCATGTTCAGATTACGATAACTCACCAAAAAAGGATCGTAGAATTTTTTTTTTTTTTTTACAATCTAAGACTACAGACATTTCTCCTTCAAACAAGACCTCATTTGTTTAAAAATAATTTAAAACAGACTGATATTTTTATTAAAATTGAAAACCCACTTTTTGGAAAAATTTATGCGTTTCGAGATATATAAATTCGATGCTCTCAGACTTATTATGTTACAAAGAAAATATTTATATCAACTTGAAGATGAAAGCTTTCTCATTCATATAAACTTCATTTCAAGTCTCTATCTTAAAATTTCGATTTTTGATTGAATTTTAAAGAAATACTTCAAAAAAATCTTCTCATTCGCTTCCTTTGCAGAAGGACATGAAAGAAGATCCAATTTTTCACCCATAGACGGGCTTCATCCATTTCGCCGGGAAGGGGGGGGGGAAGCTTCAACTGTAAACAAATGAATGACTCAATCGCTGTAAACAACTATTGAGTCATTCATTCACTTGATTCACCAGAGGAGCGAGCGTAGCGAGCCTAGGGGCGAAGCCCCTAGTAATTTAAAAAAAATGTTAGTCTGCTATGAACGAATTTTTCGCGGGAGAAAAAAGGCGTTAATATGGCATACTACTTTATAGGATTTTTTAAAACTATCAACATAATTTTTTTAAATATCTTGTACACATGTATTATATTATTATGTTATACAATATTTTAATTTTAATACAATATTTTCCTTTTAAACTGGTGTTTTTGTAAGTTCTTGGTCCCAATCAGACAATATTTATGTGTAGGGTAGACTGGGGCTTGTTGACCCATTTTTTCTTCAATATTTAAAAAATAATAATTTATTAAATTTTTTAATATTTTTAGTTTGTACAATCAACACATCTTAAAGCATAACCCCGTATGAGAAAATGTTTAAAATATTAATTAATAGTTTCTATATGAAGCTCAGCAGGACATCAAGTCACTGGGCCAACCTGCCCCATCGAACGGGGCAGGTTAGCCCTCTCAGTTGATTTGATTTTCGGATTACTAAAGGATATGAAGAAACACATCAAATGTAATTTTAATATGGTATATAAAAGACACAAAGGATAAGAAAAGATATTTTGTCCAACTTAACTACTGCCTTCATCGACCTTTCTCATCATCACAATGAATGCAAACATAAAATATCGTCTCCCCAGTGACACGATTCATGTGCTCAACGATTGCATCTGGTACATTGAATCCAGTCTTCTCCTGATTTATTGATAATTTTATTGATCTTTTATAGGCTTATGAATGTAGAAAACAAACTCTTGGACTGCGGGGCATCTTGAGCCACTGGGCCAACATGCCGCGGATAAAATGGGCCAACTTGCCCCATATCGCCATTTTGGCTTTTGATCGTTGTATCAAATATTCTGTTAATATTTTTTCAAATCAGTAGGTAAAAAATTAGCTCTGAACAACGATCTTTTAGATTGCCATTCACCTAAGTGAAACTTTAATTTAGAAACAAATCAGAAACGATTATTTATAAGTGAAAAAAAAAAAAAAGAAAAAACCTCACTTCAGTGAAAATTTGAAGCGGCTTTCGTTTGATTGCTTCTTTGCTGCTGACTCTGTTATGGGTGAAAGAAAATGTGCTAAGACACACGTCGCTTATCTAGTAACACAATCTACCGGATAGTTTGAAAAATATCGCAGATGGGCCAACATCTACCGTCGGTCCCACCAATCGCGTAACTTCGGGGTATTACTGTACTCACTTTTCCATTTTTAATGATAAGCGTCCCGCATTGGCAAACAACAAAACAGCACTTTTCGATTTTCCGTACTGTTGGTACTAATGTCCGATAACCGCTCGATTTCAATACTTTAAAATCATATTTGAAACATTTTGTTTTTATAAAGAACTAGACTGGAAACCTCTTAATTGAACTTCAAGGTCCTCCAAATTCAACTTTGTCCGAAATCAGCCGTCCGAGTGCCTGCAAAATTTCTTAGCGTGCCACCTGAGGCCCGCGTGCTATAGGTTATCTTGCTGTTATTCTCTTTATTGTATTCGCTCATTTATTCTTCTTTATTGTATCATGGATTCAACTTCGGATTCAACTTCGGATCGTTGTAAACCCAGATTCTAGCTAGTTTTGCTGCTGGATTCTTCCAGCAGAAAAATGCAATGCGCTCGAAATGCTGTTTTGATTTTTTTTTTCTTCTATTTCTGATAGAATGTACGCATCGTGTACAGAGTCTATCTAAACAGTCGATGAATTTTGAACGCTATGGTCATGTTTGGGCTAAAATCGATTGTCTTTCCTACTGAAGAACATTTTATTAGTGAACATTTTATTAGTAATGATTGAATTACATATGACAAAATTCTACCAAACTATCAAGGGAAAGCTTCTAATTTGTCTCATAATTAAATAAGGATAATCTATATATTATTTCTATAACTTTTATTAACAGAACTATTTTGAGAGAACGGCTGAACGTTAAAATATCATTGCGGTATCAGAATGAAGATCTAACAGTGTATATGTGCCAGTCGGAGAGAAAAATGCGATTGGGACATGTGTTCGGGAGTGGAGGATCAGCAAAGTTACCATGTAAATGGGAGTAGTCTACGGGAAGAGCATGCGCGCTCGCTTATTCGTTTACAATTATTTTTATCGCTCGCACACTGAACTTTTAAATAAAAAAAAAACAGGCCAATTGTAATACATTTTATTTGCCATTGCCCTTATCTACATTAAGCGCTTATTTCAGTGCCACGTTTGAAGTGCCCATGGTTGTCTATGATCAATCTTATAATCAGTAAATACTTCATCAATATGTTAGTTCCATAGGTTTTTTTTTTCTTTTACTTAGAGACCTATTTTGAGATTACGTCTGAACAGAAAAGTAAGGATGAGGTATCAAAAGGGAGTTCTTTGAACAAATTTGTAAATTTGTTTCGGTCATCTTAAGTTTACCTTTGTTATTTGATATGAGTTTATCCTTTTAAAAAAAATCAACCTTGGATTTTGGCGGTTTTTTCTATACTATTTAACAGTAATAATCTTCTATTAAGGAAGTCAATCTGAAAAAAGTCATTGCCCCTGCCGACGAGATGTCTAACAAGGTGCCATCACAGTTTTGCCAGGAATACGATTTGCCGTCAAGTTGCTTCATTGAAACTCAGCAAAATATTTTTCTGATGTTCAGCAACAAGAAGCGACCGTACCTATGGAAGAGGAGTCTATGATAGAAGTTGAAACTAAGATGCCCGATTAGCTGTTTAGTTTGAGTGCCCGTGACAATCAGCTAAAGTTGATAAATTAGATGCAAAGACTGAAATGCTAAAGTTCAATAAGCATTGAGCTGCATAAGTTAGAACGACATTTGTTGTTCCGAAAATGAAATGAAATTTGTTCGGTTTCAAGCAACGGGGACACTAGTTTCGCTTAAACACGTTACTAAAAATACATTTTTCACAAATTTTTAATGGTATTTAGAAATGAAATAGAAAAGTGTAATGACAAAATACAATGAAATGAAGCTTAGATTATGCATTGATACTTTCACAGAATTAGAAACCAAATGGATTTCGTCTTCATCAATAACATCTTTTAATACTTCCATAGATCCATTATTAGGTAATGGTTGGATTTGAAGAACAGAACACATCATGTTATAGAGGTCAACGTTGCTCATTGGTTTGGAAGTGTATCCTTTGCGAAATCCTGCAATTGAAAAAGCAGAAAGGGATTAATCCAGTTGAAGAGATTATGTACAGTATTATAATTACTTTACAAAGAATGTAAGAAAAGCATGCATCGAAATAAATTACTTTACGTGCATTAATTCAATTATGGACTTGTAGATAATATAAAGTGTTAATTTTTACTATTGTCAATAATTTAAATAAAGTTTTTTTTCCTAGCACGCTGCTAATGACTGAATGATATTTAATTTTCTCTATGATAGTACACTCTTAGAAGAAGAAAAAAAAGAAAAAAAAGACGCACCAAGAAGGATTTAGCCGAATGGGACGAAAATCGGTAGATGTGATGTACATGAACAGAAAAACAAATGATTGCAATTTGAGAAAAATTGGAGGATTTATTCAAGAGAAAGAGCTTCACAAAGTGAAAAAGTCAATAACGCGTTGGTCCACCTCTGGCCCTTATGCAAGCAGTTATTCGGCTTGGCATTGATTGATAGAGGTGGCGGATGTCCTCCTGCGGGATATCGTGCCAAATTCTGTCCAATTGGCGCATTAGATCATCAAAATCCCGAGCTGATTAGAGGGCCCTGCCCATAATGCTCCAAACGTGCTCAATGAGGGAGAGATCCGGTGAACTTGCTGGCCAAGGTAGCGCTGGGCAAGCACGAAGACAAGTAGAAGGCATTATCTTGCTGAAATGTAAGCCTAGGATGGCGTGATATGAAGAGTAACACAATCGGGTGTAGAACATCGTCGACGTACCGCTGTGCTGTAAGGGTGCCGCGGATGACAACCAAAGGGGTCCTGATATGAAATGAAATGGCACCCCAGACCATCACTCCTGGTTGACAGCCCGTACTGGACTGCACGGAATGAAATTCGTAAAGAATTTATGACCTGAAATCGAAATTTCTCCTATTTAATATCCAGCCAGTTGCGCAGTTAAGATGCGCTGCAGCGTAACATGTTTATTCATTGGCCGCCAAACTTTAAAATTTTGCATTTTCCGTCGAAACCTGTATGCATATCAATTTGTGTCCAATTTGCATAACCCTTTCTAGGTGCGTCGTTTCTTTTTTTCTAAGATGTATTTTAGGTAAGGAAAGTCGAAGTAAGTGCATAGTGCCCACATAATTTCTTAAGGTCTTTAAATTGTAATTCCGCCATATGTGGGAACGTTCAGTTAAACACACGCTCTTTCACGTGATAAGCACCGAAATGCGTTTACGCTAAGATTAACATCCAGGGATGGTTACAAATCTCACTTGCACTAATCAGTTGTGTCTGCGTGAATTGTTATCAGTGATCAACGACCTTAGTTGAAGGTATTTCAAGACATTTAAGCTGTAAGTAACACCTTTAATATTGATGATTAATTGTATTTCAAAATGTTTCTCGTACTTCTGAATTTTTGGCCGTTGAGCCTGGTCTGACTTACCCCACAAAAGTTCTGTATTGGGGTAAATGCAGATGTCGCTTTAATTTTTTATTAGAAAAATTTCCCTTTTCACGATTCCTAAACTGACTCTTCGCTACTTAATTCATTAAAATAAATTTGAATGAATTTTAAAAAAATCTCCACTGTTCTTATTTTCTGTTTTTTCCCTTCGCTTCACTTTTCTGGATCCGCGAAGGGGAAATACGCATTAGTCAACGAATCTTCGTTCAGTTCAAGAATTTGGAAGAGCAAAAGAATCGCCAACGAACAGGTTAATAGCACATACCCCACGTCACTGCAGAGAAAAACCAGCAAAAAATAAAGGCCAGATACGCGCTAGACCCGTTTTTGCGTACCTTGGATCTTACAAATATTTTTGGTTCTGGAAATTTGAAATTGTTGAAACAAATAATTTAAAATGCATCGTTTGAAAGAGAAGGTTTTAGTGTGTAATCTGCAAAAATTTTCAACATTTCTAGCTGCTAGAATCACGTTTATACAGGCATACGAGATTTACATGAGTATTAAGTTCCACAGACCGGAAAAAACATTCTTATGTACCGAGTTAATTCAATTCTGTAGTACATTTCATGGCCATGAAAACAAAAGAAAATGTCATTACTACGGATATAAATGATTCAACGAGTTGGATATGTTTTCGAGAAGCTCGAGGTAGCCTTAGTGGCAGCGCGTCGGCTTTCGGCACTGAAGGTGTTCAGATCGAATCCCGAAAAGCGCCATTAAATACCTCCGTGTCTAGGCCGGATATGAACACGTTAAATCCGCAGACTGGAAAGTTCCCTTTATGAGGTCAGAGAGGGTGGGAGAGGGTACGACCCCCCCCCCCCCTCAGATGCCGTCCCTGGAGTTGCTCGGACAAAATTGAGGTGTTACTTGACTAAATCAGACTCCGACCCTTGTGGTGCCATTATAAACCGGAGCCGCTCCCTTCAGCCCTCTACCCTATATGGACCCTGGTCTGGATTACATTCCGACCAGGGGACATTAGAAATAACAACAACAGATATGTTTCCGACATCGACTAAACTTTAAACTAAAACGCCGTCGGGTTTCAGGGTTTTTATCAAGAGATGGGTAATTACTCAACTGATCAACTGTCGATTACATTACGTAATGAAATGTCTCACACGTTCTGGTGAAGACTATCACCAGATAGTCTTCAAACAGTTCAGATGTCTAATTTTGACGTCTGAACTCTATCACCAGATGTCGAAATTAGACATCATAAACTAATTTTGATGTGGATAACAAAGATGCTTGTACAGAATGACCTTAACCGGATTTGCGCTTTCAAAGTATCAGCATTTTTCAATTCCTACTATTAGTTCACACTCTCCCTTTATATATCTTGTTCAAATTTTCAATCGTTAATAAAATACTTTTTATTCATCCACTCAAGTTCAAATACATTTTTTTAAACTTGTAGTGGATGACACTTAATGTTAATACAGTTTTTTCAAATATTAATTCATTAATTAAATTTAATTAATTAATTTTATTTTTATATGGGAGAAAAAAAATTTCTCGGCAATAATGGTGTTCACAGAATCGAGCCAATATTAGTGCAATTCCCCACCAAAAAGTAAATTTTTCAAAAAGTAAAATAAAATTTTTCTTTGTTGACCTAAGTAGGAATTGACTTAAATTTTTTTTTTTATATTACTTGTTTGTGATAATTGCGATAGGAAACATTTCATCTCGGCTTCAGTTATTTTAACAAACTGCTTTAAATTTTCTGCTATATTACTGCAATGACTATTAGATAAATATTGCCATTTTAATTTTTAAAATCGAGATATTTAAATTAAATTTTTTTTAATATCGGAGCTTTTTACATTTTAATCGACGGTCCCCAATGATCGACGCATGCTTAACGGAAAATACCGCCCTTCATCGGTGACTGTCCGTGACGGCGTCTAACGGGATAATTGGGAAAAAAAACAACCAGATTCTTAAAATCCACATTAAATAATGAAAATGTCCCCCAGTTTCGAACTAATTAATATAGTTTTTCATCACGTAGGGCCAGGGCCGTTACTAGGGTAGCTGCCGCCCGTGTGCTAGAATAATTTTGCCGCCCCCCCCCCCTCACACCGTATGGGTTAATTGAAATTTCTCTGAAATATTTTTACCTTAAATGAAACAACGAATTACAGAAAATATTATAAATTCAGTTTATATTTTAATTTTACAATCTAACATAATAATTATTAATGTATTGATATAATAACCAAATGAATACGTTATATTAAATGCATACAACACATATCTATTAATACATATACTTAATAACAGACAGTCAAAAAGCTTAAAAAATCTTTGCTTTTCATGCCTTTTTTAATGCAAATTCTGTTATAATATCTGATACATCTATATCTTCCGAAATGTCCTTTTCTATACTAATAATGGACAAGTCTGAAAGCCTTTCATCTATTATTAGTATAGAAAATGATAATACACCTCAAATAATTTTTTATTATTTTAAGTTTAAAAAAGATTCTTTCCCCGCTATCCACAGTCACGGGTAATGTTAAAAAGATTCGTATGGCAATCACTAAATTTGGAAACAGATAGATGAGGTTACTTGTAAATAGGTATTGAATCACATTTAACGCGTTCATTTCAGGGGAAATAAAGGATGCAACGTTGTCAATTTCATCGCATAAATCTTCAGCTATAATATCTTTTTCATTTTTAAATGGATCATGTAACATACTTTCCACAGATTTACATTTTGTAGACCTATTTGATTTATCTGTTTTAAGGAAATTATTTAGGTCGTTGAGAAAATTGAAAACTGTGTGATGTTGTTTTATTTGTTCGAACTTTTCTTCTATTTTTTGATAATGCAGTGTCCAATGTTACAAAGTAAAAATTAATTTTGAATTGGTCTTCTAAATTTTTTATAGCCTCATCTTTACATTCGTAGTCAAATAAACGTTTTCTTTTTCGGGGTCTAACAATATTAACCAGAGGAAATGAAGGGTCGCAATCGATATCTTCTGCAATATTTTTTGCCTCTTCTAAAATATCACTAAAACTTTTATCTGACCTAATATTATATAAATATGTTTTGGTTTGTTCTAACATTAAAATAATATTTGGTAGTATAGTATCCGATTCCTGCATAGCTTTAGTTACGATATTAATTTTTGTTAACACATTATACCATGTAATAATGGAACAAATAAATTTAAACGACTTAATTTTCAGAAGTAATGAATTTGCCATGCTTCTAGTTTCAGAGTCTCTAGTATTATCAGAATAGAGCAGGCCCTGATTTTCCATTAGGCCCGGGCCTAGAGGCCCCCGAATGTTGGGGGCCCCCAAAAATTTTAATTTTAAAAGGAAAAAAAGAAAAAAAATTCCCTAATTCAATTTTTTTTTAATTTTACCGTATTTAATAGCAATTTTTTTTATATAATTCGCAATTTTTTCAAATTTTATTGCTTGATTGGTTCATCATATATATAGTTATATGTATAGTTCATCATATGTAAGTTATAGTGTATATAAGGGATTAATAAGTTTTTCTGGTTGCATTGTATTGGTGTTTTAGTGATGAAGTTAATATGTTGTATTGCTTTTTGTTATTTGATAATGTTCTAGGCTTCTACGCTTCAAATAGCTAATTCTTAAATGGTGCTTTCACAATGATTCATGATATATTTTTTTTTTTTGGTGTGTGTGTCAACTTCAGTGTTAGGGGGCCCCCATCCCGAGTTGTACCTATAGTCAAGAATTTTCTAAATCGGGCCGTGGAATAGAGGGTATATAAAGCATAATATATTTTTGTTAGATTGTATCTAAGAACTTTTAGCGCATCTATTCTGCTTTCCCATCTAGTATCTGAAAGGGGTTTAAGCGTTAAAGTTGGGATTTCATTTTTTAAGACCTTCCAACGTTTAGTGGATGCGGAGAAGAAAACGTATAGCTCCTGTTCAATTACAAAAAAGCTTGTAATTTCTAAAGACGCTTTTGCAGCGTCATTAACAACTAAATTTAAACTGTGGGCCGCACAAGGCACATAAAAAGCTCTAGGGTTTAAGTCAAGAACTTTTTTTTGTAAACCATTATTGCGACCCTTCATATTCGCACTATTATCATAACCCTGCCCCCTTAAATCCCCCAAACAAATGTTGCGAGTCTCCAAAAAATCTAATAAAAAATTAGTTAAACCATGTCCTGTCGAATCTGGTATTGAAATAAATCCCCAAAAATGCTCCCAAATTTCTATTTGCTTTGATTTATTATTTAATAGAACAAATCTTACTACAACAGTAAGTTGGTCTTGGTGACTTAGATCAGGGGTGGAATCTAAAATAATAGAATAATCTTTACTAACTTTTAAGAGCAATATTATTTCATGTCTTATTTTTTGACCCAAAAGGGAAATAAGTTCATTTTGAATATGAACACCTAAATAATGAAGCATACTTGATGGATTTCTGCTAATTCTAGTGAGGTGGTCTGATATGGTATCATTAAACTTTGCAATTGCTTCAATTAATTTTAAAAAGTTTCTATTTTGTTGCTCGTATAACTTATTATTTTTGCCTCTAAAACTCAAATTTTGACCGGTTAAGAATTTAACGGTATAAATTATAATTTTTAACACCCATCTATCTTTTTCCATATTTATTAATTTCTCATTTAGAGAATCAGTAGTTGTTTTAGAAGAAATTGATTTATTTAAATCAATCCAAGATTTTGTATTAGAAATGTGACTTTTTGATTTTTCATGACGTTCTATAATCTCAGTTAAATGTAAAGAGTCCAGATCTGATTTTGAATTTGCCATCTCGCATTCATCAAAAGATGGTAAATTTAAAATTTTGCCTTTTTAGCACTACTTTCTTCAATTGAAGTGAAGAGTTAAAAAATAGTTAGTCAAAAGATTTGCAGTTTTCCATTAGTACAGTGATGAAGAATAATAGTTACCTAGATTTATAAAACCCTCGAAACTGAACTTAAAAAAATATCTCTTTTATAAACCTAGCTCAGCTAGAATATTCTTTCAGTGAAATATCGATTTTTAACATTGGATATATAACAGTTATTACAAGTCTCAACACGTGTCGAAGGAGAGATTCAAGGTAAGATTAGGGAGAAAACCCATTCAAGACCGACTCGCGGGAAGAGAAGTAAGTATAGGTGCCTAAATCTCTCGGATTGTGTCAGTACTTTCTTCATCACTGGAAATAACTCGTCGTACTGTCTATTCTTAAAAAGAGGATAATTTCGGAAGTGGATATTTGTTACAAATGGTAAGTCCCCATTATGTTAAACTTAGTACATTTTTATTCTAATATTAATAATTCAAAATTATCCAAAAAAAAAATTTTGAAGAAATAAATGAAGTTACCTGGACCAGTTGCAAAGAAAATGGTCCTCATATCATGTACATCGTCAGGATCATATCCATTGTCTCCATAGTACTGGTCTGGATATTTTCCTAGTCTTTTGGTTGAATCATTCAGCTGATATGAAATTGAATATAGAGATTTTCAAACACAGTTTTAATTCAATCAATATATATATATATATATATATACAGTTGAACCCCGTTATAACGAACTTCAAGGGACCAAAGGTATTGTTCGCTTTATCCGGTGGTTCGCTATATCCGAACCGTTAAGAAAAATGCTAGAGTTCACAAATTGTACAAATCATTAGTTGCAATGTGCATTCAATAATGATGTATTAAAAATGATAAAATCTATTAAAAATTATCATTAATGAATTAAATCGGCTAAAATTGATTGCATTAAACTGACACAATACTAATTAATTACAATAGGAAAATGGCGGGACCAAAATTTTCGTTCGTTATATCCGTGAGTTCGTTATATACCGTGTTACGGGGTTCCCCTATAACGGGGTTCGACTGTATATATATATATATATATATATATATATATATATATATATATATATATATATATATATATATATATATATATATATATTTAAAAATATTATATTTCTAATGGACGACTTTACATTTAGACAGAATAAGCAAGATTAAAATGCAATGAATTGATCTGCCGATGTGTACTTAAGTCATAAATGCTCATTTTAGCAAAAATTAATATATTTGACATTTACATAAGATGAAATAACAGAACACGCAATTGAATAACGACTGTTTTGTAATTCAATTCTTAGCAAATATGCATCTAAAAGTTCAACCTGAATTTCAAAAAGAAAAGGCTCTCTTAAAAATGCCATGTTCTTCAGTGGCAGTATGACGTCCCAAGCAGAGCGAATATTATCATTAAAAAAGGATTGTTTTCTGAAACACGTGGTCTGAAAGAAGAAGAAAAAGAAAAACACTCCATAGCTTTACGGAATCCTTTGACTCCAAAATTAAAGGTTTAGATTACACATTATGCAAAGATCGAAACAAAAAACCACGACACAATGCTATGAATCATGCCGATCAATGAAGCTGTAACTAAGAAAAATAAGTGAAAGCTCAGAAACTTTGTTGATCGCATATTTTTGTGCTATCTGATCAGCATTTGCATTTATATAGAGAAGAAACAAATAGGTAAACAAATTAAAACTTTATTATTGTTAAGAATTACAATCGACTCAGAAGTGCACCTGTTTGCCTATTGCCACAGGACGAATTTGCCCTACAAAATACTAGAATATAATTTTTATTATAACAGCTGATAAAAATAAATCTAGGCAATAGCAAACTTCTGAATTTTCTCGTTTGTAATTCTATCGGCCCCTTCCAAACTTCAGTAAAGCAAAAGCTGCCCACACAAGCACAATATTTGTAAGAATGTGGTATCCTGTCCTCAGTAGAAGCAGGGAAAAGCAAGTTATATGAAAATCGGGACAGGGGTGTAAACGATGACTATTTTACAGCTGTAGTCCTGGTATTTGGCTCTTTTTTTTTAGTGTTCGCAATGACATTTGGTGAATTCCTGATGAAAAGGTGTCATCTGTTGGTCATACTTAGAACAAAAATTAAATTCATCTTACAAATTTGACGAGAAATCGTTCCAAAATGGAACAAAACATGAATGTTTGCCTCTAGAAACTACAGGTTTTTTACATATATATATATATAATCATCATTCAGTTTAGTGGAAGATGGGTTCATTTTACATTTCACTGCTGCCATCTGTCGTCTGAAAAAGGACTTTTTAGTTTTAGGCTAAACTGTGCTACATGTGTGTCCATGAAAATTGTGCTAGCTAGGCTCGAATCCGAGAGAAAAGAAGGGAAAATCTGAGCGGTTTTCAAAGATGGCAAAATAACTAAATATATCATCTCAAACCCTCTTTGTAGGCCGTGGACAAATTACATCTCAGAATAATGAAGAATCATTAAATCCTAAAATTTCGGAATTAATTATTTCCGAATTGTCAACAACACGAACAGATTAAAATATTTAACTAAAATATCTCAAAATAAACCTTATAAGTGGTCTGGTTAATGACTAAAAATCCCCTCTCATCATTCCTTAAGAATATTACAGAAATGGACTTATTTTTTCGTAACCATACAATAAATGTGGGGTTCTTTCGGAGGTCTGTAAAGACATGTAAATACTTTATCACCACTCTTACTTTTTATTATGCTTCCGTGCTTTCGTTTTTAATCTCCCTAAATTTAGTAAACAGCAGATCTTTTCTAAAGCATGTTGGCTTTAAGTCAATGAAAATGTTTATGTATGGCAATGAAGGAATTCGTTTAATAAGTTCATAATTCCCCTATTCTTTTACTTCAGGCGTTTAAAAATAAACTTTTATTTCTGCATACATTTATTTTGTTTTGAATAACGTTGGCATTTCAAAGAGTAACAAAACATACTTACAGCTTTTAAATAATATCCTTTTTCGGCTTTTATGAAAATGTCATTGACCATAGGGCTTTTCTTCAAGTGGTACCAATCGGGAATTTCTTCTTTTTTAAATATCTTTATACCACTTATTTTGGCCTCCTTTAAGTCCTTATATAACTGAAATTCACAAAAAAAAATAAAAATAAATAAATAAATAAAAAATACGAAACTGTAATCAGGATATTAACCTTTTTACACACACATTGGAAGTTTCGGGACTAAAATACTAATTATTAACATCGTTTTTGTGTCCAAGCCGGAAAGGAGCAAGTGAATGTACGAAATATGCATTATACAATAAAGAAAGGGATTAGAATTTTAATACCAGTAAAAATTACACCATAAAATGCTTTAAGGTATCATATATGTAACAGTACATTTAAGACTACGCATTCTGTCCAAATTATATTTATGAAGAAATATAAATCCATAGTTACAAAATAATTTTCTGCCTCACACGGAATATAAAAACAGTTTTTCAGAGCGTTGAGACAATCAATATACAATAAAGTAGAGTCTCGATAATCCGAACCTCGGTAAGTCGAGTTCTGCTTGATGCGAGGTGATTCGCAGATGTTTAAAATCAGATTTTTTGT
This sequence comes from Dolomedes plantarius, assembly GCA_907164885.2. Taxonomy (NCBI): domain Eukaryota; kingdom Metazoa; phylum Arthropoda; class Arachnida; order Araneae; family Dolomedidae; genus Dolomedes; species Dolomedes plantarius. The sequence continues at coordinate 85,790,807 of OU015498.1, forward strand.
AGAATTTTTGTTAACCTGAAGGTACAATGTTTTGAGTAATTTTGGGTGGAAACGAAGTTTGTAAACTCTGAATCGGAAGAAAACTAGAGTGTCTCAACATAAAACGTCCATCTGGACAGTTTGTGGTTGTTTAGCAACTCCCCCACCCCCACACACTTTTTTTAAGGTGAAAAGTGAGGTCTCTGTGAATGATGGAATGGGTCCACAAACAATCCAGGGCTTTGCGACGAATCAGCGCCTGTAGGCTTCCGTAATGACCAGACATTGATCGAGCACCATCAGTGCACACACCTATGCCCTTTGCCCAATCCAAATCATTTTCCGTCATAAATGTGTCAAAGATATCGAACATACCTTCAGCTGTTGCACTTCCAGTAATGCTTTTACAAAACAGAAGGTCTTCAACAATAGTACAACCATCAATGAAACGTACATAGCTCATGAGGTGTGCTTCCTTATTGCAGTCTCCTCTAGTTGCAATCCAATTTAATTTCCTTTCAACTTTTCTATCAATTGATCGTTGAGATCCTGAGCCATGGTCTAGATTCTTCGATTGACGGTGTTGTTCGACAAAGGAATATTCGCCAGAAGTTTCCCCGCATTTTCTCCTATCAGCCATGTCCACAGCAGCCGATAGAATTAATTCCTCAACAGTAGTGTAGACCTTTTTGCACTTCGCTACTCTATAAGCCACCCTAAATGACGCCAACAAGGCCTTTTTTGTCACTCACGCTTGCTTTTTTTGTTGGTGCAAATATTTCATTTTTCTGCTAAAATATTCACGTGGTTTGTTGACCATGTTGGGATGCGTTTTTTTAAGGTACCGTCTCAATTTACTTGAAATCATGCTCTCGGATGATAGAACTTTAGAACAGAGATCATACACTGCGGTCTCTCCTCATCATTCACTTCTATTGAAGTGAAGCCAAGAAGATGTCTTCGTATTTGCGACATTTTCGCTTCTTTCCACGCACGTCACATGTCGATGCATGATCTTTATTAGTTGTTTTCCCCCCTTTTTGTCCATTTTCGTCAAGGCTTTCGTCAAGTTATATAGGAATAGACCTTAGCAATAGATTAGATTGGAGATCATGGGCGCTTAGCGGCACCCCTGATCTCTTTGTGTGGCACCCCAGGGTGCCGCGGCACACACTTTGGACACCACTGCCATAGGGCAAAATTTCGGACAACTCTGGGGGCATCGAACGAGCCTGGGTCAAGTATGGACGCGGATTTCGTTGCTGATGAGATGGAAAGGGCTATGGAGGTCGATCCAGACCCATCGGACCCACTTGGTATACCCAATATGGCGACGAGGGCCCAAAATCGGACTTGTACCGGGGCCGAGTACTACTTTTTTTTTTTTAAAAAAAAACCTTCTTTGACAACGACTTTGGCCATAAATGTGACAATCGCGACCGCCTGTGGTTCAAAAATGATTTGAAGCCTACCAATAGCAGTATCACTGGCGTACTGCGAGAAGAGTTCTCTACAGAGGACGTGATTTGTTTCAAGATCCGTAACATCTGTAAGGCACAACTGATAGTGATCTAAGGGGCAGACACGATTGACGTTTTCACGAAAATAATTGCGGCAGTGTCCGACTCTGCCCATTTTTTTTTAAGTTTAGCTATTGCTGCTTTGTCGGGTGTCTTAAATACTATGATTATACATGCTATAAATACGCATAAACACTTTCTATCTGCAACCGTTGTTGACCTCATCATTATATCTTTGCTCCACAGTGCAGCTAATAATAATAATTATAAAAATAAAATCGCGACGTGTAATGCACACAGGTCTAGTGATGACGGAGGCTGGTATTAAACTGGCACCAAGACACCAGAGCCCCATATGCGTTCAGGTGTGGTATTTACTACTAGTGACGTCGCGCTAAAAAAGGACGAATTTTGAATTTTTCAGATACCGAATTTCAAATGACGGAATGATGAACCTGTATTTAAACAATTTGTAATCCATAGTAATAAAACCTACGATGTAATGCCTCAAAAGAGTTAAAAGTACTTTTAATCAAACGTCCACTGCAGCCTTTTGACGTCATCAAGTTTAAGTTGTACTTTATTATCTTGATTTATTCTGTCACTGTCTTTTTATGCTGATTTCAATATAGACTCCTACACTGTCATTGTTCCGATGATTGACCTTAGTGCTCAAAAAAACCAACTAACTGTCACAATTCGAGCAGTATGACGTCGCAAACAGATAGATTTGAGCGCGTTATGATTTGGATAAGGGAGTAAGAGAAAAAAAATTATTTGCTAACCGATTTTATGACGTTACCGCACAGTATTTTCCTGCACACATTGACAATTTGATTAAAGTTGATAACAGTATATGAACGTTATGTTCCTCTGAAAATTCATACTCTATTCATGGAGAAATACTTCAAGTCTCGGCGAATTTCGAGGACGAAATCTGGTTTGTACACCGGTTCATACCAAATGCGAACCTTCCCAATAAAACACTGCTTTATTATAGTCAAATATCTTGACGATGGAAAAATCAGATATCAGCTTTGTAGAAGAAATGCAGCTATTCGTGAATAACATTTTAAAATTCCGTAAGAAAGCCGTCAAAGATGTGAAAGGTAGGTATAGTCTTATTATTAGCCGCATACATTCGGCAAGCATGTTTATTCAGGTGGCAAAGAAGAATCATTTAACCTGAGCAAGGTTTTGAGGGCTGATATGATATTTTGTGATGTACAGGGTGATTTTTTTTAAAACTGACACTATTCAGAGTCATCTGTAGAGCAATCTATCAGCCGGAATTCCACCAAAATTGATAGAGGGACTATGGACGACATGGGAAAGAGTTTCCGTGAAAAAAAAAATTAGTTCAAAAAGTCGCCGATGGGGGCGATATGGCACTGTTGTTGTCGGCGCACCCGAGAATTTGCATGAAAGGTAAGTAAAACATCAAAATGCAAACTCATGACTACGTAGTCGACAGCAGCACCAGTATTTTGAGCTATGAAGATCGGTGCAGAATCTGTTGCGCCTTCGCTTTCAGAAGAAGGGTCATCAGTCGCTTTTTTCCACTAGCATGGCCACCTGCCACCTCGCTTCCCGAACGTCGCCCATGTGACAACTTTCTGTGGGGTTATTTAAAGTCTAATGGTGCATTCACATTCGACAGAGCTCTCTCCCCGAAAGTCCTGTCAACATTAGTCACGGTAATATTAGACACGGTATTTAGAACCACCCCCATTCCAATGAACACGTGTCTTCCAGATATTCCCCCATTTAGAACCCCCCCATTCAAGCCGCCAAAGACTTAGTGTTGCTTGATCTAGTGTGACCCGCCCCCACTGTCACCATTTGACCTCCGGGACCTCGAGTTTCCTTTTGATGAAATGCTCACGGACCGCTAGACCGAGCGATCTACGCAGGGGACAGAGTACAGGACACATAAATCACTGGAATAGACAGAGAGCGCTGTACAAGTCTGCACGCGCTATAAGGTGTATCTTGGTGGAGTCTCGAACTTGGCGGCCCAAAAGGACAACATATATCGGACTTTGATGAACATTCCTGGTGACATGTTACGCTTGGCCGTTGAGAACGTAGTGTTCAGGATACAATGTGTCGTCCACCAGGACCGTGGTCACATTGAAGGAGGGAGAAGTGAATTTGCTGCATAAAGTGGTGTTTCAGTGAAATTTCTTTGTTATGCATTTGTCTGCTTACAACTTTTTCGGTATTCATCCCTTATCTTTATAGCCCGAAATACTGGCGCTGCTGTCGACTACGTACTAGTCGTGAATGTGTATTTTGATGTTTTACTTGCCTTTTATGTAAATTATCGGGTGCGCCGACAATAACAGCGCCATATCTTCCTCTATCGGCGACTTTTGGAACTATTTTTTTTCCACGGAAACTCTTTCCCATGTCGTCCTTAGCCCTTCTATCAATTTTGGTGGCATTCCGGCTGATAGATCGCGTTACAGATGGCTCCGAGTAGTGTCAGTTTTAGAAAAATCACCCTGTATTTCCCTAGCAAGGTTTAGATTGTGACTCCTTTTTTTTAATAATTATTTTGCAAACTTATCAAGATTGGTTTTTATTCCAATCTCTGAAAACTAACTCAGGAAACACTATCTCTTAACAAAATTCTACAGGTTGTAAGCTGATTATACACTGGCTATCAAAAATTAAGGAAAAGTCACAAAAATAGCGATTACTCAAAAAGTTAAGCGTAGAATTTAATGAAACTTATACACATTATACAACACTTAGGTAGGTATAAAATAGCACAAAAAGAAATCGCCAGACAATTATGATGTTATAGAAACTCGCATATGTATACAATGAACAAATCGGATGTTTCAGTTTGGTATAGGAAAAGTACCTTTAATATGGCGTATGATCCCCCCGAGAAGCAATACAGCACATACAAGGATGTGTGATGTTGTCAATTATGCGGTCTATGAGTTCGGTAGGAAGTGAGAGCCATTGCTCTTGCAAAGCAGTTGAAGGCGTGGCTAGGGTCCTAGGAGGAGGATTGAGAGCAGCTATACGCCGTCCTATAGCGTCCCAAACATGCTCGATAGGATTCAGGTCCGTTGATCGAGATGGCCACTCCTTGCGCTGAATTGTTTCCTGCTCAAGATAAGCATCCACGATGCGAGTCCTGTGCGGTCTCGCGTTATCGTCCTGTAGCACGAAAGCAGCACCTATTGCCTCGGCATAAGGGCACACATAAGCATCAAGGATGTCATCTTTATAGGTGTGGGCATTCACATTTCCACGGGGAAAGACATGGAGGTCTGTGCGTCCACCCAAAGACACACCACCCCAAACACAGACACTGCCTGATCCGTATGCATCTCTTTCACGGATGTGTGATGGATGAAAGCGAGTTCCAGGTTCTCTCCAAATCAAAATACGCCTACTATCGCTGTGGAGGCTAAACCTGGACTCATTCGTAAAGAGAACAACCCTCCATTGATTACGCGTCCAGTGGACATGTTGACGTGGCCACTGCAAACGTTCCCGCCTATGGCGTGACGTGAGCAGGACGCCAATGGCTGGTCTCCTCGTAAAAAGACCACCTTCGTGAAGTCTTCTAGGCATGGTTGACGTTGATACCAACCTTCCAGAGCTTGCAGTGAAGGATGATCAGCAGACGGAGTTGTGGTTCTATTCCTTCGTGCGCATAATGACAAATATCGGTCATCGGCACTCATCGTAGCGTATGGCCGTCCTTGGCTGAACCTCCTGGATGCCGAATCCGTGGTTATAAAATAAAAGTCTATGAACCACAGACGGACTCGCATTTAGCCATGTGGCCACTTCTGTCTGACTTTGTCCTGTGCCTCTAGTCTCCCAATAGCTCGCCATCGCAGTTCTTCGGTCAAATGATGCCTGGAGGTCATTGTCACAATTTGGCTATGCCAGATGTCTAATCTCAGCCTCGCAACCACAATTGTCATCTTGCTCTGAGACATGCAGTTTTCTGCTTCTCGCAAATGACGTATTCCGACTGCAGCGCCACTATTTTGCATAATGTAGTATTGTTCAGCACCTTTTACTTAACAACATATTCAAATTTTAAACAGATTGGCCTAGTTTTGAACGTATTATCCCTCTTTTTGTGATTTTTTTCCTTAATTTTTGATAACTAGTGTAGATAGATGATACTGATTTTGATACACAATCGGTCAGTTTCTCACCTCTTCCTGATCATTAAGCTCTGACATCAATTATTATGACATTAATCTGCCAGGAATATAGACGGAGTAAGAGTCTAGGAAAGAATTTACGAAATCTAAAAATGCAATACAATTAATCAAGGAGAAAATAAATTACAATTCAATCTTGATGACATCATAGCCGCATTTGTGTTGAAGACTCTGCCACAAGATGACATTTTCAGAGGAATGCCAAGCACTCAGTTTCAGAGATGTTACGAGAAAAGTCTCTCGAAACTTAAATTATCACCGCTAAAAATCGTAAACGTAATGATAATTTCAATAGCGAAAAATTAAGGCTTTTAGATATCTGAGCTGACGTATCAAGTATTTTTTCTCCACTATCCCCAAATAAAGTCGCTACTTTGTTTACAGAAATGTTCTCATTTCTTTGAAACCTTTGTTCAAAGGTTTCTTTGATAAAAAGTAATATATTTCATGACATTTTTAAAGCTAATAAGAGGGGTAAAGTCAAAGTTTTATCTATCTGAGTTATCCGAAATTTGAATATAAAATAAGTGTACGTCCAAGAAAATTAATAACACTTCGGTAAGTTCTCCTTAAAAATGTCCAATGAATTATACATTTACATGTATAATGCATGGATAATATTTGAAGAGAGAGATATATTTGAGTTGGTAAAATAGTAAAAAAAAAGAAACTTGAATCCATACTGTCGTAAACTGGCAATAAATCTGCAAGAAGGCGTGTATTTTGGCAAGATCGGAAAACAAGATGCGTGCTGATGTATCAGCCTGGATATTTAGGTACTCAAGGTATAATTATAATGCGTCAGATGTCCGAATGATACTTGAGACGTAACTTGAGCTTGATTTTAAACTGTCTACGCTCTGAAAAGGATATTACCTTTCGTGGTGGACTCTTTCTTGGACAATCCCAACTCTGAGGGTACAGCACGTTAACCTCCCGATCCTGTTCCAACCGTTATAATATATAAACCATCCTTTACCATAGAAAGAAGGAAGATACTCACTTTATCCAGCACGCCGTCTTCTGCTACTAGCATCATTGTGGAACCATAAGAAACTTGATATTTGATGCTAGGAGCAAACTTCTCTAAATCAATGTACTTGGTGGTCGTTTGCCGAACGTCAGTCATTCCGTGGCTTGATACAACCATTATATTGACCTGTAAAAAATGTTTTATTCGGAAACATTTCATAAATTAAAATTGGAATAAAATATATTGTTTTGTTCCCACAGAGTTGTACTGCCTGAATAGACGGCATTGAACATTGATATGTATATGACTTAGGGATGCGACATCGATAACAAAACATCGATATTCAATATTAAAACATCGATGCTAATAAAACATCGCCCCAAAACCATCGATGTTTTTAAACATCGATGTTTAAAAACACGAACATCCTTTTTTTAAAGCTGGTTTAGTAACCTTTAACATTAATGTTACTTCGGTTAGTCGGGGGGGGGGGGGGTCATTTAATTTTACTCTTTGATTGGGCTGACACAATTGACAAAAACTTGGTTGTTTTTGCCTTGGCCTACATTGATGACTCAAAATTCTCGTTGTAAATATCGCCATGTTTTGCCTTCAAATGTCCATATAAATTTGTGGTATTGCCAGAAGTTTTGAAGGACTTAAGGCAAATATTGCATTTTGCCAATTTGTCAGAGGTTTTGCAAAAATATTTCCAAACGGTACTTTTGGGAGGTATCTTACTAATAATATTAACGTCGACTTATATAAAACAGAACAAAACGTAAATTTAAATGGTTGCTCTCGTGTATATACTATTTATAAAATAAAACCCCATGGAGGGTTCTGGAGAGTCAGGAACATTCCAAGCGCTCTGATTGGTTCATTGGTTGTTGATTGTCATTTGTCTGTTTGCTAAGGAATCGTTCCCTCTTTCGTATTCGTCCTTTTCAGAATTCCAACTTACATTTACTGAGTGTGAAAATTATGCTACGTGGTAAATTTTTTTATTATGGTACTTTTTCATTAAAAAAAAACATCGAGACAACGTAAAACATCGAGCAAAAACATCGATGTTAAAAAAACATCGGCTTCAATAAATCGATGTTTAAAACATCGATGTCTTTATCAAAACATCGATGTTTTGAAAACATCGACATCGATGTCGCATCCCTAATATGACTCGACAATACTATCAAGTTTGAGTTGATGTTAACTCCGTTAGGTATTCATTTAAAATGGAAATTATTCCAGTATGGAGAGAAATAAAATTTAACAAAACCACTGGAGTGAGTAGTCAAAGTCTTTATTAGGTTATTCTCGACGTTATTATTAGGTTATTCCCGAATGAAAGCGAAAGTAGAAAGTATATTTTTAAATTTGACAGCTAGCCATCAGATCAAAAAGATAATAAATTTATAAAATAGATATGGAGACATGTCTAAACACTAATGACACTTTATATGATTTCCAGCCACATCTCCAGAAGATTTTGGTGCTCCTAGGAATAAGAAATTGCCATGTAAATGATGCGTGAAAATTTATATGTAACTGATGATAAAATATTTTTTAACGATTTTATAAAAATTTTGAAGTTTAAAATAAATGATAGTATTAAATGTTAAAGAAAATACTTATAAACATGATTTGGTGAAATATCTTAAGGCTGCTATGTACTAACCCCATTGAATTCGCTCACCTCAATGTTAACCCATGGAGAAAATTTGTCCACGGATTGCCGACTTGGATTCAAAGATTTTTTTAAAAAACTGTACTCCGTCATAGAGAAAGAAATTTTACATTTGTGTACATTTTTAGTTTTTTAAAAGAATGCAATTAATATTTTAAAATTTAAATTATTCGGGGGAAAAATCTGGTATAGTGTGTTTTAAACGCTCATAAATTCCTTCGGAGGACGAAATTTATAAAATGAATCCTGTAGCGCTTTGCAGAAAAGTTCAGGCAATCTGACAATACCAATTTTATTTGATTATCAGCATTTATGTACCTGTAAATAGTTGACAAAAATATATTTTGAATAAATAATTTGGGGGCAGCGCTTAACCCCCCTATAGAGAGAGAGCCATTACAATCCCTCAAAATGTCAATCCTAAGGGGGGTGGAATTCTCGAACTGTCAACTGGACTCCTCCCACCACAAGAGTCTGCAGGAAGAGGAAAAGGGACATACGATTTTTTTCTTAGTACATAGCAGCCTTAATCCCAAACTTCAATTTATTTATTTATTTTTTGCAAGAAAAATTAGGGACAAAAAATATGCAATAAATTAAGAAAGAATCTTTACATGCCGATGAGAGTGTGTGTTAATTTCCAACAATACTCGTGCACTGTTGCAGTTGAATTTGAGAAGGATAAATTTGTATAGGATAGATTTGTCTAGCGCAGTTTAGAAATACAAAGCAATTGATAAATCGTGAAGTACAATCGGACAAATAAAATGTGATATTTTTTCTAGATTATTTATTAGATAGCGAGATAATCTAGATATTCTCAAATGTTTTTGACTCAATATACGGAATGTAAACCTGAAAATAAATTTCGAGTCTCAGTCTAAAAAATATTTTAAGGGTGGGGGGAGAAAGCAAACCTGTAACAATGTTATTTGCTTTTATTCCTTTATTATCCCAGTTTCTAGTTATTTCCAAGGGTTGTTAAGTAGATACACAAACCACCCTTCCTCGATTACCAGTTATTAAGTTCAATTTAATGTCAATATATAAATGCTATGACACAAAACTGTGTTACAAAAGCAATTTTTATATAAGAAGCAGAACTATAAAAATATTATTGAAAACAAGATAGAGTATATTTTACAAGTCTGAACTTAGAATGTGAGAAGAAAATAAATCCCGCTAATAATATCCTTTAATATTTTTTCATTACATTTATAATTAGGATTGCATTAATAATAATAATAATAATTATTATTATTATTATTATTCACAAAAAAAATATATGCACCCAGAAGGAAACGAGCTAATATCACGAAACGACATGTATGTAGTGTATGAGGAGATCAGCAAATGATTAGAAATTCAGAAGAACAGACCATTTTAAGAAGATATGGCTTGAAAAAGGTTACAAATGAATAAGTAGTAAATCCACCTCTGACAGCTATACAAGCCGAAACACGGCGTGGCATCGAATCAATGAGGTCACCTATAACCTCCTGCGGAAGATCATGCCACAATCTTTGCAACTGGGCAGTTAATTCACCAGTATTCCGGGCTGAAGTTGCCTTCCAAGCACGTCCCAGACGTGCTCTATTGGCGAGAGGTCTGGTGACCTGGCAGGCCATGGGAGTACGTCATATCCTTGAAGACATTGTTGGGAGAGTCGCGCAGTATGTGAACGAGCGTTGTCTTGCTGATAAATGGCACCTGGGCGACTTGATAGCATAGGCAGTACAACTGGCGTTAAAATCTCGTCCACGTAACTGCGTGCCGTCAAAGTGAAGGACGACTAGAGGTGATCGTGTGTCCCTAAAAATCGCCCCCCCCCCCCACTGTCACACCTCGTGTAAGCCTCTCGACAACAAATGCCGGATCGGACCGGTGGCCTGGCCACCTCCACACGCGTATGCGCTGGTCATCAGCATTGAGACTGAATCGGAATTCATCGCTGAAGATCACACGCCTCCAGTCGGTCACACTCCAGCTTGCCCGAGGTCGGCAAAAATCCAATCGACACTGCCTATGATGTGAGGTGAGTGGTAAGCGTCTGAATGGACGTCGGCTCCTTATACTTCCGTGATCCATTGTTGCCAACACCGAACAAACTACCACCATATCGCTCCGACCGAGGTGGCGGCCGATACGCCTGTTCGATCAACCTGCTTCTCTGAGGCCTACTATACGCCCCCTCTCAAAGTCCGACAATTGTTCGTACTGTCGCCGGTTACGTCTCAGAGGCATCTATAGTCAAAATGCCGTCCATCCAAGTCGACAGATTTGTTTGAATAACCCTATGGTACAAGCAATCATGCTTTTAAACTCTTCCCATGTGCATCTCATTAGGGATGCAACATCGATGTCGATGTTTTCAAAACATCAATGTTTTGATTAAAAACATCGATGTTCTAAACATCGATTTATTGAAGCCGATGTTTTTTTAACATCGATGTTTTATGCTCGATGTTTTATGTTGTCTCGATGTTTTTTTTAATGAAAAAGTACCATAATAAAACAATTTACCACACAGCATAATTTTCCCACTCAGTAAATGTAAGTCTGAATTCTGTAAAGGACGAATACAAAAGGGGGAACGATTCCTTAGCAAACAGACAAATGGCAATCAACAACCAATGAATCAATCAGAGCGCTTGGAATGTTCTTGTCACTCCAGAACCTTCGATGGGGTTTTATTTTATAAATCTTCTATACTAATAAAAGGACAGGGAGAAGTCGGACGTGACCGTAACTCATCCGGGTGGGCCACTCCTCGAAAAAAAATATGGCCGACAAATATACAGGAAAATCGGTGTATTTTTTTTCTCATGAAAGTACATAAATGTTACATATTTGGAAAGAGCTTCGGAAACTGATAATTTTTTCTGCGTACACTTATTCTGTTAATTCAATAGTTTTAGAGATATTTGGATTCTAATGAACCGTCATCGAGCGTCATCGCTCTTTGACGATGTAAACAAAGGGTGATTCGTTCACAACGTGATTCTCACTAAAAAATGAATCACTGAAATGAAATGTGTCGCCGTGTCTTTTTATTTGAAAAACTAAATATTCAAATTGTTTAATAATAAAAAATACTTTATTGAAACTAAATAGATATATACTGATTTTTGGTGGACTTATTGATTTAGGTGTGAAATGATTACATTTGGTATTTTTTTCGTTTCTATATTTCTTGACAAATCTGGTTGAAACTTCGTATACTTATGTTTTGAAGCCTGGAGATAATTCTAATATAAGTTTGGAAGCTTTAAAATGCTTATATATAAATACAGTTTTTAAATAATATTTCATCTGAAGGCGTTGGAATCCATCATTCATAAGAACTGCGCATGCGCACCTAAATGTTACAACGTAAATAAACGCATGAAATAATGTTAATTAGTAGCTGTTTGGTCTTATTTAAAGTTAATTTTCTTATATTGCTACTTTTGTATACTTTTCATTTTTACCATCCTTTTTTACTTGGTTAATTTTCAGTATACGAATAATCGTTGAAACTCTTTACCGTTCAAACCCCTCTTGCGATTATTTACTTTCTGAAATGTCGTTATTAGGTAATTTACAAAGTAATTTTTATTGAAATTTAGCTAAAATGCCGATAACTCTGCATAAAAATCTTAATGCTACTATTTTAATTTCTTTCTCACACATGATACAAATGACAGTTATTTTAAAATGGAAAAATAATACACGCAATCTTATGTTCCAATATGAAAATTTTCCCCGATTCGTCATTCATTTCCTTATAAAAACAGCCCCAAATAAAAAACTATTTATTATACACCAATTATTGAGCCTCATTTCATTAACAATAGCATCTAAAACATTTCCTGAAAATTTTAAACAAGTAAAAAAGGATTAACGAAAAGAAAACAACAGAAGTAATATAAGAAAATTAACTTTAAATAAAACCAAACAACTACTAATTAACAATAATTATTTAAAGGTTTTTTTGGTGTTTTATAGTAAAATAGCACTTAAAAATTAAAAAAGGAACAAAAACTTACCTGTAAATAGTATACTTTTTTTATAAATTGGTCAATTTGAAGTAATTTTTATTGAAATTTAGCTAAAATGCCTATCACTCTCCACAAAATCCTAATACTAATATTTTAATTTCCTTTTCACACATGATACATATGACAGTTATCTTCAAAATGTCCTACAATCTAAGAGAAAATTATAAAATGCAAAAATAATACACGCAATTTTATGTTCTAATGAAAATATTCCCCGATTTGTCATTCCTTTCCTTAAAAAATCAGCCCAAAATACAAAAAATACAATTACATCACACAAATATTGAAAAGAGTTGTAGACAAGCATAAAAAGAAAGAATATTCAAATAAAGTAGTGCTATTTCACCATAAAAGACAAAAAAAATCTTTAAAAAATAAATTTTTTTTTTAAATTGACTCCGAACGTAGAATATTAATCTGAAATTTAGCTGAAACGCTTATTACTCTCCACAATATCCTAATGCTAATATTTTAATTTCCTTCTCACACATGATACATATGACAGTTGTCTTCAAAATGGCCTACAATCTACCAGAAAATTTTAAAATGAAAAAATAATACACGCAATTTTATGTTCTAATGAAAATATTCCCTGATTCGTCATTTTATGTTCCAATATGAAAATTTTCTCCGATTCGTCATTCCTTTCCTTATAAAAACAGCCCCAAATAAAAAAACTATTTATTATACACCAATTATTGTGCCTCATTTCATTAACAATAGCATTTCCTGAAAAACATTCATCTTCTAAAACATTTCTTGAAAATTTTATCAAATTATATACATTATTATGTGAGATATCATGATAACCGTAGATGAATAACTTTATAGAATCTACTATAATAAGTGGACAAGCCGCAGGCAAAGATAACTGTCATATGTATCATGTGTGAGAAGGAAATTAAAATAGTAGCAATATAATTTCGTGCAGAGGTATAGCCATTTTAGCTAAATTTCAATAAAAATTACTTCAAATTGACCAATTTATAAAAAAAGTATGCTATTTACAGGTAAGTTTTTTTTTTCATTTTTAAGTGGTATTTTACCATAAAAGACCAACAAAATCTTAAAAATTTTTTTTTTTTTTAAATTGACTCCGAACGAAGAATATTAATCTGAAATTTAGCTAAAACGCCTATCACTCTTCACAAAATCCTAATGCTAATATTTTAATTTCCTTCTCACACATGATACATATGACAGTTATCTTCAAAATGGCCTACAGTCTAAGAGAAAATTTTAAAATGCAAAAATAATACACGCAATTTTATGTTCTAATATGAAAATTTTCCACGATTCGTTATTCCTTTCCTTATAAAAACAGCCTAAAATAAAAAAAAATACAATTACATCACACAAATATTGCAAAGAGTTGTAGACAGAAGCATAAAAAGAAAGAATATTCAAATAAAGTAGTGCTATTTTACCATAAAAGACAAAAAAAATCTTTAAAAAATTGACTCCGAACGTAGAATATTAATCTGAAATATAGCTGAAACGCTTATTACTCTCCATGATATCCTAATGCTAATATTTTAATTTCCTTCTCACACATGATACATATGAGAGTTATCTTCAAAATGGCCTACAATCTACGAGAAAATTTTAAAATGCAAAAATAATATACGCAATTTTATGTTCTAATGAAAATATTCCCCGATTCGTCATTCCTTTCCTTAAAAAATCAGCCCAAAATAAAAAAATACAATTATATCTCAGAAATATTGCAAAGAGTTGTAGACAGAAGCGTAAAAAGAAAGAATATTCAAATAAAGTAGTGCTATTTTACCATAAGAAACAAAAAAAATCTTTAAAATATATTTTTTTTTAAAAATTGACTCCGAACGTAGAATATTAATCTGCAATTTTGCTAAAACGCCTATCACTCTCCACAAAACCTAATGCTAATATTTTAATTTCCTTCTCACACATGATACCTATGACAGTTATCTTCAAAATGGCCTACAATCGAAGAGAAAATTTTAAAATGCAAAAATAATACACACAATTTTATGTTCTAATATTAAAATTTTCCCCGATTCGTCATTCCTTTCCTTATAAAAACAGCCGCAAATAAAAAACTATTTATTATACACCAATTATTGGTTTTTTTTGTTTATTTTGTATTTGCTAAGCAAATTGTGTTATTATTGGATATTTTTGAAGGCCAGTGAAATATAATTATGTTTTATTTACTTTTCTATTTTGCGTTGAGTTAATTTTCCAATTGTTCAGAAATTAATTATTCAATTAGAATTTATTACTTTAAATATTTCAATGGGGGGAGAGGGGTTACAGTTTATTCCTTCACCATTTTTTATTATCATTCTGAAGTAGGAATTATAGTGACTGTCTACGTTCGGAGTCAATTAAAAAAAAAAAAATTAAAGGTTTTTTTCATCTGTTATGGTAAAATAACACTTAAAAATTAAAAAAAGAGACAAAAACTTACCTGTAAATAGCATTCTTTTTTATAAATTGGTCAATTTGAAGTAATTTTTAATGAAATTTACCTAAAACACCTATCTCTCTGTACAAAATCTTAAAGCCCTCATACATGATATTTTAATTTCCCTCTCACACATGATACATATAACAGTTATCTTCTAAATTACCTACAATCTAAGAGAAAATTTTAAAATGCAAAAATAATACATGCAATTTTATATTTCAATATGAAAATTTTCCCCGATTCGTGATTCCTTTCCTTATAAAATTAGCTCTAAATAAAAAACTATTTATTATACACCAATTATTGTTCACTTTTTGTTTATTTTGTATTTGCTAAGGAAATTGTGTTGTTATTAGATATTTTTGAACACCAGTGAAATATTTGTTTATTTTGTATTTGCTAAGGAAATTGTTTTATTATTGGATATTTTTGAAAGCCAGTGAAATATAATTATGTTCTTTACTTTTCGATTTACTTATTTTTTTAATTGTTTAGACAGAATTATGTTTCAATATGAATATTTTCCCCGATTCGTCATTCCTTTCCTTATAAAAACAGTTGTTCACAAATTAATTGTTCAAACAGAATTTATTACTTTAAATATTTCAAGAGTCAATTTAAAAAAAAAAATTAAACCTTTTTTCATCTTTTATGGTAAAGTAGCACTTAAAAATTAAAAAAAAAGAGACAAAAACTTACCTGTAAATAGCATACTTTTTTATAAATTGGTCAATTTGAAGTAATTTTTAATGAAATTTACCTAAAACACCTATCACTCTGCACAAAATCTTAAAGCCCTCACACATGATATTTTAATTACCCTCTTACACATGATACATATGACAGTTATCTTCTAAATTACTTACAATCTAAGAGAAAATTATTCTTTCCTCATTTTTCATTATCATTCTCAAGTAGGAATTAAGGTGACTGTCTACGTTCGAAGTCAATTTAGAAAAAAAAAAAATTAAGGTTTTTTTCATCTTTTATGGGAAAATAGCACTTAAAAATTAAAAAAGAGACAAAAACTTACCTGTAAATAACATACTTTTTTATAAATTGGTCAATTTGAATTAATTTTTAATGAAATTTACCTAAAACACCTATCACTCTGCACAAAATCCTTCACACATGATATTTTAATTTCCCTCTCACACATGATACATATGACAGTTATCTTCAAAATGACCTAAAATCTAAGAGAAAATTTTAAAATGCAAAAATAATACACGCAATTTTGTGTTCCAATATGAAAATTTTTCACACTTTATTGAAACTTCATCTGGTGGACGGATGGCTTGAGCGTAGCTAGGCGAAGCCCGAGCCTAGCCGGGCGAAGCCCGGCTAGTAGTATATACACACGAGAGCAGCCATTTAAGTTTTTGATTTGTTCTGGTTTTAGTTGACGTTAATATTATTAGTAAGATGCCTCCTAAAAGTACCGTTTGGAAATATTTTTTCAAAACTTCTGACAAATTAGCGAAATGCAATATTTGCCTTAAGTCCCTTAAAACTTCTGGCAATACCACGAATTTATCTGGACATTTGAAGGCAAAACATAGCGATATTTACAACGAGAATTTTGAGTCATCAATGTAGCCCAAGGCAAAAGCAACCAAGTTTTGGTCACTTTTTCAGCCCAATCAGAGATTAAAATTAAATCCCCCCCCCCACGACTAACCGAAGTAACATTAATGTTAGAGGTTACTAAACCAGTTTTAAAAAATGGATGTTCTAAAACATCGATGTTTAAAAACATCGATGGTTTTTGGGCGATGTTTTATTAACATCGATGTTTTAATATTGAATATCGATGTTTCAAAACATCGATGTTTTGTTATCGATGTCGCATCCCTACATCTCATATGTGCTTAGCGCGGTTACCCTTGTCTCATTGGCGTCGAAATTTTAATCATTTGCATATCTCTTACCAGACTACATTCCTGCCAAGTTTCGTGATAGTAGCTCGATTTCTTCTAGGTGTATATATTTTTTTGTGACAGAGTGTATATATATATATATATATATATATATATATATATATATATATATATATAAAGATGCTCACGGGATACAGGATTATACAAGACATAAAGACAACTTATACAAGACATAAAGAATTTGCATTTCCATAGTACAGATTTTTACACTCGCTAACAATTTAAGGCGTGCCTTTCTCCACAGCTGAATTTTAACTGGAACTCAGATGGCATATTTTGCCATCTGTTATACAAATTTCAATGCATTGTGGTTCTATTTTTTTCTTTTTTTTCAAGGGAAGGGGGAGGGGATAATTCGGAGGCACTTTTCCTGAGATATTCGCACAGAACCGCGAAAATTGTCTACTATTTTTTAAACGGGCGCAATGTATATTTGAGTCACCATTACTCCCTTGCTGCCAACTTAATTTTGATCGGGCATCCCCGGGAACGACATCTGGAGGGCTCACACCTCCCCCCGCCCACTTATATCGTGCTAGGACTCTTCAGTCTACGGACTTAACGCGCCCATACCCGAACTAGACACGAAGGTATTTAACGAAAGGCGTTCATCGATATTCGAACTAAGCAACCCAGTCAGAAGCAGGGCCGCCCAGAGACTTTACGGGGCCTGGGGCAAACTTCTGTTGGGGGCCCCAAGAAGTCTGATTAATCGAATAACTTTTTTTTGGGGGGGGGGGGGCCCTTTTTTCAGGAGATTATTTTGAATTTTGAAGTACGGTACCAGTTTCAGAATTTTCTTTCGGAGGAAATCTAATAAATAATTTTTTTAATTTTTTTTGGGTCCCTCCGGCAGTTGGAGGCCTGGGGCAAAGTGCCCGAGTTGCCCCCCCCCCCCCCTCTGGGCGGCCCTGGTCAGAAGCCCAACGCGACACCACTAAGCTCCCTCGGGTATACTGTTTCTAATGTTAATATGAGTGTAAATTCACAATTTTCTGATGTATGCATGTAATTATAAATATACAGCCCTTTGTTAATGTCTTTAATAAAAATTTGCTGATATCAAATGTCTGACAAAAATTCGAGTGGAAACTATGAATTTACCTCTTGTTCTAGTCCAGCCTTTTCAATTTTACGAAGCAGTTTGTATAAAATTTCATCTATATCTTGCAAAGCTCTTCGTGCCCTTGATGTTCCACGAGCTGAATAGTGACCTATAAAATTAAAAATAAATATATTAAATCTATGCTTTGTTGTTTTCATATCAGGAATAATGGTAGTCATTTTTAATTCTACTCGTTTGGATTAACTATTGTTGCAAATGCCCCTTGGCCGGAAGTTCTAGAGCAGGTCCATATAGGCTTTGCGGGCTGAGAGGTGCAACCCCGGTTTAAATTAGCACTACAAAGGTTGGACTCCGATTTGGTTAAGTGCGACCTCAGTTTTGACCGAGCACCCCCAGGGGTGACATCTAGGGGATCATACCCTCTCCCACCCACTTACTTCATAAAAGGGATTTCTACGGATTTAATGTGCCCATATCTGTTCTAGAAACGAAGGTGGACTGTTGGGAAAACGAATGACGCCTGTTGAGATTCGAACCGTGCACCCTCAGTGCCGAAAGCCCACTTGCTGCCACTAGGCTACCCCGGGCCTTGGTTACCCACTACTCAGAACTTATGAAAAATTCGAAGTTATCTCAAAATTGGAAAAAAATTCATTTTTCTATGTATATAATTAATATGAATTTTTGAGAAATTGAACCAAACCTATTTGTAAAGTCAGCCACAGTGAAGTTGAACACATTGCAAAGACATCAGACAAGGTATCGTCGTTTTGTCTTCACCTGAATCGCATCTTCTCCGTGAAACCGAAACAGCCAAAAGAAAATTTGGCTTAGGCGTACATTGATAACAGGTAAGGGGGTTTCAGTTGCCGAAAAACTTTCTGGCCTCTTCAAACCGTGACCACCCCCACCCCCCAACAGGGAATGGCTTACAACAGGGCTTCGGAACTACAGCTGGGCGCGCATAGTACAAGGAACGATTTTTGAGCATGAACAATTTATTTGTTTATGTGAGCATGGATGATTCATTAGATTTAGGGGGATCGTACCTTCTCCCACGCTTTCTGACCTCATAGAAGGATTTTCCATTCTACAGATGTAACGTGCCCATATCCCACCTAGACACGATTTGTCGGGAAAATAAATTGTTATATTTGATTAGTTAAAAGACCTCACGAATTCCAAGACCAAAATTGTTGCATTAAATGCCTAAAATAAATATCGTATTTAGTACGTTTTCTTATGTACATATAATCAGGTGTACGTGTGTTAAAATGAAAGATCTAGTGCTTACCAGCGTAACCCACAGCGCCATAAAACATCAAGACCAAGGATAAACGATCCGCACGTGATGGCTTGAACATTTCCATGATGTCATCAATTCTTTCGAAGTAGTCGGCTTTCTGTTCTTCAGTCCCCGGACCGTAACGATGCCTTTCGCAAATCATGGGATGGACCCCTTTGATTTCAACTTCACAGCCAGCCCACCAATACATGGCTGCATTTTTACCTTGCTTTTCGGCTGTTACCCAGATAGGTTCTGCCCCGCTCCACCAGTGTGGATCGGTACTCCCTTTTTCGGGCAGCATGAGGAAGACTTTTCCTGTTTTGTTATCGTACATAATGTTGTTAACGATGCCATGGTCCTCTGGGTAGAGACCTGGGGGAAAACAAAAGAATCAGTATCCATCTGAAGTAACAAACGGTTGTTCCCTCGGATTAGCCAAATAAGGTAACCGTTGTGTCTGTTGTATGCGGTTTACTGCCACCCATATATATATATATATATATATATATATATATATATATATATATATATATATATATATATATATATATATATATATATATATATATATATATATATATATATATATATATATATATGAATATATATATATATATATATATATATATATATATATATATATATATATATATATATATATATAACCTATGGATAATACCTAATATATATACCTAAGGATAAACGAATTAACTAGCTAAATTGTCCCTTAAAGCACGTGCTAAGCAGTAAGAATTGTTTTCAAAACAACATGATTCAACGTCACCAGTTTTTCTCGCGCCATTTGAAAGATCATACGACTTCTGACGCACGAGGTCAGATGGTCACCGATAACCAATTAGAAGTTTTTCACTAGAATTTTTTCACTTTCATTTAGAAGTTTATATATATACAGTGGTGGCAAAAAATCCTGAACACACTAATCTTTTTGCCTAATTTTTGTGTTTGACTTAATTGTTCGTTATGAAATTATCGTACTATCTTAACTATTGTGATTGATTCTAACGTATTTTTTCATGCTGATTTCAAATCTGTTACTAGTTTTTTAATGTCGCAAGTATTTTTTGTAGTACAGCTGCCTGAACACTAGAATGTGTAGTATGTATAGAATAATGCAATATAGAATAACATAATATACGTAGTAGAATACCACAAAATTTTACAGATACGGTACATTTAATATACATTTTGAAAATTTGCTTGTTACATGTTTGAAAATCAATATTTTATGGGCCAGCCGTTTATTTTAATTACGGCTGTACATCTTTTTGATATGGAATGCACCAATTTCAGAAGAAGCATTTTCGTGACAACATTGTTGAAGAAAAATATTAAAGCTTCAATTAAGCTTTATGTTTGAGAGTGAAATCCTGTGCAATACCCTGTCTTCACGCAAAGTTGTTTTTATCGGTCATCCAGATCGATCCCTGTCCGCAATAGAATGTGTTTCAGAATATCTTTAAACGTTCTCACGACAGTAGAAAGACCACATAGCACTTTAGGAGCAATTTGGTGCATAGAATAGCCTTCTTCAAAAGTATTATTTTGTACCTTTTATTATCAGGCAAAAATGAAAATTTACCAATAATTCCAATATTTTCCAAACACGCACTTCAACACACGCATTCCAAACACGCATTGCAACACACAGCTGCTTTCAATACACTAAACATGCTGCACATTCTGCTTTGAACCCTTCATCACTACTAATCTCTGATTGGTTGGAATAACGGAGCATTTCATTGTTTAAAAAAATAGTCACTCATTATTACAGTGACATTGTGCTTGTCTTACCCTGTTTTTTTCCAAATATCGATGAAACTGTTTACTTTACATGAATTCTATAAACAGATTTGAAATCAGCATGAAAAAACACATTAGAATCAATAACAATAGTTAAGATAGTACGATCATTTTATAGCGAAAAATTAAGTCAAACACAAAAATCAGGCAAAAAAAAAATGAGTGTGTTCAGGACTTTTTGCAACCACTGTATATATATATATATATATATATATATATATATATATATATATATATATATATATATATATATATATATATATATATATATACATATATATATATATATATATATATATATATATATATATATATATATATATACATATATATATACATATATATATATATATATATATATATATATTTATTTATTTATTTATATATATATATATATTTATTTATTTATTTATTTATTTATATATATATATATATATATATATATATATATATATATATATATATATATATATATATATATATATATATATATATATATATTTATATATATATATATATATATATATATATATTTATTTATATATATATATATATATATATATATATATATATATATATATATATATATATATATATATTTATTTATTTATTTATATATATATATATATATTTATTTATTTATATATATATATATATATATATATATTTATATTTATTTATTTATTTATATATATATATATATATATATATATATATATATATATATACATACACACACATATATGTGTATATATATGATATATATGTAACGAAAACATGTGTGCTCCGAAATTACATTCAACACGTTTTCCAAATTCTCTTTTTTAACAAAGCCCAACCCCTTATCCAAAACATGATCTAGAATTAACTTAATTGATAAATTATATTTGTCCTTAATCTACATGTCGATCATTACGTAGGCACTCGAAATTTCTGAATTCCAATAACATCACCACATATGGTCTGAAACCATAGGTCAAATTAAGTTTGCATAATAGTAAATAAGGCCTCTTTTCACTAACAGAACGCAGAAACCCTCTCTGCTCCAATCTGGACTATTTCACCAAAAATTTAAATCATATGTAAAACACGAGGGTATAAGACATGTGATTAATTTTTACCAATTAAAGAATTCTATTGCTGGTGGTGAAACAGGGAAATTTCCATTTTATATATGCCTGAACGGAAGACATTTCTGCTCTTCTAAATTTATTCATCGCAATGTAACGTTGTCTCTCCGTCGCTCTAAGTATTAATACGTCCTCTCTCCGGCTAAGACCGGCAATATGCTTTCTCCAATGTGGCCACTCTTTTAAACTAATCTGCCTCACTTCTGATGATGCTGACTGAATAAAGGCCTGTTCACATTGCAGTCCGTTAGGATAAGCCTAAAAGGAAAAAAAGGTGCTAAGACGGAAATAAACCAATCATAGGCCTTAACAATTTCATTGCTAATCGTTTGGAGGTTTGTCATTGGTTAAATATATTTCAATACGTTTACGCTTACGCAGTGGCGCAGCTAGGGGGGTGCGGTGGGTGCGGTCCGCACCGGGCGGCATATTTTTATTTAGTATTAGTTGTAAAAAACCACTTGTTCAATTCATAAGTTTACTATTCGATTTCTACGAATTATTATTTACTATATGATTTCGAATACTTTTCCTCATCGTCCAGTCAATGTAGGGTTTAAATTATTATCTCTAAAAATTTTGCTCGGATACAGACATCAATAGTGCCGACGTCGAGTAGAAGTTCTATTTACTACTCCGAGCTCGATGTTTATGTTACCATGGGGATGACGCGGCTAAGTCACACACACGAGGTTACGTCTCTGCCTTCACTTCGTCCCTCAGGAGCCAACCCTCGCTGCGTGCGCGAATCGTATTTTGTTCTTTGTTCTATGTTGGTGCTTGGAATGCACGCACGCTCCGCGATATACGGTATATTTTCATAAGTTAAGCGGTAGACTGTACGCACTCTTTTCTGCAAATATTGTGTAACTTGCAAGTAGTAATTTATATTAATTATATTACTGTTTCAGTTTTCAGAATGTCGATGATTCAGAATGAATTCATAGAGCTATTGAGAAGCGCAGTGAGAAAAAACAATTATGGATCAAATAAAGCAAGCTGAGTACTTTTGTATGATATTTGGCAGCACTCCAGATTTTTCCCACACAGATCAAACCAGTTGAATTATTAGATATGTAGTTATTGATGGCAGCGAAGTTAAAGTTGTAGAATCGTTTATTGACTTTCTAGAAACTAAAGGAAAAACTGCTGAGGAGATCACAAATATGATTTTAACGAAATTAGAAAATGACGGTTTAGATATAAAAAATTGCAGAGGACAGGCTTACGATAATGCTGCTATCATGGCAGGAAAGCAAAGCGGTGTTCTAACTCGCATTAAATTAATAAATCCAAAGCAGAATTTGTAGCGTGTCCAAATCATTCTTTAAACCTAGCATGTTTACACGCAGCTTCTACTGCTATCGATTCGATAACATTTTTTGGAACTGTCGAGCAGTTGTTTTCATTCTTTTCTTCTTCCTCTCATCAATGGGATGTTTTACTTTCTGTCACTGGACAAAGTGTTAAACGCAGCGTAGAAACTCGCTGGGGCGCTAGAGCAGAAGCAGTAACTATAGTAAAAAGACATTTTTTTCACATTTTAAGCGCCTTGGAAAAATTGACAACTGAAGAAGAAAATAGTAAAACGAGATCAGATGTTGGAATATTACTTAATTCCATGCAATCTTTTTCTTTTCTATGTTATCTCAATTTCTGGGAACCCGTCCTTTTGGAAATTAATGACGTGCAAAAATACCTGCAAATAAAAGGGTTAAATGTTCATCATTACCATATAAAACTAGATTCTTTGCAAACCCATTTCATGGAACAAAGAGAGGCGCTAATATAAAACACTGTTATAGCAGCCAAAACCATTTGTGAAGAGTTGGAGATATCGACTGAACGTCGAGAGAAAAAATAGAAGGAGAAAAAATATGAGAGGGGAAATTTCACGAGACGTAGGGCTATCCTTAGAACAATAAGTACGAATAGAAATGTTTTTATCAATGGATAGAATTCTAAAGGAAATAAAAGAACGCTTTGATCAGTTGCATGTCCTTGCAAGAAAATATTCGTGTATAATACCATGTAACCTGCTAAATGAATAATTTGAATGTCAAATAAATGACTTTATTGACATTGATAAAAAACAGTTCTATATTGAAAGAAAAATAATCCAGGTTTTTATGGCTGTACCTGCACTACAAGAAGACGCAAAACGTTGGAAAGACGGGAAGGAAGGCCCTCTTGATCTACTAAAATTTATTCAACAGTATAGATTGGAAAATTCTGTACCCAACATTGTAATTTTGCTAAGAATTTTTTTAACAATTGCTATCAGTGTCGCTAGTTGCGAAAGGAGCTTCTCCAAATTGAAGTTGATAAAAAGTTATCCACAATGAGAGATTTAAGACTACAAAATCTTGCAATATTGTCTATAGAACAAGAAATTACAAATAATATAAATTTTGAGAGCATGATACATGATTTTTCTACAATGAAAGTTAGAAGAGTAAATATATAAATATGTTTTGTTTCATACACATATGTGTACAATTTGTTTGTTTATCCAAAAGAAATGAAATTATTTATTTTTATTTATAAATATAAAAATATAAAATAAAACATATTTTATGGAATTTTTTTTATAAATTAGGTATATGTTTTGTCTTTTGTCTCATAGGTGGGGAAACTGCGACCTCCGTAAGTTTCTTGTGGTCTTTATAAAAGTTGCATTTATAGGTATATCAGCTTAAGCGGCCTCCTTTATTACTGCCTAATTTAAATATGGCATCGAATGGTAAAAAAGTTCCCCAACTATAGTTTGTCTCAATTACAATTATTTATTTATGTTTATTAATTTATAAAAACCACCAATTGATTGACTTAGAAAGGGCGGCAAATTGGAGACCGCCCCGGGCGGCAAAAGTTCTAGCTACGCCACTGCGCTTACGCTAACGGACTGCAATGAGAACAGAGCCTAAGTTCATTGGTTACGACTGCGTATGTGTTTTCTATATTGTTGTGATCCACGACTGTATGATTGTGACTGTGTCATTGAGAATTAACATGCATCTTCCTAAATTCATTCCTTCATTCAATTATGAAATTTGTGTTATCACATATATATGCATATACATATGTTTAAAATAAAGGAAAAACAGAAAAACAAACAATAAGAATTAAAAGTTAAGAAGAAAATGAAGAAAAAACTAATGTTTAATTTACTTGTAACATCTCTTCAGAAATACAGTACTTTTAGTTCATTAACTCATGTAGAGACAGCCTATGTTCATGTATAAGTGCTCAACACAGGAAGGCAAACCAAATTTTAAATGACCAAAGAAAAAGCAGTTTGGTGGTAACATCGTTTTATCAACATCACTAACATTATTTTGTTTTACGAAGGATCATTTATAAAAGCTGTAACCTTTGGTTTAGACATGACACACGACAATTTTTCAAAAAATGAAGGAAAAAGAATTGCAGTACTGTAGAACAGCAGCAATATAGTAATTCTGTTTAGATTTCACTTCGACATTTTGGACTTTGAGTATTGTTCCTTACAAGAAGTGAAACAAATTTACAGTCCCAGTAATTTCTTAAGGGATATTCGTGAGCATAGTTACATTTCACTGATTGATTTCAACTGATTGATTTCAAGAAAGAAAAAAGTCCCATGTGAATTTTATGAAAAAAGAGTAGACAGTGGAGAATAAGTATAGCAATCACAACTTTTATTCAGGCAAAACTATTTAGAATGCCAAAACAGAGCAGCAGCTATGTACATAATAATCATTAGGAGAGGGAAATTCCCGGGAACGTTCACGGTCACAGGATGAATAAAGAATGAGCAGAATGGCAACGCAACTATCTTAAATGCTATTTACTTAAGAAGTATTAGATTTGGTTTCGGCCAAAACATTACAAAAATATGAAAAGCTACATTAGAAAAATATTAGAAATAAAACACAAATTGCCCGAAATTTCTGTACGGTTCACAAACAACGGGATAATAATGGTAGAAAGAAATATTTTTCAGCTTTTTACAGAAGAAAAACCTTAAAAATTTTTCTAACTGTTGCAATTGTTTTGGTTAAACCCTATTTAAATCCCTAGATGGAGTTTATTTAAAATTTATGATTGCCATAATATTTTGATAATCAATGTTTTCTGTGTGCATTCGAACATCAATCAGCAAGGGTTAATCTGGAGTTAGTGTATAGTGCTCTCTTATAATTTGAACTTTTTGTTATTTCGAATTTAAAAGAAGTAACATAAACTTGTACAGGAATAAACATGTTGAAATATTGTTGATGTTAAAAGATTTCTTTAATACAAGCCTATTGTGCATAACATCAGATAAGTATTAAAAATTCATCCCCTTCCCCACCCCCCTTTTTTTGCAGGGTGAGAGGAGGGGAAGATTTTTTTTCTATTCTCTTTTTGCCCGATGACACTCTTAGCAGTTTACTCATCTGATTTTTAAAACATTTGTGCACCTTTCTCAATTTCCAGGACGGGTAGTAGCAAACACGATATCTAAGTGTGCCTGGAGATATTTGTATTATTGTTCACAATTATTTCATTGTCACTAAGGTTGACCAACGTGAATGTGGTTCCTTAACGTCATACTCTAGGAAATGCGTTGAAGATTTCATCCAAATACAACACATGGACACATGAAACTCAGAAAGCGTGTTAAAGATAGAAAAACCGATAGGAAAATGCAAGCTTAACATTTCAGAAGAAACTTTACAAAATTTTACTACCGACTTATATAATATTTAAAACTGCAACAGTAGAAGTTTATGTATCCATTTCTACATAATACAATTTTATCCTGAAATTTCATAAATGAAGTGAATAAATCTTCGGTAAGCTAGATACACGCTTTTCTAAAACGATGTCAGCAAAATCTTTTTTTATTTCTTTTCGGATAATTCAAACACCGTTCAATTCAAACATTTTTCTTGGTTCCTTGCTGTCTACTGATAAACAGTGAAACTTCTCTAGCCGTCCACCCCACTAAACGGCCATATTTTGTTCAGAACCGATTAAAGACACCATAGAGCCAATGTTATGGAAGAAACCTCCTTTTAACAGCCACCCCTCAAATCGGCCAATTTTTTTTTTTTTCGGAACTATTACTGGTCGCCATAAAGAATTTTCACTGTATATACGCTTATTTGGCCTAGAAAGATGATCAATCTTTATTCTCATTGAGGAGATTTTATAAAAAAAATTGTAACCCACGGGAACAACCGTATCATCGGCTTCATGGGGAAGGAACAGCATAAAATAAAAACATCCGTGAAAACTGATCCTAGAGGACTAAGTTGGAAAGTATGTCGAAAGAATGTGTATAAAAAATCATTTTTTAAAATTTCAAATGCAGATCGCCCGTGGGCTGAAGCCCTTAGGCCAAGAGAAATAGGGGCTAGTACAAAATAGGAAAACACACAAGGAAAACATAAGTTAATTGAAATAATAATTAAATTTCTTGTTCCTTTTCTGAAAAAAGTCTGTTACATTGCGATCTTTGACAGCCCTGTTGGTATTCCTTCAATAACAATTTGCAGTTTGTTTATATAAAAATGCAAATTGCTATAGAAGCATTTATATAAAAATGAATTTATTTTTCTTTTGTGTGATGCAGGGATAATCGGGAGTTCGGTGTTTTAATTCTATGCTGCTTTGAAAAATTTGTCAAGTAAAATAATATAACCTTCCCAAGTAAAAGAGTACTTTGATGAACGCGATTAAAAGTTGAGATATTTCATAACAGGTCGACATATATGCATCAGGGTTTATTTTAAGACCTAAAGTACACATGCTATGGTAAAAATATGTGCTTAAGCAGTAAACTAAATAAAGATTTACCTGTGACAATACTGTACCAGTTCGGGTAAGACAAGGAAGGATAAACTGGATTCACATACAGAGCTGTGACTCCTTTTTCGACAATTCTCGGAATGCCTTTTAGTAGTTCGAGTTTTGTATCCTTAATATAATCCCAATTGAGTCCATCAATTAAAACAACGATCAGTTTTTTACCAGCGGATATTTCATTCGCGAGAAGTAAACAGATGAGAAGTAAAAACTGCAATTTCGTAGCCATTGAAGAGATGTGATCTAAGGATCCAGTTGCTCACACAACATGCACGTACACTTCCTCTCTGACTAGCGGCCGTAGTGTTGTTTTAAGCGGCGATTTCATGTTATGTTTGAAACAAGACAGGTGGCGGCGTTGAAAGGTGATAGAGACTGGAGAGAAACAAATGCTTGGGAATTAGAATTCGCTGAAAAGAATAGAGAAACAGCCGTCAACTAATTAGTTCACGACAAGCATAGGAGTGAATGTATCACATTCTTTTTAGGCGATGAGAACACGATTTTCAATTTCTAGTTTTTTTGGCACACGTTGTTACATGGAATTCATAAAAATTGAATGAGCAAACGGGCACGTTATACGGGCCAGTGGCGCTCCATTTTCTAATCGATAGGAGGGAGGACAAGGGAGGGGGGAGGGGAATTTACATTGGATTTACCTTCTAAGGCTTCTTTCGGGGAATTGACCCTAAAAAAACCCTACTTTTTCGCTGGACCTTCAGAAAAGAAAATGTCGATAAAACGTGCAACCAAAGTCTGGGACAAAGTGAGGGTAACCAGTGCCCAGAGGCAATCTCCAAATACTGCCCTTTCTTCCAATTTTAAGATGAAAAAACTTTTACGTAACGCATTTGTTTGACTTCCCCTTAGACCTATATCCGGAAGCAAGAGATCCGTTCTCCTTTGTTTGTGCTGCAGCTCTATCAGCCTATGAAAAAGTAAACAAGAAAATGCCGAAAGAGGTGAAAAACAAATTTTTCAATTTCGATATCTTTCTACTGCAATTGTTAAGACTTACGTAATAATTAAATAATGAAATGGATACAAAATCAGAATTATTTATGAGACCGAAATTTAGGACCAACATGATCACCAAAGTATATTTCTTTTATCTCTATACTTCCATTTAATAATTTCCCCTCTAAACTCTCTCTTTTTATCGTGAAAATTCTATTTCGTCTTAAAACATGTAACGTTCCATTTTAGAACAACACTTTCTCACGTTGAAAGATTTTTTAAGCTACTATCGTTCATTAACCCTCGCTATTATTAGCATTTTAAAACTTAATGTGATACGATAATAACCCAAACGCGCAGTCCTTCATGTAAAACAAGATCGATTTAAGTTGCCTGACATACGATCAACAACCCATGTATTAAAATAATCCCGCTTCGATCGAATTTTCCTCTTTCATACGCTCTCTTTTTTTCATCGGTGAAATCCGGGATGTCATTGTCTCCCTCACGTCGTCTCAGCTTCTTTAGTTTATCCGCCATTGGTTAATAATAAGCTGACAACACACTTTTCTCCCTTTCTTTATAAAGACATCCTCGGAGAAGGAAGGAGAGTTATTTTAACGAATAATCTGGCTTCGCTATATTATGGGAGGCCATATTAAGGTTCCAGTGTGCTAACCCTATTGGATTCGCTCACCTCAATGTTAACCTATGGAGCAAATGTGTCTACTATTTACAGCTACATAAATGCTGGTAATCTAATAAATATGTTCAGATAGCCTGAATTTTTTTGCACTTTGCAACGGGATTCATCTTATAAATTTCGTCCACCACAGGAATTTAGGAGCGTTTAAAATACACTATACCAATTCTTTCCCCGAATAATTTAAATTTTTAAAATTGCATGCATTAAAACGAAAAATGCCCCAGGGTGTCAAATTTCTTTCTCTAATACGCAGTACAATTTTAAAATATATATATATATTAAATCCAAATCGCCAATCCTTGGACAAATTTTCTCCATAGTTTAACACTGAGGTGAGCGAATCCAATAGGGTTAGTATACAGCAGCATGAGAAAATTTGTCCAAGGATTGCAGACTTAGATTTAAAGATTCTTTTTTTAATTGTCCTCCGTAATAGAGAACGAAATTTTACACTTTGGGGCATTTTTCGTTAAAAAAAATAGAAATAATATTTTAAAATTTAAATTATTCAGGTAAAAAAAACCTGGTAGAGTGTGTTTTAAATGCTCATAAATTCCTTTGGTGGACGAAATTTATAAAATGAATCCTGTTGCAAGGCGCAGAAAAGTTCGGGCTATCTGAAAATACCATTTTTATTGGATTATCAGCATTTATGTAGTTGTAAGTAGTAGACAGTTTCTCCGTAGGTTAACACTGAAGTGAGCGAATCCAATAAGGTTAGTACACAGCAGCATTAACCGTCCGCGCTTGAAGACCTGTTATTGGCGAGTAATCCGAGGGCCTGTTCACGTAGGAGTCCGGTAGCGGAAGCGTTAAAGTATTGAAATATATTTAACCAATGACAAACCTCCCAACGATTAGCAGCGAAATTTTTAATGCCTATGATTGGTTTATTTCCATCTCAGCGCCATCTTTCCTTTTACGCTTCCGCTACCGGACTCTTATGTGAACAAGCCCGTATTCTGTAAGCTGCCAGATTCTATTCTCAGCAGGTGAAATGTTAAGGTCATCCCAATACATTCGATTACCTATTTTTCTCCGTATTACTGGATGTCTACAGTCTACTTAGGTGGGTAATGCAAGAAATCCTCCGTTCTTATTCTGAGAGCGGAATATATATATATATATACAGTGGAATCTTGATCGATCGTTCCCAGAACGACCGTTTCCCGTATGCATCGTTTATTTCATCCAGTCCCGAATAAATTCCATAGAAAACAAGCAAAAACAGACCGCATGGATCGCTTCTCGATCCATCGTTTTCCCGCAATATTCGTTCATAAAAACCGCAGCTTTACATTAATTTATCGGATCGATCGTTTTTTCATAATAACTGAACCTGAAATAAAAATGTCTGGATTGAGCTAGAATGAAGCTCTCATTAAACAATGAGCAGAACATTTGAGATGCACAGTATCGTATTTTCGTTCTTTCATGTTCAGCCTGGTTTCGCAGAGTCGTACCACTCCCATTATTTGTTCGTCGTTGGTGTTCCATAATTCTTTAGCTCCTGAAGTATCCTATTTTCGGAAACTCATTCCAAATTCTCCGACTATTCAACATTTCTGTTCTTATCAGCTATGGCTCACAGTCAGCCGACCTGAGCGATTCCTGCTGTCCTCTGGCTTTTCTCTTGGCCTTGGGTTGGAGGCGCCCTGGTGTTTGGTCTAGGGTGTGAAAAGTTTCTAATTGCTGCACTCTACACTGGGTGAGGGTTTCACCCGGAAGCAGAACTTCCTGGTGGTCTTATGTCGGACCCCAATCCAGTGCAATGGAATGGTTCTAGTTACAAATGATTCACGGCTGACGCTTCTTTATACTCTCACACAATAACCGATACCGACAGGAATGCAATTTGCAACACAGAAAAAAATATTGTTTACTTGTGGAGAGAAAACCGCCAAAAAAAAAAAGGAGATTAAATACTTTTATTTGAATCAAAATTCCTGTGCACCTACGTGTATTTCATTTTTTATTACTATTATCTTGGATTTCAGCACAACTTTGTAATTTTATCTTCAGTTACACTACAGGTATGTATGCATTTACGTATGTGAATAAATATATTTTAGGGATATCAAACTTTAAGGAATGTTAATACTTTTTTGTATGTTCCCGCATCTATCGTTTTCCCGCATCCATCGTTTAGTTCAGTCAGTCCCTTCGAAAACGATAGATCGATATTCCACTGTATATATATATTCGAACGTGGAAGCACTTGTCGCTAGACATTCGCCTGTATGTACACCGCGAGACTGCTGGCCATTCATTTAAGGGGGTACCGTATAGGTGGCCAGCACTACCCCCGTACAAGCCGGTCCCGTAATTTAGAACCGAGTCAAGTGACGAACGAGACCGGTACACTTGACCACGCACCTCCAGGGGTAAATTTGAGAACTTGGAGGACATTGCAGCCATGACAGATTTTTCGTACACCATCCGGCATTAGTGCACACGGCGGTGGATTTATCCACGACGGGCATCGAACCGGTGGCATTCAAATCACTGGCTCGCTGCCTTTGCCAACTGAACCATCGCGCCCTTGAGAGCGGAATATTGACTGAAAAAAATTAGATTTATTAATTTATTTCCTAATATTTATTGTCATTTAAAACTCGTTTTAATGGAGCGCTTTTACCAGGATTAATTGATAAGCTTTTCCGTTAATTTGAAAACGGGAAAAATAATTTATGCAGCTGCTTTGGATTTTCTTCCAAGATTTATTTAAACGGTTAAAATTTAAAGAATATTTCTTATAGTTTTTTTATGAACGCTTTTATAAATAAAAAGGTAAAGGTAAATTTTATTTAATATTATAGATAAAGATTATTTATTTATTTTTATTTGATTCAAATATTCATTTAGATTAATTCTGCAAGGTGGAATTCTCTAAAAGTGTGAACTTATTATGCAATTAAATTTATATATATATATATATATATATATATATATATATATATATATATATATATATATATATATATATATATATATATATTAATGTAGACGACGACTGGAAGAAAGTTAATTATATTATCAAACCTTTACCTGATGCTTTAAATATTTATTTTATTCATTTTAGATATAGTTAAATCAAATTAAATTCTCTTTCTAACTCCGTTCGAAAGCAGTTTTGTCTCGTGTATTCAAATTATTGTGAAACATGAATTAAAAATGCATGTTACTGTCCACCTCCGGAGAGAAGAGACCTGAAACAGGTTTTAAGGTTGCTGCCCCGGTGAGGTCGATTCTCGAAATGAGGGGTCGAGGATAATCAACACTTCATGAACATTATTACCCACGAAATTTATCGCTCTTTAGACATTAAGAAAATTATGAAGGTTTTAACTATTTAGGCTTTGAGAAAACCATCGCATGTTTTGCTTTTCCATTTTCATGTAATCAACGTATTTTAAGACTTAATCCTGCATCATACTACTTACTATTTCCCGAAGTAATGTGAGAGAATTTCAGAAATCGTCGAGTCATGTTTGCTTTTATAAATACTGGATCTTACAAAAATTTACTATTATAGATGCAGATTTCTTATAAGTTACTCCTGGGAAAAATTTGAGGACAATTTCTAATTTGAGGACGATTTGATCAAATTTTAACATCCTCATTTCTTCGTGTTCAGAAAGTAAGATGGAAGAATGTTTTAATTCACCCATTTTTTCAACCAGCATATAGAGATTTACATCTGCATGTTTTACACAGTTCGTTTGGTCGTTGTTGCAGTTCATCTTTGGTGGCGCTACGAGCGCCGTACCGCGAATCACCCCCCGTTTCAAACTGTTCAAATCAGAATGCATTGTGCATAAGAACCGGCCAGTTCGGTAATAATGGAACTCTCGCTGGAGAGTAATTTCTTAGTAACCTTTTATGTAAATACTGTAACTAATCTTAAATTGTAAATAAATTATGTTAATTTAAACCTGATCGTCATAACTGAAAGAGAAGTGTGCAGTATCATCACTCAAGACAAATCCGTTGAACATCTCCCAGCGCAAAATCTTCATTTGGCGTCCGCGTGACAGGACTCATTTGAAACTGAAGGTAAGCGCATGCTTACTTAATTTATATTTGCATAATGAGTAAAGATAATGTAGAAAAACTGAAGCGGCAGCGTGCTGTTTTGCGCTCCGCTACAACGAAGATTTTAACGAAAATCTCAAATACATTTGATGATTCTGAAATGATATATGATGATAAGGTAGATGCTCTGGGAGTCCTAAAAGATCAATTAATGGAAAAAGTTGAGAAACTTAAAGCTTCAAATTCTGAAATTTTTGAAAACATTCCTGATAATGAAATTGAAGATGAAATTGAAGGAGTTGAAATGATTGATGAAAAAATTATAGAATGGAAATACAAAATTTCAAAATTTTTAAATCAGAATATTAATGTTAGATCCCAACCGGTTGTAACCGAAATTCCAAGAAATGAAATTGCTGCTTCAGCAGTTACACAACTTAGTTCTTGTTCAAATTTAGTGAAACTTCCAAAACTGTGTATTGAAAAATTTTATGGTGATTCATCCACTTGGCTCGAATTTTGGAGTCAATTTTCTAATGCTATAGATGAAAATGAAAATTTGACAACTATTGATAAATTTTGTTATTTGAAATCTTTGTTGGGAGGTTCTGCTGCTAATGTTGTGACTGGATTTTCATTAACACATGAAAATTATAAATCAGCTATTGAACTTTTGAAAAATAGATTTGGACGACCTGACTTGACAATTAATTTACACGTAAGCAAACTTTTGAATTTGA
Organism: Dolomedes plantarius; assembly: GCA_907164885.2. Taxonomy (NCBI): domain Eukaryota; kingdom Metazoa; phylum Arthropoda; class Arachnida; order Araneae; family Dolomedidae; genus Dolomedes; species Dolomedes plantarius. The sequence continues at coordinate 85,825,181 of OU015498.1, forward strand.
ATCCAGTTAAAAATTCTTCCAATGTAAAGGCCTTGAGAGACCTGTATGATAGCTGCGAAATTCAAATTCGTAATCTAAAATCCCTAGGTGTAGCATCTGGCAGTTATGGACACTTATTATGCCCTATTTTACTTAAACTAATACCCTCAGATATCGCGTTGGAATATAATAGAAATCGAAAGAAAAAGACGGATTTTGATATAGATGAATTACTTACTTTTTTAAAAGATGAAATTGAGTCTCGCGAAGCTACTCAACAGTTTAGTAGTTCAGAAAAATACTTCAGCGTTAAAACCGAAACGTATCGTAATGTCAAACGAAATATTCCAACGGCATATGCTTTAACAACCTCTGTTAAAAATAATTGTATCTTTTGTGAAAATTCTAACCATTTTTCTGATAAATGTAAATCTCTTTCGATTCCCCAAAAATGTGAAAAACTTAAAAGAGAAGGGCGATGCTTTTTATGTTTCCGAAAATTCCATATTGCTTCTAAATGTAGAGCCGTAAAAGAAAGTTGTAAAAATTGTCAAAGTAAATTCCATAATACATCAGTATGCTTGAAAGCTAATGAAAATCCGGTAGAGCCAAAAAATGAAGCGGAAACTCTTGTTACTACTGTTTCCCAATGTAAAGTAAAAGTCCCCCAATCCAGTAACGAAGTTATACTTCAAACTTGTTGTGTACGAATTTCAACTGACAAAAGTACGGCAGAAGCCGTGTGTTTGTATGACAGTGGTAGCCAAAGAACGTTTATAACAAAGGACATTGCAATGGCCTTGAAACCCCCCGTAATTGGGAAGGAAAAGCTCCTTGTCTACTCTTTCGCGTCCCGTGAGGGGGAGCAGAAAATTTACGATGTGGTCAGCGTTAAACTCAGCCACGTTGAGGATTCCAGCAAAAGCCTTTGCATTAAAGCGTTAGTGGTTGAAGAAATCTCTAACGTATTGATTTCGAAGCCACGGGTAGATAAGAATGTTTCGCGGAAGTTAGCCAAATTCGAGTTGTCGAATTGGAGTAGGGAAGGGGAGGATTCGCGAATTCAACTACTTGTGGGAGCTGACTATCTATACCAAATTACGGGAGGGGGAAAAGTTGAACGAATCACAAAATCTCTGTTTGTATGCGAGAGTTTATTTGGGTTTTCGCTTTGCGGAGCGTTAAGCATTGATGAAAGGGGGAAAAAGGAATGTGCCTCAGTTTTAAAAATAGCTGTACAAACTAATGACAATGAACGCGAGGATTTAAGAAAATTATGGGAGCTTGAAGCTATATGAATAAAAAATAATAATGATGTATTCTCTGAATCTGATAGAGAAATCATGGATAGATTTGAAAGCGGTTTAAGCTTTACAAATAATAGATATCAAACAAAGTTACTTTGGAAGGATAATAGGGAAAAGTTAGGAGATAACTTTAATATTTCAAAGGATCGTTTTGTACGTCTAAAACGAAAACTAAAAGGGGATGATGTTTTATTTGATAAGTATAAGAGTATTGTATCAGAGCAATTGAGAAATGGCATAGTAGAAGAATGCCCCGACAATGAAATAGAAAATGGATACTTTATGCCCCATAGGCCCATAGTAAGAAATGACAAATCTTCAACGCAGGTTAGGATGGTTTTTGATGCCTCCGCAAAAGATTGTAATAATAAATCCCTGAATGATTGTTTGTGGAGTGGACCCAATTTAAATCCTAATATATTAGATACCCTTATTAACTTCAGGAAAAATAAAGTTGCCTTCTGCGCAGATATAGAAAAGGCGTTTCTCCAAATTGGCATTGCAGAGGAAGACCGAAATTATTTAAAATTTTTGTGGTTCGATGATACCGTTGATAATTCCTTCAAAATTTTTAGATTTAAGCGCGTTCCTTTCGGTGTTACTTGTAGTCCGTTTATTTTGGCCGCAACAATTAAATATCATATTAAAAATTTCAAAGAAAAACACCCTATAGTAGTTAAAATGTTAGATTCCTCATTATATGCAGATGACTTGATCGACGGATCAAATTGTGATGAAGAAGCCTTTTATCTGACATCAGCTGCTACAGAAATTCTTAAAGAAGCTGGTATGCATTTGAGAAAATTTAATTCTAATTCTAAAGTTTTAAAAGAAAAATGGGTGGTAAATAATCTCATCGAGAACCAGGATAATCCTAAAAATGTCGTGAAGCTCTTGGGATTAATATGGGATACAGATTCAGACCACTTACAGTTAGATATGCAACCTATTACTGAAAATTGGGACACTAAAATTACGAAAAGATACATACTAAAGACCATGCTGAAATTGTTTGATCCCTTAGGTTTTATTTCACCGTATGTTATCCGCATGAAAATTTTATTACAGGAAATTTGGGAAGGAGGTTTTGAATGGGACATTGAATTACCTTTGAATTTAAAGAATAAATGGGATAGTTGGTATTCTGAAACTAAACACTTAAGGAAACTGGAAATTCCTAGGATATATTTCCCTGATGGATTAAATTTGTCCTATGATTGTACAGAAATTCATTTATTTTGTGATGCCAGTCCTAAGGCCTACGGTGCGGTAGCTTATATTAGATATAGAAATGAAGCTAACCAGATTAAGACTGCATTTCTCTGGTCTAAAGCCAGAGTATCCCCTTTAAAACGAGTGACCATTCCCCGTTTAGAGTTGTTAGGTGCATTAATTGCTGCCAGAATGTCTAAATATTTAAAAGGGGTATTAGATTTACGAAATTTGGAATTTAAGCTATGGACCGACTCTACAATAGCCTTATATTGGATTAAAGGATCTGCAGCAAACTGGAAGCCCTTTGTTTCCAATCGGGTTACTGAAATTCAATCTTTGTCAGATCCGGAAAGTTGGAACTATTGTAGCGGTCAAGATAACCCAGCTGATTTACTTACACGTGGTGAACACTTAAGCTCTTTAATAGACAATAATCTTTGGTGGCAAGGTCCTGTATGGTTATCCCTCCCTGAATCTATGTGGCCCCCTAAGGTAGGAGTTAAAGAAGACGAAGAAGTAGCAATTGAAAGAAAATCTAAGACAAAAATGACTCAGGTATGCTGTGCCGTAAATGTACGATCTGAAGCCCTTTTAAATGTAGACCGGTTCAGTAAGCTCTCTCAATTGTTTAATGTTACGGGGTGGATCCTGCGTTTCCTTCATAATTCAAATCCGAAAAATTGTAAAATATCCGGTCCATTAACAACCACAGAAGTAGAAAGGGCCGAGATTTATTGGATCAAGCAAATTCAAAGATATGCTTTCTCGGAGGAAATTGAGCAGCTACAGCGAGGAAAATCGATTTTTAAGGAATCAAAGTTGTACCACCTTAATCCCGAACTCGACGAGAATAAACTACTTGTGATTAAAGGCAGACTACAATTTTCCGATTTATATGAGCGGGAAAAACATCCGTGGGTGCTTCCCGATAAAGCAAGGTTTGTAAATCTACTTATTATTGATGCGCATGCAAGAATGTATCATTTTGGTGTAGCTGCTACCCTAGCTCATCTACGAGAGCGATATTTCATCATGAAGGGCAGAAGAATAATAAAATCTGTCCTGAAAACCTGCATGCTGTGTAAAAAGTTCAATGCCACCTCTGGAAAAGAAATTACTGCACCCCTACCTAGAGATAGAATTATCGAAACACCACCTTTTGAGACCATCGGTATAGATTTTGCAGGGCCAATTTACACTAAAGGATCCTTGGGATCAGAAAAGACTTACATTGTGCTGTTTACCTGTGCGGTTACAAGAGCTATTCATTTAGAGCTGGTGACGAATTTAAGCACCGCTAATTTCATTTTAGCTCTTAAGCGATTCTTTGCTCGAAGAGGACTCTGTAAGGTGATATACAGTGACAATGCCAAAACATTTGTCAAGACCGACTTGCTTTTAAAAGAGATCTGGAAAAGAATTTCAAAGGAAGAAGTTAAAAACTATTTAACTATGAACAAAATAATATGGAAATTTATCATCCCAAGAGCAGCCTGGTGGGGAGGTTTTTGGGAGAGAATGGTTAGATCTGTGAAAACACCATTAAAGAAGATACTCGGTAGAACTTGCCTTACTTATGAAGAAACCGAAACTATGCTCACTGAAGTGGAGGCAGTAATTAATTCTAGACCCTTATCGTATGTTTACGAAGAGCCTTCAGAACCGGAACCTCTAACTCCAGCTCATTTCTTGGTAGGAAAGAGGTTAACATCGTTGCCCTGTGGAATTCCAATTATCTTCGAAACGAAATCCGATAAATCCACGTTATTAAACAAATTAAAATATCGCCAACAAATAATTGATCATTTTTGGAAAAGGTGGAGAAAAGAATATCTTCTGGAGCTACGATCAGCAAATAAACTAGATCCCGTCAAATCTTCAGCCTTCAAAGTTGGTGATATAGTCCTGATTCATGATGAAAAGTTGCCAAAACATCTTTGGAAGTGTGGATATGTAAAAGAACTTTTGCCCGGACGAGACTCTAAAATAAGGTCATGTATCCTGAAAACTCCAACTGGACTGATTAAAAGACCGATACAACTACTGTATAAACTTGAATTAGATTCGATGGAGAAGTCAAATGAACAACAATCTTAGAACTTTAACCTTATTTGATTTGTTATATTGTGCTTGATTTTAATATCTTTTATTCTCATTTTAGAATTCAACTTAATTTTACTAAACTTTAAAGTGTTTGAAAATTTGGTAATCTTTCTTAGTATGTAAGTATGTCTTTAACATTTATTGATTTGTATTCAAGAAGCTATCATCATTTAGGTAATGTTTTGTTTTAATTTTTGTATTGTTCTTATTTATGTATTGTTTGATGAACAACTGTAATTGTTCATCCGGGGGCAGTGTGTTGCAGTTCATCTTTGGTGGCGCTACGAGCGCCGTACCGCGAATCACCCCCCGTTTCAAACTGTTCAAATCAGAATGCATTGTGCATAAGAACCGGCCAGTTCGGTAATAATGGAACTCTCGCTGGAGAGTAATTTCTTAGTAACCTTTTATGTAAATACTGTAACTAATCTTAAATTGTAAATAAATTATGTTAATTTAAACCTGATCGTCATAACTGAAAGAGAAGTGTGCAGTATCATCACTCAAGACAAATCCGTTGAACATCTCCCAGCGCAAAATCTTCAGTCGTTAATCTGAATATTTTTTACATCTGTTAAGGCAGTTTCCTTTTAGACATTCAAAATTTTTCTGGTCTAATTAAGTCCAATCGGTTTCAGGCTGGTCCTACCATTTGAAGCATTTTGATTACTACACTAATGACCTCTTCTAATGAAAAATCACTTGAACTAATGTTTTCAACGCTTTATAAAATTTTCCAATTTTCCGCAATTTGAATAGGGAAAGATTTCGTCAAACTCTCATTTCATCCTCTGTAAAATGTCTTTTGATAACTGTTTGGCCAGTTTATAACTTTAATAAAAAAAAATGAAAGATGATTTGCTCAGTTGTAAATTTATAACTTGGAAAATAGAAATAAGGGATCAACCTTTAATTTTTCAGATTATACAGCAAATCACAGCAGTTAATATTCCAACATGTATAGTGTTTAAGGGCGCGGTGGCCCGGTTGGCAAGGGCAGTGATCTGAACGTCTCTGGTTCGATGCTCGTCGCTGCAAATCCACCGCCGTGTTCACTAATGGTGGCCGGGGCACATAAAATAGATCGTGGCCACAATGTCCTCCAAGTTCTCAAATTTACCTCTGGAGGTGCGGGGTCAAGTGCTCCGATCTCGTCACTTAACTCGGTTCAAAAATACGTGACCGATGTCGAGATCAAGTCAATCTTCAGCCCTAGTGGTACCTCGCCTTAAAGTGAAACTGCTTACTACCCTTCGCCAAGGACTTAAGCTATATCCACACTTGTGCGCTTTCGCATTCGCTTTCGACATGACGCACGGAGAGAGAAATGTGAGGCATGCGTCACCACTTGCAAATTCCAGGACAGCGCATGCGTCGCGATAGCGCATGCGTTATCGCAAGCGTATCCAACCCGAGTGGATTTTCGTGCGTAATTTCATGCGCTTTTCTAATCTGCAAGGCAGTTTTCAAGCCAGTGTTCAGAATGTCGCAGTCTTCGGGAAAATTTTAAATTTTATTGATGATTACAGAAATTTACCGGCATTGTGGGACGTCAACCACTCCGCATACACAAATAAAATTATTAATACATTTAAAATAATTATTTAATAATAATATACAGGGCATTAAATTATTAATGTCTATTGTTTTAAAATTAAAACTAAATGTATTTTTAAACAAAGCAAATTGAAAAAAATATTTGAAAACTTGTACTATATCATTGAAATTTTCTTTTTGAAAAACAGGGAGAAGATTTCAAAAATACGCATCAGCTAATTTGTTATTATAAAAATACTGAATAACAAATTCCCCATAGCTTATCATAGGAATTAAAGACCCACCATGAACAAAAATAGATGTTTTAGTATTATAAAAGCAGATTACGACCTGAATTCGCGTTTTGCGTGACGTAATTTTTCCCCCCATGTCATGCATTGCTTGCATCCAAATGCGTAAGATCTTGCACATATCATCTCCATTTGAAGCTAAATATCATCGACACATTTTAAATGTACGCATTTTTTAATCCATCATGGTTTACTCGTCGTGTTCTTCATTTAACCCCATGTTGAAGAAAAATGAACGATTTTCATTAATAAAAAAATATACTTCTTAACTTCTTACATATGTAGGAATTTTTTTTCATTACATATGAAAATTCAAAAGTAATTCTTCATGGCCCGCTTTGCTCAGAAAAGAAGTAAATGTCTCGGTTTAATTCTTTACTTTATATTAAAGAGATTACTATATATATATATATATATATATATATATACATATATATATATATATATATATATATATATATATATATATATATATATATATATATATATATATATATATTATGATTAGCTAATGATTTTTCTTGAATTTTCTGTATACATCAAAATAATATAAATGTTCCTTTTATTCAGAAATAAATTAATATACCAGTGTAATTTTACACTATATATTTAAGAGATAGAATTTTAATTACAAGCAATATTCTACCGTTTTCTATTCTTAGTATTTGTTTGGTTTTATTACTTCATAAACAAAGCTATAAATTGTAGTTCTATTTCTAATAACTTGGCATATAAAAAACAGGTCTTCTCTATATTCCGTATCATCAGTTATTAATTTCTCTATTAAACTACATCGATATAGAATCTACTTGCATAATAAAAACCATCTCTAATTGATTACTGAGGTCTCATTTAGATCATTTTCTCCTGCACCTGCACCTGCACCTGCACCTGCACCTGCACGCACGCACACACACACAGGATAAATATGCAAGTAGCGGGATTATACATACATACATACATATATATACTATATATATATATATATATATATATATATATATATATATATATATATATATATATGATAAATATGCAAGTAGCGGGATTATACATACATACATACGAGGGTCATTCTAAAAGTAAAGAACGTCTTGATCTTACGAGCCGCGTAATTCTCCCACCACCACCCGCTGCCGTGAAATTTACTTACCAAATCTTTCCCTCCAGTTTGACGCTAACAGCGAACAGCTGCGGTCATTTATTGTTTATTTATGCGATTTTAAAATGTGTGACAAAATTAAGGATCCCGCCAAGTGTGAGGTTCGTAGCGTAATATATTTCCTGAATGCAAAAACACGTTCGCCCTATTGAAATTTATAGACAGATAACTGAAACTTATGGAAAATGTTATGAATTAAGCTTCAGTTCGAAAATGGTGCATTATTTTTAAATGCCGCAGCCTACTGCCTTCACCGACTACGCCGTGCCATTCAAAACAAACGGCGTGGTTTGTTGTCCAGCGGCCTTGTGTTTCTTCTCTCGTCCGCATGCTGCTGTGTTGACGAAGGAATCTGCTTCAGCAACTTAAATGGGAAGTTTTTGAACATCCCACCTTAAGCCCTGACTTGGCCCCCAGTGATTGCTTTCTTTTTTACCAAATTGAAGGATTTTTTGGGCGGAAACCACTATGGAAATGATGACGAACTGAAAGAGGAAGTTAGTGACTGGTTCAAAAACTTGGCGGCAAGTGAGTATGCAGAAGGCATAGGAAAGCTGGTACAGCGCTATGACAAATGGTTCAATTTGAACGGCAACAACGTAGAAAAATAGGTAAGATATCAAAATGTGTTGTACAATAAGTTTTCTTTGATTATCTTGAATAAAAAGGACTAGAGAAACAAACGTTCTTTACTTTTAGAATGACCCTCGTACATACATACATACATACATATATATACTATATATATATATATATATATATATATATATATATATATATATATATATATATATATATATGATAAATATGCAAGTAGCGGGATTATACATATTTATATACAGAGCACCGTACCAAAATTGTAGTCTATTCTTGTTGCTTTACGTAAAAATAGTGATCACATTATAAACTCCGCGAAATCACAAGAAATGCAGCAGTATCCGTCCGACTCTTCCATCTCGTGAGGCATGAACTGTAGAACAAGTGTGGACAACAAATCGAATGCGTCTAGAGCAGGGATGTCAAACTCAAAGGCTAACTTGGGCTAAACAAACAAGGTTTAACTATAGGTGGGCCGCATAAAAAATCAATATTAATAAAAACGTATGTTTATTTACCTAATTAAAGTATATTTAACATAAATATACGCATTTTGTTTAATAATAGCAAAAAAAGAGTAAAATTTCGAAAACATTTAGCGAATTCTTCCTATCTTATTATAATTCTGCGTCGGTATTTTATTATATATTATTGTGTGCCAATATATTGACCGGGCCGCAAAAATTATCGTCGCTGGTCTCATGCGGCCCGCGGGCCGCGAGTTTGACACCCCTGGTCTAGAGGCATGCGGTAAAAGCAAGTTGAAAGGAAAGACGAAGCGGAAGTTGAAAGCGAAACCGAATGCGAAAGCTCACAAGTGTGGACATAGCTTTAGGATTTGAGGACGTGGGTCCTTTGGACTTGGTGTAGGGTATTGGAAATAACAACATAGTGTTTAAAATGTCCTTTCAGTTGTTAACTGCAGGTGTGTATTCCTCCCCACCTATCTCTTGCAAACACTAACTTTTCTCCATTACCCATCCGCAGAAAGAAACACCTGTTCGAGTCTTAGGGGAAATGCAAATACACTCATGTCCATAAATTAAGGACAGTTCCAGCTCCGGCAAATAAAGGTTCAGAAAAAAACGAGACTTATTCATAAAGCCCATTTATTAAACAAAAGACAAAGAACAAAAAAGACGGTGTATGTATGATACCATTCATAAAAACTACGATTTTTGCTCCCTGGAGCAATTGTAAAAAATATCTCCTTTACAAAAACTTAATATTACATGTTTGGCATGATGGTTAATACATTGTATGTCTCCCATGCGATGAAATACAGTCCTTTCAACGCCTAGGCATGCTGAGTATCAAATTATCGAGCTGATCTTGGGGAAGATTACTCCAGTCAGCAAGCAGTGCTCTCTCAAGTTCCGGTATACATGTAGGAGGTGGTTGACGGTCTGCAACTCGTCGGCCAAGCATGTCCCCCACATGCTCTATCGGATTCAAGTCAGGTGAGAATGCTGGCCATTCCATACGGGTGATATCCTCATATTGAAGGCATTCGTTTACGATGTTTGCTTGGTGAGGACGGACGTTGTCATTCATAAACACAAATTCTGCGCCCATGGCACCCCTAAACAAACGTGCATGTTGTTCCAGAATGATGTACCGATAAATGTGGCCGTTCATGGTTCCGATTTGAACATGCAGATCTGTTCTGGAGCCCAGTATAATTACACCCCAAAAGAGCAATCCTGCACCACCGTAACGGTGTCGTTCAATCATGGTGTCTTGGTGGTAACGGGTACCTGGCGTTCTCCATATGAAAGTCCGACGTGAATCAGACTGCAAGCTAAACCTGGACTCGTCGGAAAACATCACATAATCCCACTGTGCCGATGTCCACATTGCATGTTCTCTACTCCAGACTAATCGCTGCCGACAGTCAGTTGCCGTGAGCGGAACACATCTGACATGCCTGCGAGCATATAGACAAGAGGTGGGGAACCATTTTACCATTAGAGGCCACATGTAAATTAGGTAGTAATAAAGGAGACCGCATAAGTTGATGAACCTATAAATGCGACTTTTATGAAATTATTATAGTTAGATATAGTTTTAACAATTTGGTGCATTATATAGAAAAATAGCAAAAAAAAAATTAAGTCCTTATTTATTTATTATTTGACATAAAAAGTAACAATATAAAATATTTTTGTATTCACATAAGGAGAAAAACTTGTTATAACATTAATCATTAGTTATTATTTTTTTTTTTGCAGAAAAAATAATACGTTTTAACTTACATGGAGTCAGTCACAACAATAATAGTAAGAAAATAGGTTTTGTGTAGAGATCATATAACATGTCTGGTAGTATTGCTAAGAAACTCTCAGCATTAAATTACATATAAAGTGTAGTTAAAGTATCATACAATCTAGGTAACTGAAGCTCATTTAGATAAATATACAATTGTAGCGACTTTAGACAACAATTTCAAAATGTCAACTTTATTTTGGCCAACACTGTACATACATTCATGTCGTTCTCTATTTAATTCTATTGATTTGGAAATTGTTGTAATCTATATAATTAAATATTAATTAATCCAAGTGCTAGCTTTTATGAAGGCCGCGCGTTCCCCACCTCTGATATAGACCAATATTTCCCAAATGTCTGTATACCAGGGGTGTCAAACTCGCGGCTCGCGGGCCGCATGCGGCCCTCGACGAACATTTTTGCGTCCCGGTCAATATATTGGCACACAATAATATATAATAAAATAACCGACGCAGAATTATAATAAGATAGGAAGAATTCGCTAAATGTTTTTTTAATTATACTCTTTTTTTGCTATTATTAAACAAAATGCGTATATTTATGTTGAATATACTGTAATTAGGTAATATACTGTAATAAACCTACGTTTCTATTAATATTGATTTTTTTGCGGCCCACCTATAGTTAAACCTTGTTAGTTTGGCCCAAGTTAGCCTTTGAGTTTGACACCCCTGCTGTACACGGTTTGCCTTGAAACTGTGGTACCCGTGGCTGCATATAGCTGACGAGACAGGTCGGATGCTGTGCTCCATCTGCTTCTTTTGGCAGTTACTACCAAATACCGGTCTTCATTCGGCGTTGTAACTCGGGGGCGACCTGTACTGTAACGTCTACTGACATTTCCATCATCTTGGAATCGTTGCCAAAGCCTAAAGATGACACTTTGGGCAATTCCACGTTCCTCGGATACTTCCATCTGTGTACGCCCGCATTCCTGGCGGCCGATAATTCTACCACGTAAAAAATCATCCACATGCGTCCTCTGTGTCATAACTATTCGGTTATGGCACTGAGTGGCTTAAAGAACGCTTGTGAACAATTTTACTTCTTTGCCACCGTTCCTTATATACCCCTCTCTTACACTCTAGTCATTGTGACGTACTATCGGCGTCATCTGGTGGCTTCCTGTAATTTGCATATTATTCTTGAAGATGTGTGTGATAATTCTACAGGTGAAATTTTTACTTTAGAGTTCGATTTCCGTGTGATTCTCAATTATTCTTAATTTATGGACATGAGTGTATTTGGCAAAAAGTGGGGGATGTTTGGTGGCAATCTACTCCTCACCACATCTTGGGGAAGGGATGAGATCCTGTAGACCAGGGGCTCCCAACCCGTAGAAGTCTGCGGACCACCACCAGCCCCTAACCGACTTGGGGGGGGGGGGGCTCTCGGGATTATAGAATATCCCTCAGGCAAAAGGGATACAGATAATAATGTTAAACTTTTAAGAAATTTTAATTCAACACCTGATAGTCATCGGATATATTCCGCCCATCTAGTTCAATGAACATTGCTTTCAAATCGCCGTTTATTTGGCAACTTTTTTATATGTGGTGCCGGACCACTCCCGAAGCTCTCGCGGACCATGGGTTGGGAACCACTGCTGCAGACCCTCGCTTTTGTCACTTTCCACCACTCCTGAAAAAAGAAATTTTCCAGAGTGACCACTCTCTTGGGGATATTCATCCGGAGGACACCAGTGCATACAGGGCCGTTCCTAGGGTAGCTGCCGCCCGTGTGCGAGAATAATTTTGCCGCCCCCCCCCCTCCTCATACCGTATGGATTAATTGAAATTTCTCTGAAATATTTTTACATTAAATGAAACAATGAATTACAGAAAATATTATAAATTCAGTTTATATTTTAATTTTACAATCTAACATAATAATTTTTAATGTATTGATATAATAACCAAATGAATACGTTATATTAAATACATACAACACATATCTATTAATACATATACTTAATAACAGACAGTCAAAAAGCTTAAAATATCTTTGCTTTTCATGCCTTTTTTAATGCAAATTCTGTTATAATATCTCATACATCTATATCTTCCGAAATGTCCTTTTCTATACTAATAATAGATAAGTCTGAAAGCCTTTCTTGTCCCATTGTTGATCTCAAATAATTTTTTACTATTTTAAGTTTTGAAAAGATTCTTTCCCCGCTAGCCACAGTCACGGGTAATGTTAAAAAAATTCGTATGGCAATCACTAAATTTGGAAACAGATAGATGAGGTTACTTCTAAATAGGTATTGAATCACATTTAACGCGTTCATTTAAGGGGAAATAAAGGATGCAACGATGTCAATTTCATCGCATAAATCTTCAGCTATAATATCTTTTTCATTTTTAAATGGATCATGTAACATACTTTCTACAGATTTACATTTTGTAGACCTACTTGATTTATCTGTTTTAAGGAAATTATTTAGGTCGTTGAGAAAATTGAAAACTGTGTGATGTTGTTTTATTTGTTCGTACCTTTCTTCTATTTTTGATAATGCAGTGTCCAATATTACAAAGTAAAAATTAATTTTTAATTGGTCTTCTGGATTTTTTGGAGCCTCATCTTTACATTCGTAGTCAAATAAACGTTTTTTTGTTCGGGGTCTAACAATATTAACCAGAGGAAATGAAGGGTCGCAATTGATATCTTCTGCAATATTTTTTGCCTCTTCTAAAATATCACTAAAAACTTTATCTGACCTAATATTATATAAATATGTTTTGGTTTACTCTAACATTAAAATAATATTTGGTACTATAGCATCCGAATTCTGCATAGCTTTACTTACGGTGTTAATTTTTGTTAACACATTATACCATGTAATAATGGAACAAATAAATTTAAACGACTTAAATTTCCAAAGTAATGAATTTACCATGTTTCTAGTTTCAGAGTCTCTAGTATTATCAGAATAGAGGGTATATAAAGCATCATATATTTTTGTTAGATTGTATCTAAGAACTTTTAGCGCATCTATTCTGCTTTCCCATCTAGTATCTGAAAGGGGTTTAAACGTTAAAGTTGGGATTTTATTTTTTAAGACCTTCCAACGTTTAGTGGATGCGGAGAAAAAAACGTATAGCTCCTGTACAATTACAAAAAAGCTTGTAATTTCTAAAGACGCTTTTGCAGCGTCATTAACAACTAAATTTAAACTATGGGCCGCACAAGGCACATAAAAAGCTCTAGGGTTTAAGTCAAGAACTTTTTTTTGTAAACCATTATTGCGACCCTTCATATTCGGACCATTATCATAACCCTGCCCCCTTAATTCCCCCAGACAAATGTTATGAATCTCCAAAAAATCTAATAAAAAATTAGTTAAACCCTGTCCTGTCGAATCTGGTATTGAAATAAATCCCCAAAAACGCTCCCAAACTTCTATTTGCTTTGATTTATTATTTAATAGAACAAATCTTACTACAACAGTAAGTTGGTCTTGATGACTTAGATCAGGGGTGGAATCTAAAATACACTGAAGTGCCACTGAATTAGGGATACCTACCTAGTAACGAGTTGGGCCTCCTCTGGCCTTGATAACGGCTGCCACACGACGAGGCATAGATTCAACAAGTTTCTGGAAACGTTCCACGGGAATGGCTTGCCAAATATTGGCTAAAGCTGTCCATAATTCAGTAAGGTTCTTTGGTGCTGCGTGATGGCCTTTCACGCCTTGTTCCAAAACATCCCAAAGATGCTCAATAGGATTTAAGTCTGGGCTTCTTGGTGGCCAATTCATGACAGAGAAGTCAGAGGAATGCTCATCCAACCAGCCAGTAGCCAACCGGGACTTGTGAGAGGTACAGTTGTCTTGCTGGAAAACTCCATTACCGTGCGGATAACAGAACAGCATAAACGGATGGAGGTGATCACCCAGCAACTCTACGTACCGAATTGCATTGAGGGAGGTTGGTACACGCACCAAAGATCCCAAACTGTGCCACGAAAAAACACCCCAGACCATGATTGAGCCACCATGCCCTTGTACAGTTCCAGCCAGGCATGCAGGATCCATGGCTTCATGAACCTGACGCCATATTCTCAGCCTCCCGTTGGCGTTAAGTAGTCGGAATCGAGACTCATCACTCCATGCTACTCGTTTCCAGTCCTCTACACTCCAGTCTCTGTGCTCTCTTGCCCAGGCAAGACGTGCAGCCCGATGGCGAGTATAGAGCAATGGTACTCTCGTAGGTCGACGGCTCCCGAAACCCATACGGTGAAGCGAGCGTTGCACAGTCCGTTTACTGACTGTACGACTGGCACCGTCATTAGACTGGGTGGTAATTTGAGCTAATGTTTGGCTTCGCTGGCTACGTACAATACGCCTGAGCCGTCTCTCACCACGCACTGTCAAGGCTAATTGTCCTTTGCAGTTTGCCCGATCGCTAGTTTTTTTCCCCACCATCCATGTATTCTTGGTATACTCTTGACACTGTCGACCTTGAAAATCCTAGCTGTCTGACGATTTCGGAAATTGAATGGCCCATGCGTCGCGCACCTACGATTTGTCCGCGATCGAAGGAGTCTAAATCAGGCAGTTTACCCATACTGGCATTTCCAACAACTAATTCAGAACAACCACAGTACGCGCTATATATGCAGTTACCACAGCGCCCTCCCTTGCGCTTAAATGATGCGCAGCGCTACACAATTTGCATAGGCTTTGCTATCCCTAATTCAGTGGCACTTCAATGTAATAGAATAATATTTACTAACTTTTAAGAGCGATATTATTTCATGTCTTATTTTTTGAATCTTGGATTGATTTATTTAAATCAATCCAAGCTTTTGTATTAGAAATGTGACTTTTTGAGTTTTCATGACGTTCTATAATCTGAGTTAAATGTTTCCAATCGTTGTATCCCTCAACAAAGGCACTAGGAAAAGTTATAAATAATTTGCAAGGAAAACAAAATACACGATCTTTCAACTTAGAATACACTAGCCAAACTCTTGGAATTAATTCCCCGTTGCTTATTTTTTTTTATAATAAATAGATGAGAAACCTTTGTTATCTTTATTTAAAGGAAAGTTTACATCCGCTTCTGTAAGTTGGGTAGGGCCTAACTCTACTAAAGTTAATTTAATTTTGTCAGATAGTACGGAAGGCCAACAGCTAGGATCCTTATAAACATCATCTTTATAAGAAAGATGAAGAAAATCTTCACGGTCTTTGGTCACGGTTTCACTGGTTTCAAGACTTGGTTCTGCGATTAAAACATCTTCCTTGGGGTTTGTGATTTCGGTCTCCGTCACATTTGTATCTCTGGAACTTGATGGCGCCTCATGCGATCTTGCTGGGATTAAAAATGTTTTTAATGAACCACAAGCCTTCTTTACTAATTCTTCTTTTTCAAGTTTTCTTTTTCTGTATTGAGCCCCAGAAAGCTTTTTTCGATTATCAGACATCTGTAAAAAAATGAGGTTCTTTACGTAAAGCACTTATCAAAAAGGCGCAATATAAGTTATTATGTTAAGTGTTTTTATTAAGAACTAGCTGAAGTACCCGGCATTGCCCGGGATTTTAACAATATTTGTTAACCAAAATCAACACAGTATAAATAACATAGAAATAGTATATGTGAAATGTTATACACATCTCAGAATTCAGGAATTTCAGCCTTTCATCATTGAAGCACTAAAATCCGAAAAGTAAAAATGTCAAATTGTCTAATGTTTGCTAACCAAAATTAATTTAAAACTAAACACGTTATAAATAACATAGAAAAAAACATGTGAAATCTTATACACATGAATAAAATGAAAACCCAATAAAAAATATATAAAATTATAATAAACTCCTCAGAATTCAGCTAGATTTAGCCTTTTATCATTTGGGCAAAAAAAGAAGCTGAAATTACAGGTTTAGCTGAAATTTCCAATAGAACCATGATATGACTGTAGCGTTGCCTCTTAAAAAATGAAGTGTTTGATTGAGGGCTGCAAACCATTCAACTCCTCTCCATATTAAACTCCTATAAACATCCTCTACATATTAAATTCCTTTTCTCTCCATAATAAACTCCTCAGAATTTTGGTAGATTCAGCCTTTCATCATAGTACCACTAAAACCTGAAACATCCTCTCCAGAAATATAAATTTATTAATTACAATAATTAAACTCACGCAAATGTATGAATTACATAAGTTTTTTAACCAACATTTGAATAATTCGTAAATGAAAAAGCATATGAAAATAAAGATAATAAGAACTTCCGGAATCGAAATTAATTACCCTTAATTTTTAATTAATAAAAAACCAACATGATATGAATAAAAACGATAGTTGTTTAAAAGCATATGAAAATAAAGCTGTTATAAAGATAATAATAAAAAAAGCATATGAAAATAATGCTCGCGTATGAAGTTAACTTTATGATATAAAGATAGTAATAATAATATAAACCGCGTGCATAAAATATTTAGCTTTTCAAGCGAAATAAATTCATTTTTAGAAAAAAACTACTTTTAATCGAGAAATTAAATACATTGCACAAAATTTTGATTTTACCAACTTTCTACCCTACAATTTACACCCTACTTCTTTGAAGTTGGGTGTTGAAACATTCTCTTTGAAAATTTACACCCTACTTCTTTTAAATAGGGTGTAAATATAAAGTTTTAACATCGAATTGAATGCCAGTTAAAAATTATTGTTGTTTAAAATCATATGAAAATTACGCTATTATAAAGATAAAAAAAGCATAGGAAAATAATGCGTGCGCATGAAGTTAACGTTACGATATAAAGATAGTAATAATAATATATATATATAAAAAACAGTTCCGTAACTAACTGACTGACTGACTGATTGACTGACTGACATACAACGTACAGACCAAACCGCGGGAAATAAAAGGGCTGAAAATTTGCATGGCGATTCTTCTTTTAGTGTAGGAGTGCACTAAGAAAGATTTTTGAAAAATTCTTCTTAGATTTTTTTAAAATTAAATTTTTGAGTTGTTTTAGTAACTTTTTTTAAGTTTGCATTTAAAATAATAATAATTTCAGGGTTATAAAATTTATATCACGAAAAAGATCATAAAAATTCCTTTAATATGAAATCTTTTTCGAATCTTTACCTCCATTTTATGATTTTTGGTGAATTTTTAAAGATTAATTTTTAGAATTTAACCTTTTACATGCCACACTATGATCAAGGAATAAAGTACCATATTTTGCTGCGTAACTTTGGTCGATAACTTCCAGGAAGTCGGTCCAACAGGTGTACTCCACTCATTCCTTTATTATATAATTTTATAATGTAAGGTTAAGGAAAATCAACTTTTATTTTAGCTCGGACATATCTTTTTGCTCTTCCTAATGGTTCGTGAGTGATAAAATTTGATGTAATAGTTACAACAAAACTATCGTTCCAATAGCACATATAAACTTCTCCATCGCATCGGTAATCAAACTCTCCGCGTTGAAATTTCGATATTTCTTTTGCTGTTTTAAGAGAACATTGTCCCTTTCTGGAATCTCGCACTGTGCCGATTGCCTTAAAGCCTTTGTTAGATAAATCTGTTAGCAGACTGTACGATGTAAAAAAGGTTATCGAAAAATATTTTGCATTTCTCTGGATTGTCAATAAAAGATAATAGTTCGGAGACAACTTTTGATCCAAGTGGTAAATTTTCATTTTTCGAACTTTTTCCACCGTAGATAGACATAGCATAAGGATAACCATTTGCTGAGCAGATCATCCAAACTTTGAAACCAAAGCGAATTGGCTTTCCACGTATGAATACCTTAGCCGAACGATGTCCATAACACGGAACCATGGATTCATCGATACTCATATTTTCATGAAAAAATCCAAATTAACGAAAATTTTTTCCCACCTCTTTATAAAAGGGAGAAATTTTTCCTAATTTATCGCCTGGTTTCAATTTACTATTATCAACAATGTGGAAATAATTTTAACATCCGAAATTTATTTCTGGGCATTGTATTGTTAACAATTAGGATATGCAAATCTTCCTGAGAGCTCCAATATGTATTTTCATCAGGTACTGAGTGGTAGCCACTAAACAACAGTAATCCAAGAAACTGCCGAATGTCATTTGCGTCGACGTCTAAAGAGTCTCCTTTTTGTAGGGCATACAGCTTTGTAAGTTCGGCTGAATTTTCTAAGTAATCAGACGGCAGAATCACTGATCACGTGTGATATCACTGCTTTTGTATATCGTTACATGCCAATGTTCCTTTTTTGGAACATTGCATTTTTACGCAGTCTTGAGGAAATATTTCTTGTTATTATTTTAATTTATTTTATTAACTCGTTAAACTTGTCCTTTGCATGTACGATGGGGAAATTTTTGGGTGGATTTGAATTTTTAGGAATTTTATAGAATTTTTTTTCTTACTTACTGTAAAAATTGTGAAAAAAGCTGATTTTTAGAAATTTTTCTACGCTAAAATATTCATATTTGAAAAAAAAAGTCAAAAAATCAATCATGCCTTCTATAATATACGGTAATTTTTTTCAAACTGACAGATATCACACTTTATTTTTTAAAAAAATATTAAACATGGTGTTCTAAAAAAAGGAACATTGGCATGTAAAAGGTTAATTTATTAAACGCTGATCACGTGATTCCTTTTTCTGTTACTTTAAATAAATTTATCTTCACATAACAACGAAATAGGCAAAAAAATACATTTTTTTCTTGCTAATGCGGCAGACGATTGGACATTATTCAAAAAAATATTAAAATAATGTAAAAGATATGTTCCTCAAACTGTACTACATTAACTGTACTATATTCTTTAGTATGTCCTATGAGATTTAATTTGAATACTTTCTTCTACATTATTTTGTCTATAAAAATATCCCTTACGATTTTTTTATTAATATATTTTTTTTTTGTTTTTTTACATCAATCGTATACATTGATCGTCGTATTTATTATATATATATATATATATATATATTGGCATTAATTGCATACACTGACATTGTATTTAATTTGAATGTACCGTTCGTTTAGGAACACCTGGTTCATGGAATACTAAAAGTTTAAAATAGTGGCGCCATCTATTTATAATAAACCTACCAAAATCCATTAAAAAACTAAACACAGTATAAATAACATAGAAAAAAAAGCATACGAAATGTTATACACATTAATAATATGAAAACCAATTAAAATATATAAATGTATAATAAACTCCTCAGATTTCAGCTATATTCGGTCTTTCATCATAAAAAAACTGAAAAAAAATTTTAAAAAATAATAAAATAAAATAAAAATAATAATTTAAAAAATAATAAAATAAAATAAAGATAATAATTAAAAAAATAATAAAATAAAAGCTGAAAATACAGGTTTAGCAAAATTTGCACGATCCCATACTCGAACCCGAGACTTACGAGGTACCAAATGAACCGCTTTAACTACTACGCCACGATTATGCACAACACTGTTGAGTAAAGTAAAAAATATACGCAATGAGTTTTTTGGAAAGTTGCTATGGGTTGGTGAATATACATACATTTATGGAGTAAGAGGAGTTTTAAGTGAGAAATAAGTTAGCAGGATAGAAGCTTAGTCTTTAACTCTTCAATAGACACAGAGACATAAGCTAGGAGGATTGCAGTAGCGATTAAAAAAGATCGTGACACTTAGCGTGGTTGATTCGAATTTTCCATCGCGTGTGAGAGTGTCAATATGCCGTTGGATCCGATTTATTTTAGAGTATAAAATCTAACTTGAAAGATTATTATTTTCATTTATTATTCTGGTTTAATATATTACTTGAAACTTTTTGATTTTATTTATTTTTATCTTTTCGCTCGCTGTTTGCTAACCCTAACGTGGACGCCATATTCAGAGCGTTGATTCCACAAAGTGTAACAGCTTACAAATTGTTGGTTTTTTATTAATTAAAAATCAACGGTAATTAATTTCGATTTTTGAAGTTCTTCAGACCCTCGGCTGTTTTTAAAGACGCCTGTATGTAAAATTTCACGATCGTTGCTCCTAAACTGTGGATTTCTATACAATTACAGAGATACAAACATTCATTTTTATATATTAGATGACATCCTGTGCAAAATAAATGCACTGAACGCGAATGTAATAGGTTATTAATTTTCAAAATTTTGGTTATGTGCTTTGTGTAATTTTGGTTGCAACTTGAGTGTTGAAGGTGGTGCTGTCTATGTGTTTTTGTTTCAACTCCTCTGTATGCCGGTGCACAAACTGTGCTATTTGTGGTGTAGATGTGGTCGACGGACAAACTTTTTCCTCTGCGAAGAAAAAAGTTTCCTGGAGCGTGGAGGAGCTGTAGCATACGTACTACCAGTATGGGGTTATTTTTTTCCATGACCTCACAGATTTCACGAAACACAGCTGTGTGTTTATCGAGCGGTTTCCCTCACAAGTTGGTGCGGGAACCGAAAATGGTTTCACCCCCCCGTGATAAAGCTGTCTTTCTCTTAGCGATAACTTCATGCGAGTGACATTCAGCGGGCTATAAAGTTTCGGACTAAGAGCTGCCAGCCGATAATCTGCCGGCCCCTCCACCCCGTCTGAAAATCCAGACATTGAGCAGAGACGCTAGAGAACGCGGCCTGTGCGGATGTGTGTTTTAGGCTCCATACGTTGTGAATCTGCACGGGATTTTAATTGAATATGTTGCACTGTTTAAATGTTAATTTATTTTGTTAATAAATTGTTGAGTTTTTGTTTTAAAAAATTGGCCTTCGCTTTTAATTAGAACTGTCTTTCTTTGTTATGGATCCCATAGTAGTAATTTTTAGCAACGCCTCAGAGAGAATCGCCTTACCTACTTACAGTGACGCCGCACTGGGATTAAGCTTTTTCGGATTATCAGACATCTGTAAAAAAAATTAGGTTCTTTTCGTAAAGGACTTATAAAAAAGGCGCAATGTAAGTTAAGCTGTTTCTCGATAAAGATTGACTTTTGCAAAGAAACGTTCCAAATCGATTTTATTTGAATTTTGTTGATATTTTAAATACAATTCCCCGTACGTTTACTTTAATAACAAAAAAAAATCGTATTTTCCCGATTTCTGAATCGCCATATTTCACGTACGTGTTAAAAAAATAAGGTGATGCAGTTCAAAAATCAAAATTTACACTTGTTTCTATAATATATGTTTAACATTTGCAAAATTTAAAAAACCTTTAAAATAGAATTAAGTAATGAATCCCAGCTTTTTTTTAAAAACAAATATCAAACCATAAATGTATTATTTCAATTTCTAACCGCTAACCGCTCAAAAGAAAAAATATCATCAAGTTTACTTACCTGTGAAATATTTTTGTTGGTCACCAATCACAAAATAGAGCACAAAAATTAGAGACAAAAAGCTTTGTTTTTCAGTTGTTGAGATGGACACGTTCAAAATGAATAGTGCAAATTATCCAGGTCCGTGTATTTATAGGCTCAGGGCATAAAAGAGTATTTTCCTGCAAAAACACTCCTGCAAAAACCTGACAAAAACCACCCGCACCGATGCGATGCCTGGGATGCGACGCGATTTGATGGGATGATGGGTTAAAACGTGTTAAAACAAAAACGAACAACGTATTTCCCAAAGTAAATTTCTCCATGGCCGAATTTAAATTATCATTAAAATATCGGCATTCTTGCTTCGCCAAATAAGTCTTAATTTAATTAAACACATTTGATTATATATAGAGACACACAGAGTTACAAAACGAAATCACAATAAAAACAAGTAATATTAAAAAAAAATTTTAAAGTCAATTCCTACTTAGGTCAAGAAAGAAAAATTTTATTTTAGTTACTTTTTGGCGGGCAATTGCACTGATATTGGCTCGATTCTGTGAACACCATTATTGCCGAGAAATTTTTTTCTCCCATATAAAACTAAAATTAATTAATTAAATTTAATTAATGAATTAATATTTGAAAAAACTGTATTAACATCAAGTGTCATCCACTACAAGTTTAAAAAAATGTATTTGAACTTAAGTGGATGAATAAAAAGTATTTTATTAACGACTAGTGGCCCGTCCCGACTTTGTCCGGGTTGAACAAAATATTATACCAATAAATTTCCAGTTGATAGCGAATAAATTGTAAATCTTTTTTTTACCTTAAATGTCCAATAAAAAGCGTAGTTCCAAATGTAGTTTTCTTCCATAAACCCTTTAACGTTGCCAGTTTCAAAAATCCTTTTGTATTTATCAATACCTCCTCTACTTGAATCTTAAAAATATTAAACCTTTTCCTTATGGGGTGGGATAGCATATATCCGAAGCACATACTCTCGAAAAATACGGTGTGATGTCGGCAGAGATATAGTATCGAATTCCACTTCGTTGTGACTTTCCTAACGTCTTTGCCCCCAAAGAACAATTGGGTAACATTCTGGGAACGGAGGGTGAATCTTGCCGAAAAGGACTGAATAATAATCTTTTGTCGTTCTAGCTAGAGGCTATTTCTTTTATGCGAGAGACATCAGAAGGGCGGTTCACCCGCGGTTCATCCATTTTCAGCCTTTTGAGAGAGGAAAGAGGCACGGAGTGCCGATGAACTACTATTGAAATTCTTCTTCAATAGTAAGAAAGCAATTAACCACTCTTTCCCCTGACCCCCCCCCCCCACGCTGAATGTCCCCCACGTAAAATGGGGATAGGAAGTAGATAACATTTTCCCATTGTAAAGAGCGATTTCGAAAAACGGACCCCGTAAGCTAAAGGGTATTGCTATGGTTACTTGACTGCGGTTGACAAAGGAAAAGATGTAAGGTACATTTTAATGTACAAAAGTTGTACATTACCCTCCACATACAAAATCTGCTCTCTCTCTGTATATATTATTATAGAAGTATAGATACACATTGGTATCCCAAAATTAGAATAAGAGATGAAATAAAAATACAAAAATAAAAAAGGATTTTAAGTAAAGAATTTTTTTAAAATTATTTTAAGCACCTAAAATAATATTCAAATTAATATTACGTTATTTATTAATTAAAGTTAATTTTTTAAAAGAAAGGGGTGTGCTTGAGACCGTAGTTTTATTCAAAAATAAAAAATAAAAAACTGTAGTTTTATTCAAAAAATTTTTTATTTTCAAAAATAAAAAAATTTCAAAATAAATAAAAGATTTTAAGTAAAGAATGTTTTTTTTTAAATAATATTAAAAAAATTTTCAAATAATATTCCTAAAATAATATTCAGATTAATATTACGTTAGTTAATAATTAAAGTTAATTTTTTAAAAGAAAAAGGCGTGCCGGAGAACGGCTAGGTTCGAACCACTATCGTCAGAACAGAAGCCCACCGCGATAGCACCACGCTAAGAATCGTTGAAGGATTCGGCACAAAAAACGGTAGAGGACAGTAGCGGTAACAATGGAGATTGTTAGGATTAAGCCCCTAACTTTATTTCTACTGATCAGATATACATAATATATAGCCTATGTCCATCTGGAATAATGCACCTTTCAAACAGTGAAAGAATTTTTCAATTAGGTGCAGTGGTTCTGGAGATTACCCTCCACGTACAAAATCGCTCTCTCTTTATATATAAGTATAGATAGATAGATTATAGAAGTATAGATACACATTGGTATCTCAAAATTAGAGTAAGAGATGAAATAAAAATACAAAAATAAAAAAAGGATTTTAAGTAAAGAATGCTTTTTTAATTATTTTAAGCACCTAAAATAATATTCAAATTGATATTACGTTACTTAATAATTGTGTGCACGGCCGCCATCTTGGATTTTTTTGTGCCAACTTGGCGATTTTACCGTGTTTTGAGGAGTGGAAAATTTCTCGCCAATGTGTTTTAAGCGGTGTTTTCAAAACGCTGGACTTTGAATTTTTTTAGCTTTTTTAATAAAAACCACCTGTTTAAATTATGAAACTTAGAAAAATTTTTGAAAAATCATTTAAACGTTGGACTTAGATTTATTTTTGGGTTTTTGATAAAAACCACTTTTTTGAAAAAATCATTCTCAAATATTGGAAATTTTGGGTTTTTCTTTTAGCTTTTTTAATAAAAACGACCTTTTTAAATTGTGAAACTTATAAATATTTTTGAAAAATCATTTAATCGTTGGACTGAGATTTTTTTTTTGTCATTTTTAATTAAAAACTACCTTTTCAAATTATGATCCATATGAAAAATTTGGTCAAATGAATTTTACTTACAGATAAAATTTCAATGCCATCTATTCAGTTTGCCCTAACTCTTTGACTAATAGCAATGAATCTCCAATATATTATGCCAATATATTGTTAATTAGAAAAAAAATACAGCATTTTCGTACCACCTAAATAACTTGCAATTTAAAAATTATCTAAAATTCAGCTTTGAAAAATGTAAAATAATTATGAACCCATAAATTTATGGTGAGTAACCAGATCCTCTTTTTTTTTTTTTTTTTTTGGTTAGGGCATTGTGGTAATGAAATTTTACTTCAGATTTGACCTTAACCAAATATTTGGTGCATACAATAAAATCGGGACAAGGATTATTTGACCATTTATCCTGCTGTGTTGGAAATAAGAAAAAAAAACCCTTTTCCTAAACCAATAACTTAACCTTAACTAACTTTTTAACTTAGGTTCCTGGGGAGAGAGAAGTTGAACTTCAGTTATTTAAATTTATTTGTAATCCACTACAACTTGGAATTATAAAATATTTTAAAATATATTGTATTTAAAATGTATACTGTATTTTACATTTTACGAAAAAATGATGGCAGATAATTTTTACTTCAAATAAATGAAATGGTGTATCATTATAGTATACTAATTGACAATCGATAAACAAAATTAAAAGCAACTTAAATTTAATAAGTTAACGAAAAACTGATAATGGATTCAAAAATTTTCAACAAAAAGACTCTTAGTTTTAAAAATAATTTACTCTTTTGAGTATAGTCAATTTCACTCAGATTTCCAGGTCAAGGCCAAGATCTAACCTAAAATTATTAGACTGTAATTAAAAGATCACACCAGAAATAACTGTTTTATCTTAAAATTAGAGAATTTGACATTGGGTTATTTTTACCAGAATGCAATAATTATCGCCATGCGAAATGCGCCAAACCCTGGCGGAAAAATCCAAAATGGCGGCCGTGCACACAAATCTACAGTATCCCCCCTAACTTTATTTCTACTGATCAGATATACATAATATATAGCCTATGTCCATCTGGAATAATGTACCTTTCAAACAGTGAAAGAAGTTTTCAAATAGGTGCAGTGGTTCCGGAGATTACCCTCCACGTACAAAATCGCTCTCTCTCTTTATATATAAGTATAGATTGAAAATTTGAACAAGATATATAAATATAGGGAGAGTGTGAACTAATAGTAGGCATTGAATAACATACCGGGAGGCATATTACCATTCCTTACATGAATTCACGCCATTACATCGTTTAGCGGCTGCTGATTGGTCAATTGAGTTTTGCATCGGCAATTGCCATAATATTTGATCCTAAGCGCATTTTAAATGAGATAAATGCTAAAATATATTTCTTAGTTGCTTTCATTTCGATAATTGCATAATATTTGATCCTAAGCGTATTTTAAATGAGATAAAATCTGTTTCTTAGTTGCTTTCATCTTTATATGTTTTTTACGCCATATTTTACAAGGAACGTGAATTTTTTTTAAGTGGCGCCACCTATTAATGTAAAAGTAATTTAAAGTGACAAACTATTTGTAAAAGAAATTTTCGCCATAAATGCCTTCATATTTCTTTTTTGTGCATGGACAATTTTAAGAAATTACCAATTTCCGTAGTAATTTCACTGTAAAATTTTAGGAGTAGATTAAAATAGAGTAAATATTACTCAAAATTGAATTTTTTCTTAAATTTAAATGTTGAATTAAAAAGAAGGAAAGATATTTTCTTTTTTTTTAAATTTAAATGCTGAATAAAAAAAATGAAAGCATTATTTATTTTTAAATTTAAATGTTGAATTTTTAAAAAAATTTGTTTATTTTTTTAAATTAAAATCTTAATTGCAAGATGCAAATTATGTATTTTTTGCTGTTTTGCACACTTTAATTTTTTAACCTTGCTCTTAAAAAATAAAAATTATAAATACTCTTCTAAAAATTACCAAAAATAGTGATGGAAGTTTTGATTCTTGAAAAACAGACATGTTTTCATGAGCATCAGCGCACCAAATACACAAATACCGATGTAAACACAATTGACCAATCAGCAGCCGCCAAATGATGTAATGGCGTGAATTCATGTAAGGAATGGTAATATGCTACCGGGAGCGCAAATGGTCTGACACGACCTCAGCCTAAGACAAAATCTCCCAGAATAACCTCCTTTTAACATTTTTCGCGCTCAAACCTCATCACATCCGGCATGTGCCGAATAAACAAAAATTACACTAGATCAGCAATGTCCTGTAGACACACTGGCTTCGCAAAAGCGATAAATCTAAGGGCCTTATTATACAGAGCCACAGCCTCCCACGCCCAGACAAGCCATTCGAAGCGATACATGCAATTGTACGGAGCTTATTATACTGAGCCACTGTGGCTACAGGTCGCGACTGTCGCCTGGGTGCGTCACTTCCCCTTCTGAGTCCAAACCTTACTGTTATACTAGTAAAATGCATTTTTTAACTCTAAGTAGTTACCTAGCACAGTGATCCCCAACCCCCGGAACATTAAATTATTTCCATTTTATTTACTGCGGTGTATTTCTCTCGGGTTAGTGCGACTTTGTGCTAATTTATACCTTTGTAACAAAAGAAATCTTGTAACTATTTTAAATTAGTTTATTGTTTATTAAACATTTCAAGATTATGAATTAAAATTGCAGTCATAGCCCCGCGGTAAAATTATCAAACGTAGACCGGTCCGCGGTGATTGAAAGGTTGGGGAGCACTGACCTAGCATAATGGTGATATTTTTATATCGATTTTACTAATAAATTAGTTTAATTTTTTTTTTTTTATCCGGGCGGCTGACTTGCCGCCCGTGTGCAGGCAGGGTTCCGCACCCCTGGATTGGAACGGCTCTGAGTGCATATTTTACAAAAGTTACATTAGTTATTTCATAGCTTCAAACATGGATTTCAACTTTGACGGAAAATTTCTTAATTATCCATTTTTCAGTAGCTCCAAGAGTTTCCTCGTGTAACATCATTCGTTTTTTATTTTAGTCGCGGTTCAGGATTAAATGAGTTTGCCTTGTTCTTTTTTTTATAACAAAAAATGCGTAGCTGAGTGAGGAGGGCTTTTAAAGTCCTGAGAAAGAATGAAAATGCAGCTATGCATAGACCGCATAGGAGAAAAAAACCATCCCATTTTCTGAGATTCAAGCACAAACCCATGACCGATGCTATCCCATCATACAGTGTGCAATAGCAAAATCATCAAATAAGTGGAACAACTCCATCATAAAAAAATTTAATTCTCAAGGCTTTTTTCTTCGTACAGGTATCTTTGCTCTCAGGTAAGATTACAGAACAAGTCCCCCCCCCCCCCCCCCCATGTCTTTCATTCTATTTCCTAAATTCAAAATATTTATATCAATTATTTATGACAACTCAATTTTCAAGGGACTGGCAGAAATTAAGCTTTGCTCTCAGAGTGGTGGTTAATTTTTAACATAAGCAGGAGTTATAACCCTAGATGCTCTTAATGTCAACCATTAATGGGTGTCATCAAATATTACATTCGTATATTTAATTGCTACAACTGTTTTTTTTTGTGCTTGAAAACTTCTTTTCAACATATGAAAACCCTACTCTTGGCAATCATGGAATTTTCTTTGTATCAAGAGCTTATTTTGAATATTTATAATGCAAAAAAAAAAAAAAATTAAAAAATAGAAACGTTTTACAAAGCCAAAACCCTATGTAAGTGAAGCATGTCAAAAACAAGCAGCCAATTACCTAGTGCTCCACTTATATCAAAACAAGTGGCATAGTTATGCTTCATACCCAGTCTGTGTAGTTCTAATATCTTATCACAAGAGCTGATAATGGCATAGTAAATGCTTGTGGCTATACTGTAGGACAATACACCTAACTCTGCCATAGGCAGAGATAAGGATTTTAGAGAAATGCTTAAAATTTTTTTCCCATTTTTCTAGACAAATTACTCTTGACCTAATTTACACAAGAATTTTAAAAAAGTATCCCGGAAAAGCCAAAGATGCAGGAACACAGTATAGCTTTACAAATTGCATCTCTTGATCTTCGAGTACTTACAAAGCAAAAACACTCAGAAATATGAATGTCATTTAAAATTTTAAGAGAAAAAAAATTTTTAAAAATGCACAGCATTTGATTTAAATTTTCTAAAAATATTTAAACATGAATTTGCAATTTAAAGAAAAAGAAAAAACCCTACTGACTAAACATTGGCAAGTTCTGAACAGTACTGCCTTAAGCAAATAATCTATAGTTCTATCAAGTTTAAATTGATTCCTTCATTATTTACTAAAAATTAATCAAATGAGTTTGTTGTATTTCCCTACCTTAATTTTATGAGGTATATGTTCGATAGTAACATTAGCATGTAATTCATAAGCACACAAACAAACAAATAAAAAAAACCATGCACAAGTTAAACGTAAAGATAATTGTTTTTTAATTAGCGTGCTTCATAAAAGAATACATTTGCAAGATGAATATCTTTAGAATTCTTCATCACCCTCATCCTCTGCACCTTCTGCTGAATCAATTCCAACCTCTTCATAATCTTTTTCAAGAGCAGCCAAGTCCTCTCTTGCTTCAGAAAATTCACCTTCTTCCATACCTTCTCCTACATACCAGTGAACAAAAGCACGTTTGGCATACATTAAATCAAACTTATGATCAAGACGAGCCCAAGCTTCAGCAATAGCTGTTGTATTAGACAACATGCAAACAGCCCTTTGAACTTTGGCGAGATCTCCACCAGGTACAACAGTAGGTGGCTGATAGTTGATTCCAACCTACAAAATAAAAGAAACAGTTTCGCTGAAGTTCAGAATCTAACAGAGTATACATATAATTCACGGATGCAGTTATCTTTCATTAAGTATTCTAAAAATTAAGCAATATTTATTTTTACTCACTAAATTAGCACATATGATAAACATTAACAAGGATTTAATTATATTGACTTGTACTTAGGAATCCCAGAGTTGTTCCAGGATAGTCGATTAGAGAACATGTTAAAAAGGTAATGAATTTTGCAATGTAGGAAGAACAGGTCATGATTTAACAAACTGGGACTATGTTATTTTACATATGTACCACTAAAAAAAATTAATACCCACAATTTTTTACATTTATTGATTGTTTAATTCATACATCTATGGTATACTATTTTTTGCATGAAATGTAAATTCTTTAAATTACATTAATAGCACATTACACAAGCAACTTGTAGGATTATTCTGCCCTTATGTATCTTAATTGTATTTTATAGCATAATAATGAGATTTATACACTTCTCACTAAATCTCATTAAGTGTACCAATTTTCAGTAAAAAATGGGTGGAGGGCAAGACAAAAATGAAGAAATAGTACAAAATGACAAAAAATTATTACCTTAAAACCAGTAGGGCACCAATCTACAAACTGGATTGTTCGTTTAGTTTTGATTGCAGCAATGGCAGCATTGACATCTTTTGGTACAACATCACCCCTGTAGAGCAGACAACACGCCATATATTTCCCATGCCTGGGATCACATTTAACCATCTGATTGGCAGGTTCAAAACATGAATTTGTTATCTCAGATACAGTCAGCTGCTCATGATAGGCTTTCTCAGCAGAAATGACTGGGGCATAAGTAACTAGAGGGAAGTGAATACGAGGATATGGTACAAGATTAGTTTGGAATTCAGTGAGATCAACATTCAGAGCTCCATCAAAACGGAGGGAGGCAGTGATTGAAGAAACAATCTGTCCAATCAATCTGTTAAGATTTGTGTAAGTAGGCCTCTCAATATCTAAATTTCTACGACAGATGTCATAGATAGCTTCATTATCAACCATGAATGCACAATCTGAGTGCTCAAGTGTAGTGTGAGTTGTAAGAATAGAGTTGTAAGGTTCTACTACAGCAGTCGACACCTAAAAAATAATAAATAACAATATGAATAAATATTTCTGAAATACATTCAACTTTGTGTCAAATTAGCTATAACTAACACAAACACTCACAAAAATAAAATAAACCAAGCAATATACAAGACCTATAATACATCAACCACACCTAGACAAAGTAAAATCAATAGTTTGAAAATTCTTATCAAGTAGGAAGTCTATTTTGCTCAATACTTACCAAGGAAAGCTCTTTGAAAATTAAATTATGTTGATTACACAGATCTCATAAACACCGAGGCAGAAAATCTGATTTTTGACTATTAATAAAACTAACTCAAACAGTATTGACTTTTTGTAAAACAACCCTCTAATTTGATGACAGGGTGTCTACTACTTTTGAGAAAGTCAATTTCATGACCTTAAAAATAAAATTTCATAAAGTACATACTAATGTTAAAACTGCACTGAGCCTCCCCGATATTTCCCTATTTTTTAACTGAAAATAATATAAAACGTACTAAAATTACATATTTAATAATATTAAAAAAATTATAAAATTTAATATTATATAATCTAAAAGTCCATGAACAATCTTGTGTAATACGTTTCAGTAAATGTATAAAACAATTTGGAGCAAAAATATTGAAATTAAGACAGTAAATAAAAATTTTAATTTTTATTTAAAAATTAAATTTTTAATAAGTATGCAGTTTAAAAAAAATTTACACTTAAAAATGTACTTTTATTTCAATGTTAAAATGCAATACAGTAAACTACAAAATTTCGGGAAGGAGGGAGGGGGGTAGGTCCAGCCCCAGATGACGACGTATACTCTCCTTTTTCTGAAGGGGAGAAAAAGCGTTCGACCTCGTACACACGATACGGTTTCGGTTTTATGATCATCTCGATTTTGTAGTTCCGTTTACAGTAAACAAGGTATTTTGTTTTGTACGACCACACGTTGAGGTCGAAAACCGCAAACGAGGGAACAACCGAATCGGTAGCAGATGTCGTTCAATTTTGTCTACCGAAACCGGACGGAACCGACGCCAGGCTGTTTCGGTTGCCGTTGGTGTATAGATTTGAGAGGGAGTACACATGATTCGGTTATTTTGAAGGAAACGTACACCAGTGCCGATCTAGCTACTGACGTGATTCTTTAAAGTGATTTTTTAGTTTTTACACAATGGAGAAAATCAACACAGAAATTTTAATTTCTTTGGTTGAAGAAAGACCGACCATTTGGGACAAAACATACGAATGTTTTTCTTTAAATGACGCTTTAAACGACGTTTAAATCATGTTTATATCTTAATTAGAACAGATTTTTTTCAGCCAATCTCTGTTTAAACCTGTAAATACGTTTTCTGCATGATGGGTTTTTTCACCATTTCTAATCTTTAAATTGTTATAAGTCAAGAATCGTTAAAGATAAATGGTTCAAACTTGGAACATGTCTTTCATTTTACATTAATTTTGATTCAAATTTTAAAAAAATAATTACTTTTGAAAATATGATTTTTTAAAAATAAGTTACATCATCATTAACCAAAAAGGCTCTAAATATTTTTAATTTAAAAAAAAAAAGGCTGAATCGAAACATATTTCTGTTTAGTTAAAATGAAAAAAAATTTGAAATTCGACAGATAATATTTCGAGTTATAACGATTTTAAATTACCTTACTATTTTTAAATATTAAATTTTTTTTTTAAACTTTACATTACCGAAGTTTTATGATGCGATTTCGTTTGCAAATTATATGGTTAACCATTACAAAAAATTCAAATATTGCTTTGACGACAACACCAGTACATTATTTACGTCCATCCTACAAAGTGAACTACACTGCAATGATTGCAAAGGTGTTCTGTGCGGACGGGAAAACCGTATGAGGTGAATGAAAAACCGAATCGTGTGAACACAGCTTTCGGTTGACACCGAAACGATTATAAAACCGAAACCGTATGTGTGTGCGAGGCCTTCGTTCCAGCAGTGGAGATGAATACAATCCATTTCTCCGCGGAAATTTTAATCTCTCTTCCGATGCAGCGTCACAAAGCAGGCAAAAATTGATCTTCGTGTTTTTGTACCAGTTAGGAGCATATTTTCTATTCTACATTACATCGATAAATTTTTTTTAATTGAAAAAATTTGTGACCTTTCCTTTCAATTTCGTTAGTTTTCCCATTTCATGACTTTTCATGTTAGTAGATACCCTGGATGAGTTTATAAATAACAATATTCCCCAAATTAGCTTTCATTTTATGAACATTCTAAATTTTATTGCAAATTTTCTCCCCTTACACATTTTTCTTGAATTAAACATCTCATTCATTTCCCCTTTTAACACTAAGTGACTCAACTTGGCACCCTGACAGATAGTGCCAAAGAAAAATCAACTACCACCACTGAAATTCCCCTATTTTTTTTATATGGGTATAAAACAGAAAGGTTTAAATAAAATAAATTAAAAAGATTAACTAACAAAAACCACAACTGGAGTTCTAAAATATTCAAAACAAATTACAAACCTGAGGTGCAGGATAAATTGCAAATTCAAGTTTTGATTTCTTTCCATAATCAACAGACAGCCTCTCCATCAGAAGTGATGTGAAACCAGATCCAGTGCCTCCGCCAAAACTATGAAAAATGAGGAAACCTTGAAGCCCTGTACACTGGTCTGCTAACTTTCTTATTCTATCCAGAACAAGATCGACAATTTCTTTTCCAATAGTATAATGGCCTCTTGCATAGTTGTTTGCAGCATCTTCTTTCCCAGTGATCAGTTGCTCAGGATGAAAAAGTTGTCTGTAAGTACCAGTACGGACTTCATCAACAACTGTAGGCTCTAAATCAATATACACTGCTCTTGGAACATGTTTTCCAGCCCCTGTTTCACTGAAAAAAGTGTTGAAAGAATCATCACCGCCTCCAATGGTCTTATCACTAGGCATCTGTCCATCAGGTTGAATACCATGCTCAAGACAATATAACTCCCAGCAAGCATTACCAATCTGAACGCCAGCTTGACCAACATGGACACTGATACATTCACGCATAATTGATTTTTAGATTATCTAAAGAAAGGGAAAAAAAATATGAATAACAAAAAATTATAATAAAAACAATCCAAAATTCCATTATTAATTAAACTACAAGAAACTTGTAGAGAACCAAGTAATTCAGAAATAAAAGCTTTTAAATCCACAAATATTGTACATTTAAGATGGCTTTATTTTCAACTTAATAACATCTAAATAATCAATAACCTGTCAGTTTAATAGTAACTTAGACTAGAGAACAACTGTTTTCTTCACAATAAGCTATTTGCATGTAAATGCTATAATTCAGATATTGTGCATATAGATTAACCCTTCAGTGGGCACACCTGTGTACAAAGTACAACATTTCCTGACCCTTGTATTCCTTTCCATACAGTGTTAGCAGCGATTATACTGGATTACAATACGACAAAAGCAGGAGTTTATGTAGTTGATCGAATGTGCAGCTATTACACTGTATCTTTCATATCACGAAGATAGAATCTCTTTGTTTTTTTAGGTTTTTGGACATAACAGGAATCAATTCACAAGTTGCTCTTAGATCCAATAAACTGGATAATTTTGAAACAAGGTGATTGTATCTGCATTCTTTGGCTTTTAAATATATCTATAAATATATCTCAATATTATCAACCCAACATTTTATATCTTGTCATAAAATGCAGAATTATTTTCCATTAAAAAAAAAGTTTATTACAAAAGGAATAATCAAGGTTGAAAGAGACTCACTATGTGCCATGTGCACCTGCTGGTGTTCCAAAAATTAGTGTCCATTGAAGGGTTAATGTACAGTATTGCTGGGTAAACTACACGGGAGAAAGGGTATTCAACTAGTGCCTATGCTTAATTAGAAATAGAAGGAGTATAGTTGACTACATAACTCTTAGTGAAGGTAACAAAGCTTTGCATGAATACACACATACATTTTTTTTTTTTTTTTTGGGGGGGGGGGGGCGAAATTACACACAGATGAGTTTAACAGAGCACACCCAGGATTTAATCTTGGGGGGGGGGCCCAGTTTAACAGATAAAAATATTCATAATGCAATTTCTATTTCTTTGGGGGGGGGGGGGTAGTAGGCCCCTTGCCCTAGAATGCATCAACTATGAAAAAAAAACCAACAAATTAGTATAAAATAGGGGGAATCAATTTGTTCATATTAAAAAATTTAATCTTTTCTCAAATTTTACTTAAATAGCGATTTAATAGTAGCTTCGATTACAAAATATATTAAATCTTCCAATTTCTTTCAATTCAGGTTTTATCCAGTGAATTTTCAAACAATATTAATGAACTGAAATTTATCCAACAACAGAAAATAAAATTAAATATGATTGAAGTCGACGAAATTTGGAGAGAAAAGCTTTTGCAGTGTCATTACGTGGTCAGCCATTTTACCCATTGAGCTGACCACGCCTATAAATGGCACAACTTTTGATCAATATCAAAATTTCACTCCAGACAGGATCAAATGGTTAAGAATAAACTGAAATATACTTATAAGGGAACATCGTACACATAGTTAATATAAATCAAATTAATATTATTAACTATTTGCTAATCAATAAGAACTTGAGCAATTGTTACACTAACTGCGTAGAAGTCAGTCAATTCAGAAATCAAAAATAGAACATGGTTGGATGGAATTATTAACACGTTTATGGGACTAGATACATTAAATATTTTGCTACAATAATTAAATTCAGTAATAGTGTAATAAAATTTAAAAGGCAGTTTTTTTGCCCAACAAAACGAAGCGAGGGCGAAAATACAAAAAATTACATATTATTACCACACTTATTTGAATTACGGGATAAGAACGAATTATGCAGTGAAAATTTAATCTTATCTAGGACATTAAAACAAGTATATTACATACAAAACCAATTTTGACTCAAGTTCACGTAAATTTAGTTCAACTGAAAAAATTATCGTAAAAGTTCGCAATTTTTTTCTTAGATGAAAAATCAAAAGATATAGTAAAAACAATAAAATATCTAGTTAAAATCATACCAAAAATTGCTGTAAAATCTGTGAATATTAATCGGAAGGTTTACACACGAGAAGTGCGACGCTCTCGACCGCAAACCGAAATGGAAAGTGGTAATGGCCGTTGGCGTGTTTTAAATTTCCGGTAACCGTTTGTTACGTTAAACCGGAAAAAAAAAAAAATGCCATCGTGAACTATTTTCAAAGGAAGTATTCATATGAAAAATTTATCTGTAAATTGTTGTAGAAAATAGTGTTTTACTATTCTATTAAAAAAAAATCAGTTAATGTTATAACATAAAATAGGTATATATATATATTTTTTTATATAATTCTTTTGATGTAACTGTACCCGTTAACTATACCCGTTCTGCTTCTAAACAACTTTGTTTATGTAACATCATACTTTTCAGTCGACGGTACCTTGCATCAGATTTAAATGAAGTCATAAATTATATATTGAAACATCTTTTTTAATTTAAAATGGCATACAGATTTTATAGTGCCGCTCAGTGCTTGGAACCACACATACTAAGATTTCTTGTGAGTCGACATTTTCCCTTTTCTCTCTATTTCACATTTATAAAGTGAGCATGGAACTATCCTTGTAAATGTCATTATAGAAAAATATAAGCTGTAAATAGAATACCCTAATATATCCCATCGGGTCACTTTACATAATTATAATTTGTATAACTTATATGAAACGGAAAGTGATGAAATCTAATATTAGATATTGTGATCTTTTTTATTTAGCGAATTAAATGTAATTTACACTGAAAGATGTATTGCTTGCTCTAGAAAGATATCATGTGTAACAATCTTCATCATAAACCATTACGCCTACATTTTCAAATAAGGTTGGAATAATAAAAGCCTGTTGTATCAGGAGTGTTTAATTATTTTTTGTTATAGACTATCTAAAAATTTATATTGATATTATTGCAATTTCCTATTAGTTCTTTTGTCAAATTAGTCAAAAACTTGATCTTTTGTTTCCAATCTGTTGTTGCTTTAACAGAATTTTAAGGTGTTTTGAAATTAGTTAAAATCATTATTTTATCCTTTTTGGGTCATCTAAAGCAGATATTATGAAAGGTAACATAAAACAACTTCACATTTAAATAAAAAATATTAAAAAAATTATTGTTTCCCATCTGATTATGGTTTGAGTAAATGCTTTGTGGTAATATCAAATTTAAGTTTAGCAAATAATAGGTGCTAATAAATGACGGGTTTGAAATATCAGTTTTAAGATTATGTATGAACACATCGTCTTACCTATACGTAATTTCTTAGATTGTGGGATTTTTTTTCGGCAAATAAGAAAAGTTATTTTTGGTTTTTCAGAATGTTTTAATTGCTGAGGAATGTTTTTAAAAATTACAAATTGCAAGTAAATTTTATTTATAAACTCAAGATGTATTATAGAGTCTGAAATTTAATTTCGATATAGGGAGAAGTTTTATTTTCATGCAAGTATAATAGCGATTAAGCCAGATATAAATAGCTAGATACTCATTTATTGTGGATTCCTGTTTGTTTTTCTAGTTTGACTGATGAGCATACATAAAAAGATTTAATATAATTATCCTTGTTAGAAAATATCAAAGTATAACAGTAATTTAGAAAGATTCGTATCTGTGGGTCAAAAAAAGAAATATATAACCTATCTATTAATAAAAAGTCATTTCTTGACTGCACTTTCTTTATCTGAATTTACTTATGTCTAAAATATTTCACTCTGCTTTACTTTCTTTGGGGGAAAATTACATATAAGTTATAAAATACCCTTCAATTTATTCAACCTCTGTATATATGATCACTTAATTCCTATTAAACTTATTTTTATTTTTTTGCAACCCATATGTTTTGTATAATTAGGTTGGCAGGTATAGTTGTTATCTGAAATTTAATTTTATACCTTATATTTTCTCTCAAAATAGACAATAATGCCAAATTCACAACCATCATTTACTATATTTCTTTTCACATTTTATTTCTAATTGATACTTTATACCTAAATAATACTTATTAATTTATTTCCTGTAATCTGTCTATCATATGCCTTTAATCTGCTTTCATTATAGCTTTAATATCTGAATTTTATAAGGTTATTGACAGGTTGTGTTCATATCTGGCTAGATCAATGATTCTCAACTTTTTGTTAGTACACATTTAATAATTTAAAAATTTGGCAGCACACTAACAATAAGATAAATTTAAATTAATTTTACTTGGATAATTAATTAATGTACCTTTAATATATTTTGTAAAAATAGCATACAAAATAGTTCGCAGTGGCGGCACACTTCAAGAATCTCGTAGCACAGTGGTTGAAAATCACTAAGATAGATGATGGGTTATTACTCTTCTAATTTCATATAACTTGTGTGAAATAAGATGATTGATATCAAAACTATTAACTGATGTAATGTTGTATAGTAACTGGTGGTAATGTATGATCAACTTCTAAGACTGTGTGTGTATATTACTAATAAAAAAAATGTTAGTAGGTGTTTATGTTTATTACTGTACAAAAACTACTAAAATTTCTTGAAGTTATTGATTGATAATTTGCAATATCATACATAAATTTTGTTCTTATTGTTTTTTGTTTTTTAAATCTGGTATTGGCATTTGAAATGTTTTTTAATTGTTTTTATCTCTTGATCTGTGTTATGATATTTATCTGCTTTTGGATTGAAGAATTTTGGAGTACTATTTGTAGATTTTCCTTTAACCATAAGAAATATATTCTATGATAATTATTAATATGCCTTACTGTACCTTAGCTTGTTCCAGTTTTTTAATTTTTTTTTTATATATTTCATATTAGGCCAATTCATATATTACAAAAAATCAAGGTAAGCAGTTATATCCTGCATTATGCAAGTGCATTGTTGATGTGCAAAATTATTGTAGCAAGGTTCCTAAGGGATTTGAAAAATATTATCCTGGTGGGAAGAAAAGTGCCCAAAGCGATGAGAAGAAAGATTCTCCCACAGAGCAGAAAGATGGTAGGATACTTGTATTTTCTTTTCTTCAATCATTAAGATTAATTTTACAGGGTTCCTTTAGGTTAAGGAGAGTCTAAAAAGGTAAGGAATTTTCAATACACAAGTGTCATATCCAATGTTTCAATGTCTAGGACCTTGTAAAATTTATTGAAAGTGTAAAAGAAACTTAAAAACTAGTCATATAAATTTGGAAATTCTTTTTGTTTAAAATGATTCTTCATTATAACTTGATCTCCCAAATTTAATTTTTGCCTTTAACCACAAGATGATAGTTTACTTGCAATTCTAGGAAGAAGTTTATATTGCATGTTTGATTTTACTGAGATATTAAAATTACTTTCCGGCATTTTAGTTGTAAGTATTTCTATCCTAGAGAATATATCTTTAATGATCAGTAATAAAAATATAGGCAAGTATTATATTACCTCTGTTGAAAAGCAACACAGTAAAAAGAAAAGCAGGTATAGCATATAAACTTTGCGGTTTCCAAAGTCTATTTAAAAAAAATATTAACCCCCTTAAGTGTGACATTTATTTGAGGAAAATGCACTCAAAATGGAATTTTTTTCCTTCTTAATTTTGTGCATTATATCAATGAAATGGTTAGAAAATAGTTATTTTTAAAAAATACAAAATGTAATATTTAACTATTTGACACACATAAAAAAATTAATGGATATTTTATTCAAAAATATTTAATTACAGCAAAATAAATCAAATGGCATAGTAATTTTAAAGCAAAATATTATAAACTGATGTTAAACAATACAGGATTTTGAATATGCAAATTTCACAAATCCTTTACAGTATGATATTTAGAAAAACATGGCACTGCACAGAAGTCCACATCCCACTCTTTACAAAAACTCGTGTCTCACATCGTTGCCTGAAGAACCTAAATGATACTCATCATCGGAGTCTGAATCAGACATTGCAAATCAAACTTTTGCAAAAACAAAATTTTGGTATAAAATTCAATAAAAAGGACAGAGTGGTTATTACAAATTCTGACTAACAGTGCGAAACATTCATTTACACAAATTCACACCTTTAGAACTCACCATACCCCCACAAATGAAATAAATAACAGACAATCTATTGTGAAATCAATAAAACTCCATATTAAAGGTCCATTCAAAAGGAAAATGTACATCACGGAAAAGAATCACAAAGTTTTTTCCTGCATGTACCCAGTTTGGGCATTTCAAATGTTGCCCATTGTCGTTGCCTGAACCCAGCTCAGGCCGCACTGGTAAGGGGTTAAGGCACCAAATAAGTGTTTTCTTGTTTGGTCCATGGTGGAAAAATTACCCAAAAAAGAAAGGTTGTTGGAGATTTGGGGCTAATGGTTTTTTGTAGATTAAATAAAGCTTTGTTGTTTAATTTTGTCAGGTGTTTTATCTCCTTGCAAATATATCTAAAATTCTGTATGTATATATACAACCAATTCTCTTTTTGCCCGAGGGATAAGTTCCAGAGACTACCATGAGAAAAAAAAGATAGAATGAACATATGAGAATTAAAGATAGGTTCCATCCAAATATACTTAACAAAAAAAAGTCAATTTTCATATGAAATTTGGATTCGATCAACTGAATTTGAATACATATGTAAGAGCAAATCCACATATCTTATTTTAATTATGTTTATATGAGTTATTTTTTAAATCGAAAGAGTGCAGTAGTCAGAAGTGGATCAAATCTACTGATGCATGTAATAAAACAATTTGATTTTTATTATCATACATATTTTAAAAAATCAGCATCTTTATATTTTTATTTTCATATATTTTATTTTATGGTAGTATTTAGAAAAGTTTATCATATCTGTAATTGCACATTTTATAATTTCATCTCTATGAAAATCTATAATAGCGGATATATTGAATGGGGTATATCTATAAGTGTATCTTGAATAAAATTAACGTCTTGTGTTTCTTTTGTTTCACTGGTTTTGAATATGAATTCAGTTATCAGATGCTGTGATTTTGTTTTTGTTAGTTCATTATAGGATTCTTTTTAATGTGCCATAATCATTTGTAAATCATGTTGGAAGGAACAGCTCGTCCGACATTGTCATCATTTGAAAGAAAATTATATCCAATTTTATTGGCTAGTTGGAGGCCTTCTAGAATTGTACTTGCAGACAGTGGAACCACAACTTCATCAAGACTACTATAAACTAATATGGAATCATCTACATTCTCTGAAATACTCTCTGATAACATTGCACTTAATTTTTAATTATTCTTTTCAGATTTTTAAAGTGTTAAAGTAGTTAAAAAAAATTGGTTATTTTTCTTGAACCATGTTATTTCAAAACCATACAAAAAGAGAATTGGGTGTATATATATTCAGTGGAATCTTGATCTATCATTTTTCAAGGGACCAGCTGAACTGAACGATAAATACAAGAATATAACAAAACAGTATGATCATTGGGACTGATTGAAATAAACAAACATACAGTAAAATGATGAATTGGAGAACAATCAATCAAGATTCCACTGTATTTATATATATATATATATATAGTGGAATCTCGATCAATCGTTTTTCCGTATGTGTTGTTCATTTTATCCAGTCCCAACGATCATATTGCTTCGTTATGTTTCCGCATCTATTGTTTTCCCACATTTATCGTTCATTTCAATCGGTCCCTCGGAAAATGATAGATCAAGATTCCACTGTATATATATATATACAGTGGAATCTCGATCCATCGTTTTCGGATCCATCGTTTTTCCATATGTGTCGTTCATTTTATCCAGTCCCAAAGATCATATTGCTTTGTTATGTTTCCGAATCTATTGTTTTCCCATATTTATCATTCATTTCAATCGGTCCCTTGAAAAACGATAGATCGAGATTCCACTGTATATATATATATATATTATCCTTTTTAATTTCAAGATATGTCAAAAATTTAATAATTTCTAAATTGTTCTAATATAAATTACTGGTTAGTATAAGCTTAAGAAAAATTTTTTAAAGTTATATCTCTTATTATATTTCCCCTAAACTATATTGTCCTTTTTGTTTTTTTAAAATTAAGATAATATGTTTTCCTTATCAGAATGCTTGGAACTTTAATAACTTGCCTTTTTTTATAAATCAAAATAAAATTCATTGATGCTTGATTTTTTTTTTCATATAGTTTTTAAAATAAAATGAAACAGAGGCAATTAAAAACATAGCAAAATATGAAACAGAGACTAAATTTAAAGAGTTTAAAAAGTGAGGTTATTTAAAATCAGTTCTTTTTTAATATTATGCATAATGCATTAATGAATATTTTTTTCATAAAAAAATATCAAAGTATAATTATAATGTTTTCTAATTTTCTTAGTTCTATTTTCTAATTGTCTTCTCTAATTGTAAAGCACCAATACAAGAAAGTTTGTGCAATATATTATTTCAGAGATAATTATATTATCAAATTTCACTGCAGGAATTGATCAAATCTACTGATGCATGTAATAAAATAATTTGAAACATTTATTATTATACATATTTTAAAAAATCAGCATCTTTATACTTTTAGTTTCATATATTTTATTTTGTGGTATTATTTAGGAAAGTTAATCATATGTATAATTGCACATTTTATAATTTCATCTCTATGAAAATTTATGATAGTGACAAACTTTTAAAGTACATTTTTTATAAAATCTGAGTATTAGAATAAAAAAAAAATTTTCTGTATTCAATTTTTTAGAAATTTATGAATAATAATACATTTTTAAAGCTTTAAAACTAGGCAAGAGCAAAATACTGTACTTTACAGAAATATTTTAATTTTTCATTATTTTCTTTTCTTTATACTAGAGAAAATTCAAGAACCACCTTCTCGAAGTTCTGAAAGTAGCTCTAAGCCAACGTCCAGCTCTGATTGGATATTTAAGCTGAACCTTGGCGGTGGTGGTTCAAAGAAGTATGTTATTTTTTTTATGTATACATATCTGTAGATATATAA
Organism: Dolomedes plantarius; assembly: GCA_907164885.2. Taxonomy (NCBI): domain Eukaryota; kingdom Metazoa; phylum Arthropoda; class Arachnida; order Araneae; family Dolomedidae; genus Dolomedes; species Dolomedes plantarius. The sequence continues at coordinate 85,867,786 of OU015498.1, forward strand.
TTATACTAGCTGAATACCCATGCTTTGCTACAGAGTACATTTTAGGATAATTACAATAAAAAAATAATGAAATTGTTTAAAGATAAAGCTCTAAATAAGCAGGCTCCATCTGCTACAATAGGAACAACAGTTTGATGAACATTTTCCCCATCAATAACTAAATTTTTCTCAACCATTTTTTGGAAACATTTCTTATCCAAAGTAACGGTAAATAAAACAGTAAATGTATGCAATGTATGCAAAATGTATCAATGTATGCAAAAATATATATATATATTTACAAAAACATTGTTTTATAAAAAAAAATCATAATGGATATTTTTATAGACAAAATAATGTAGAAGAAAATATTCAAATTAAATATAACGGTCAATGTATGCAATTAATGTAAAGAAAACTAACATACTATATTTATAAAAAAATAATTTCAGGTACCCTCTTCTAATGAAACTACCGCGAGTTATTAAGATAGGATTACTCATCATTGCTTACCCCTTTTTTTTTTTCTTTTTTTTTCAATTTCCGGATTTTGGTTCTTTTCTGTTTAAATTGTTTACTGCTTGCCCAAGTGATACATACTGGGTTTGGCATGCTGTCAAAATTAAATTCTAAAAATTAATGTTTAGAAATTCACCAAAAATCTGAAAAGGGAGGTAAAGATTCAAAAAAGATTTCATTTCAAAGGAATTTTTATGATCTTTCTTGTGATATAAATTTTATAACCCTCAGATTGTTATTTTAAATGCAAACTTAAAAAAAGTTACAAAAAAAGCTTAAAAATTTAATTTTTAAAAATCTAAGAAGAATTTTCCAAAAATCTTTCTTATTTTACCCCTACACTATAAGATGAATCGCTATGCAAAATTTCAGCCCTTTAGGTCCAGAGGTTTGGTCTGTGTGTTATCTGTCAGTCAGTTATGGAACTGTTTTATATATATATAAACAGCATACTAGACTAGTTATATTTTTTCATTATCATATGGTTAAATTTGTTGTAAAAAGGGTATAATAATTTATGTGAATAAAATGTTATTAGTATTGTATGAGCAAGAAATGGGATCTTTTTGCATTTTGAAACTACTATTTTTTGGTTAAAATTTATTTTGTTAAAAACTGATTATACAGTTGGCTCTCTGTTTAATGATGCTCTACTTAACGACGATCTCTATTTAAAGACGATATTGCCCAGTCCCGGTCCCTCTGACGTAAAAAAATTCTATTTAAAGACAATATTGTTTCTGTCAAACGACAATATTTTTTTTACATGATAACTTTTTCTATCAACATTTTATCTGCAGGAGGGGAACCTTCCTTTCCTTCTGTGGGTGAAAACAAGTTTGATGTCAATAACAGACCCTAAATTTCCTTGATGTTTGCAATGTTGAAATCATAGACTTGTTGCAGTGTGAATAACGGGGGGGGTCACTGTTTCTCGGAAGATCGAATATTCTTTCATGGAGCTCTTAGGGCGGGAGCTGAATCACTCTATTGTCCCTAACATCTGTCGTCATGTGACTTGCGAACTGTCCAATAGCAGCCTTCTCTCACTCCTTCCGGGAAACAGATGTTCATGTTTAGAGAATTCATGGTTGTGCGTAGGAGCTCATTCCAGTGCGAATACGAGCAGAGCGAAATGGCATCAAACGCTACACGAAAAGGGGAAAATTATTGAATACTGGAAAGAAAGTGTTGAACTAACAAAAGTCCAATTCGCAAGACAATTTCAGCTACCCGAGTCTACTCTCAAAGGAATTTTAGCAAGCAAAGAGAAAATTCTTGGAAGCAGCACAAAAATTTGGTTTGAGATCCAAATCCAAATGGCAGAAAATTCAATGTGGTCAATCAGAAGAGTTTGATAAGGCAGTCCTGCAATGGTTTTAGGAAGCAAGAGCATCCAACATTTCAATTTTCGGAGTAATATTTAAAGAAAATGCTATTGTTCTGGCAGAAAAGTTTGGAATCAAAATTTTCAGGCTTCAGCTAGTCTGTTGGCAAAGTTCAAATAAAAATATGGAATTGCATTTAAAAGCATATCTCGCGAAAGTGGCACAGTAGATGAAAAAATAGTCGAAGAATGGAAAATATTGCTGAAGGGGATATTAGATGGATATAATGAGAAGAACATATTCAATGCAGATGCGATGGGCCTACCCCACAATAGGGTGCCTAATAAAATTTTAACGTATATTGGCGAAAAGTGCTTTGGTGGAAAACACAGTAAGGAACGATTGACTGTTTTACTGTACACTAATTCGGATGGATCCGAGAAATTCCCACCACTAGTTATAGGCAAATCAAACCAACCAAGGTGTTTTAAGAATATCACCAGGAAACCTTGTGAGTATCGGATTAACAATAAAGCATGGATGACATCACAAATTTTTATTGACTGAATTAGAAAATTTGATGCAAAAATGAATCAAGAAAAGATAAAAGTTTTACTTTTAATCGACCATTGTACTACACATACTCCAAATATACCTTGACTTACAAATTTGACTATTCATTTCTTACCAGCTAATTGCACTAGCAAGTTGTAGCCATTAGACCTGGGTATCATTCGCAGTGTGAAAGCATACTACAGAAAGTCTTCAGTTAGGAAATTTAAAACCATTCATCTGATAGTATGAAAATTAGAAAATTTTCGATCTTGGAAGCAATGCACATGATAACATCAGCATGGAAAGAAGTTCTTCATCCACAATAAAAAAACTGCTTTTGTGTTGCTGGAATTCACAAAGAACTCGTAGTGAGACTGCAAAGTACGGATGTAGAAATCAACGAAGATGACATTACCCCTGAAGAATGGAGAAGTCTTGTTGAAGATGAGGGTGTTACAATTCAAGATTTCTACAGTTGTGATGAATCTGTTTTAACAACAGATTACAGAAATGTAGAACGAATTTATGAAGATATAGTAAATGAAAACACAGTGTCAGACGAAGAAGGTGAAGTTGAAGACATGGAAAATGAGACACTGCCACCGTCTTACACACATGCAATTTCTGCTCTATATGCTATATTACATCGAAAATGGAAGATAACACATTTACATTTTAGAAAATCGGGAAAAGAGAATAACGAAAACAAGGCGAAAAATGAAGCAATCAACACTTTTTGATTTTGTTAAAACCAAATTTATAGTATTGTTTGTACACTTTTTTCAATGTAATTTAAAATAACTTTTTGTGAATAAAATAATAATGATAATAAAAATAACATTTTTAAACACGCCAATATATTAAGAAATATATTGATAGTCCAAAGCCTGTAAAGTGTGTAGGGAAATGTTATTTTTTTCACAAATTCTGTTTAAGGGCGATCTCTACTTAAGGACAATTTTTCGCGGTCCCTTGAAAGTCGTTAAACAGAGAGCCAACTGTATTTAGTAACTTTAACTAGAATAGAATTATTTGTGTGATAAAATAGTAATTTATTCCCATAATTAAACACTGATTATTTGAAACTTGGCAGTGAAAAAGCATTGAATAAAGCTCCCAGCTAGTAGATATGTTGTTACATCTAAGGAGTTTGTGCAGACATGAGGGATTTTTATCACCTCTTTAAGCATGTAGTACTTTTCTGTGTCATTTTAGTAGACACAGTCAATCACCTTAGTGTTTACCCTATACCTACCTGTTTCACTCTGCTTTACTGTGTGTAAGGCAATATGTCAGTAGGGTGAAGTCACAAATAGTTTTGCATTGTTTGCACAAATAAATTTGCAATGTTTCACAAATAGTTTTGCATTGAAAATTGCACTTTGAATGCATCGAGGGAAAATTGCACTTAAAATGTAACACCTTATCATTTGTCTACATTTCAAGTGTCTTAAATTTTGTAGTACAGTTAACCCTCCTATAACACAGTAGATAGGTTCCTAGAAAATGCAGTGTTGTGTGAAACCGTGTTATATGAGACCCAGAGCCAGTACAAAAAAAGGGGGGGGGGTTACATTCCAAAAACTTATTAAAACAAACTTTTTTTTTAAAAAAAATTCCATATGAGCAACTTAATTTTTATTAAAAATATTTATTTATGTATAACAGAAAACGAAAAGAGACAAAAAATTTTATTTTCATTTAATGCGTCCTTAATTTAATAAATTTCTTCCTCATCACTGCTCAGTACAATCAAACGGGAACATTTTTTCGATTGAACGATATCACCTGCACTGTCAGAACCTTTTTCTTCATTTAGATGTTTTGCACCTTCTATCCTCTTTAAAAAATCTGTAATTTTGGTTTATTTGCTGGTTCTTAGAAGGTCATGGTAGATTCACGGTATGGAGGTAGACAATTTTGCAGATCCTTTTTGAATTTTCAGCTTCTTTCAGCAGAAGGGTCTGCATTCAGGAAAAATGGTTCAAGATTTTTACCTAAGCTTAGGTCTTCTTGTAATTTTATAGAATTATAAATGAATAAATTTTAATTTGTTTATACATTTTTATGTAAAGCCATTATAGTTCATTATTCCTTCCCGTCATTATTTTAAGGTAATTTAGTTTTTAAATGTGTTAAACAAAAATCATGTTATCCAGTGCTATAGAAGTACAGTGTTGTACAACGGTTTCGCAATTTTTTTTATCGTGTTAGAGCAAAACCGTGTTACAGGTCGCAGTGTTATACGAGGGTTTCCACAAATTATCTTATGTTAGAGCGAAACCATGTTGTAAGATGCCGTGCTGTAGGAGGGCTACCTGTACATTAACTTGTACTGATTTTGCTTTTATTTAAGATTTATAGACTCATTAGCATACTTAAATAACCTGCTAATGCTGTTACATATATAAGTTGTCAATAATCTATGCCTGAAAAAAATTCTAAAAATTAAATTTCAGATTTCCAAATAAATATGTTCGTATTGATATTGTATGTTTTCAGATTTTGTTATGTTATAAAATTGTTTTGTTGAAATCACATCTCTAAGTATTGTGACTTGAGAAATGGAATCAAGATACTAAACAATTTTTTGTTAGCAACTGTTAAAATTGTATAAAAGAAGGATTTAAAAAGAAATACAGTTCATATTCTCAAAATTAAGAAAGTGAGAATGGAATTTAAAAGATGAAAGAAATAAATTAATGGTATTGGATTAGCTGGATTCAAATTTTGATTTAATGATAATAAAGCACCCCAATGGAGACAGCATGTTTTTAAACATTACTGTAGCAAATAAATAGAATGAAATTATTTTAAACAGAAATTAAATGACATATTTTGTGTATTTTTAAGCACTGTGATTGAACAAAATTCAAACAAAAATGTATAACTATATTTAAGCTTTATTCTCTGTTATGCAATGCTTGTAAAAGTGTATTATCTACCAGCTAGAAATAGTTGTATGTTACCTGATTTGTTTTAATAATTAAAAAATTTAAGTGATATCTTTTCATCGTACAATAATGATTTTTTTAAAATTCTAAAAATAAAAGTCCCGTTCATGAAACAGCTGTTCATTCCTGAAGAAAATTTATCTAAAATTGATGGAAAGTGTATAAATTTCCAGAATTATATTTTTACCTCTTGTGTGTGGGAGTAAGAGAAGTTTTGAAGTGAAATGTGTTTAAATTATTTCTCTAAAACCTATGCTTTGATTTCTATTTTAAGTCGTCTCTATGGAACTGTGTACATATAGGTTACATAATAAACTTTCTTCCTGGCGAATATATTTCTGTATGTTTATAAGTCTGTTGTAGAAATGCATATTTATTTATGAGTGATTGCATATAAAAAAATGCATTTTTATGATTATGAAAAAATATGTCTGTGTATTTATTATTTATTTATGATTGGTTTTGCGACTCTTTCAGTTATTATAATATCATTCTAAATTATATCTAATTTTGTCACCATTCTTGATACAATTTTTTTTTCTTCTTGCAGTAAATAAGTATCAAAGAAGGATCATATCTGTCTCTTTCCATATGTATTAGAATAAACATGTATTTTTTAAAAAATAATTTTCAAACTTTAGTTATTAATGTAAATATATAGCAATAGATTACTAATGTGAAGGTGATACTTGTGTTGGAAATAAAATTATGAAGTAGTTTGTAATTTGTGTCTACACCAAATACAGTTTTTCACAGTTTTGTGAATCTTAACTTTAAAAAATTTGTTTTCCTCTGTATGTATAAAATTATATCTCTTTATGCAAATGGTGATAATACTTTTATTTCTTTCTTAGAGGAGGTAAAAATCCATTTACTCCTGACGACGATAATAGATTGGTAGCAATTGCCTTATTTGGAGCATTAGGTTTGCTTGCTGTTGTAGCATATAATGAATTTCGATACAAAGAAATTACTTGGAAAGAATTTGTTAATTCTTATCTTTCTAAAAACATTGTAAGTTACCCTTTTTTTATTATTCTGATTTCCAAATCTGTGTTAAATTTCAGATTAGTATTAATTTCATATTAAACATCAAACTGTTTTACTTCTCTTTGCATGTCTCTACTAAGTATATTACTTCTAAGGCTGTGTTTTACACAAAAATATGCTTTGAATCAGTTTTTATTTGTACACAAGGAAAATGCATTGTAAGACTTCTCTTTTAAAAATTAATTTTTTTAAAATTTGGACAATGCTAGTATCTATTATGCAACATAATGTAATATAAGATCTATTTATTCTATAAATAATGATTAAATTTATGCTGGAAAATTTCATTCAAAGGGACTTCTGATAGTATATTTTTCATAGTTTTCCTGTAGGAAAAAAAAGGTTTTTGAAGTTAAATATTTAAAGAAGATATTTCGGGACACACATCAATACTCATTTCTTATCTATCTTGAAAATTCTGATGCCTTTGGTCTTGTACTTAAGTGTCTGTTTTGTGTAGCCAGCAGCATCAGATTTAAAGGCTTGTTAGCAAATAACTCTCTTGATTGAAATATATTAAGGTATATTAAAATGTAAGTTAACTACAGGAAAGAGAGAGGAATGCTATAATTTCAATTTCCATTTTATATTTTTATAGAACAAATTTAAAAGGAATTTGTCCAAAAGATTCATGGTATATCTTAGCTAAAATGTATTAAATGTTAAACTGAAAAGAAACAGCATAATGGTATTTACCAGATTCTTTTTCCTATATTTCTTAGAGGATAGTGAGAAAGACTTCAAATCTTTTTGTTATTAGGGCATTAAGATAAAGTTTTCTGGTTTCACACTTAAAATTTTTGGGGCTTAAAAACTTCAATGGGGTGTTGTGCTGTCTTGCTACAGTGGCGTAACTCTTAGGGTTATAAATGGCTGCTATTTAGCCATAACCATTACTGCATCTCATTGGAATAGGGTAAGTGTACCTTTTGTATTTCTGTCTTTTCATTTGTGTCCTTTTAGGATTGTATGTTTTCTTGCATTTATGGTACGTTTAATTCTAAGTGCAGGATTTCTGTTTATTTTCATTTGACTTGACTATCTGTTTCAATGGGGATCTCAGGGCCTTGGAATATCTTTTGGTTAGACCTGCATCCTATTCAGAAAGTTCCCCCTTGAGGTAACTGATTTGGTTAGGCCTCCTCATAAAAAGACCAGTTGGTTGCCTCATTATATGGTTTAGTTCTTTTACTGCTACAGAATCTTGCGTTTATGGTGCATTGAGCCCTAAGTGCATGATTTCGGTTTCTTTATATGTATTATTTCATCTTGAATTATTTACATTATTTGTGTTACTAGGGCATCTCATTGTGTATATGTGTAATCTGCTCCTAATCCTTATTAAACATTGGTTACACTTGTTCCTCCCCATTTTTTTCCCTCTCTGCTGCATCTTCAAAATATAAGAATTTCTTTATCTGTAACTACTACCTCTATATATGTTTTTAGAGGTGGCTTCTAGAATCCAGAGAAGATTAAACAGCTGCATATTACATGTATGCTAAACAACTAGACATAAAATCATAGGTTTAGATTACTTCTGATTACTAGTTTTTACTTACAAGAATCCTCTCTTTTTAAGAGGCTAGCTCACCATGGTCCCCCTCATGTTACCATTCTGAGGAGCCTGTAGGAGATTATCTCTGTTTTCTTTTCTTGAAAACTGTACAGAAATTGCTGGTACACATCCAGTCACCCCCTTAGTTTCTGGAATATGTGTGGGGGGGGGGGGGAGAAAAAATAACATGATAGGGTCCATGGGAGTCCAAAGTGTCCAAGAGTTTAGAAAAGTGCAAGGTTAGTAGAAGTCTTTGAATGTCCTTTGAAATCTATACTGTCAAATATTTTTGGAAGATGAAGTTATTAAGATAATCTGTAAATGATTCCAAGTTTTATATCTTTTCTTCACATTTGATTGTTATTGACACTTTATCACCATGTAGTTCTTAGGACAATGTTAATCAAATGTTGGCCTGTGAGTCAGATTTGTCCTGCTGGTGTATCTATAACAACCTATGCAATACTCTCTTTTCCCTTTGATTTAATTTTATCGATCAAATTTCCATAATAGTCCATATTCCATGATTGTTTGAACGTACATATTTATTAGTATATACATTTCTAAGCTAACTTTTTTATCATAAAGATTGACAGTATTCATTCTCATTAAAATAGCATATAAATAATTTTTCTAAAAATCTTAGTATTGAAAACAGATATAACATTTGAGTAATGTTATAATAATTTGATAGCTTCTAATACTGAAATCAAAAAGCAGTTTGAAAAGTTTTACTTCTGAGGTCCTCTGATCTTGATCTTTATTAAATGGTGTTCCTCTGTCTATCTTTAACTCACCATTACTGATTTAGATGATCAATGGTTAGTATGATTATTTTTAAAGTAAAATAATAAGGTCTTGAATGTTTCTTCATTATCTTAAAAAATTGATAAAAGATAATGAACCTTGCCAAATTTAACCTTCAAATTTTATTAGTCATTTATTTTATTTATATTTTTGATGTATGAAAAAATATGAATTTACTCCCATAGTATAACATAAATGAAATTGAAGCATTTGTTCTTAAAATATTTCTTTTAAATTTATATATTTTGAGGGCATATTTTATGACTTTTTGTTTGCACTAATATTTCTATTTAATAACTTTTTTTTTAGGTTGAAAAGCTAGAAGTTGTCAATAAAAAGTGGGTTAGAGTAAAGTTTATTCAAGGGAATCAAATTGATAATGTAATTATTAACATTTTTATTAATGTTACTTCTTATAATATTTCTTTCTTGTGTTGTGTAGGAGTGTTGGTAATAGCAACCTTTGATAAGAAAAATGATAAAATCTTTCTAATTCTTTTCTTTCCTGTTAAAAGATTTTAGGGAAATTGCTCATAATTGATTAAAACAGTGTTTTTTTTAACCCCAGAATAAACAAGTTACTTTTTTATGATCAAAAAGAATATAAATATTTATTAATAATATAAAAGTAAAGTAAATTTTTCAAGTAAAATTGCTACTACTTTATTCTGTCTAAAGAAATTTATTCTTTGATATGTATAATTATCTTTTCTTTTCTTGTTAACTTTAGACGATTATCATTTGAATTTTTTTTTCTGCTTTTTATGCGACTTAAATGATTTTATATGCTAGTAGCCCAGCCATATATCATAATTTAAAATTGTAAATTTTTTTATTTTCATTCCTGTAAAATATTGAAGTTCAGTATAAAATGAAAGCATATATGTATGTCAGTTATGAAGTATTATTGTTTTTCAGTTCTAGTGAAAAAATGTTTGATAATTTTTTTAAAAACTTTCATAAAAACTTATTAAAGTGACTTATATTTTATATTTAAAATACTTTATTTAGAATAAATATTGGTTCAACATAGGCAGTGTTGATACATTTGAAAGAAATCTTGAAAATGTCCAACTGGAGATGAATATTGAGCCTTCAAATTTTGTACCTGTTGTATACAAATCTGAAATAGATGCGTAAGTTATATTCATAGAATTTTTTCAACCATACCAAACATTTTAATTATCATAATTAAAAATGTTTTTAATGTTCTGTTTAGATCTCGTGCTGCATCTTCATTGCCAGTTATTCTGATACTAAGCATTTTGTTTTGGAATATGCGAAAAGGTACTGGTATGATGGGAGGCGGTGGTGCCCGGCGAGTTGGTGGACTCTTTGGAATGGGTGAAACAACTGCCAAGCTCATAAATCCCTCAGAAATTGGTGTTAAATTCAGGTTGATGATAATTTAATTTTAGAAGATGTATATTTTGTCTACACTTTTAATATTACTTATAAATTTCTTTTTCTGTATATGATTTTATATTCATATTCATTCATTAAATATTTAAAGCCACATGTGCATGAAATTGCTATGAATAGTCAATTATCTAAATAGAAACAATAGGAAGTTCTCCAATTTAAACTCCTTTTTTTCAGTTGTTGAATTTCTTTCATTCTGTGTACTTTATATATTTAAGTATAACTAAAAGTAATAATTCAACAGAGCAAGATAATTATTAGCAGGAAGAATGCAGATAAAATAAACCGAAATCACGCACTTAGGGCTCAATGCACCATAAATGCAAGATTCTGTAGCAGTAAAGAAATTAAACCATATAATGAGGCAACCTACTGGTCTTTTTATCAGGAGGCCTAACCAAATCAGTTGCCTCAAGGGGGAACTTTCTGAATAGAATGCAGGTCTAACCAAAAGACATCCTAAGGCCCCGAGATCCTCATTGAAACAGATAGTCAAATCAAATGAAAATAAACAAACAGACATCCTGCACTTAGGGCTCAACACACCATAAATGCAAGTAAATATACAATCCTAAAAGAACACAAATGAAAAGGCAGAAATGCAAGCACTCATTTATGGTATGTTGAACCCTAAGAACAAGATGTCTGTTTGTTTATTTTCATAATGGCCTCCTGATAAAGAGACCAAGTCGGTTGCTTCGTTATATGGCTTAATTCCTTTACTGCTGCAAAATCTTGCATTTATGGTGCGTTGAGCCCTAAGTGCATGATTTTGGTTTATTTTATCTGCATTCTTCATGCTAATAATTATCTTGCTCTGTTGAATTATTTACTTTTAGTTAGATTTGTCTGTTTTCAATATGAGGATTTGTTGCAATTTGTTTTGAGGCATAATCTTTTATTGAAAAGTTAAAATTTTTCAGCACTAGGGTATTTTTTCTGTTAGTTTGTTCGGCTGTCTATGCCCTCATTATACATATTATTTCGTGTTGAATTATTTACATTATTTGTGTTAAATATTTAAACTATGATATACACAGGACATGATGTCCTGTGTATATCACGACATCATGACTATGGCAGCATGACAATAAAAAAGAATATAGGGCTGCTTTTGTATAAATTACTAATTGAATATTTGTATTGATCTTGCAGAAAAGTATTGTTTGGGAGAGTTTTATCATTCGAATGATAACAATACTTGAATGTTTTTAAAGATTTGATTATTCTGTGAAAGATTTCTTTAAATAATTACTATAGCAGTGTTAATATTGCAAAAATAAAGTATGGAATTTGATATGTTTTTCAGACTTTGTGTTTCTCAAAAGTTGTTTTTCTAAATCAATTTTTAAAAAATTGACTTTTATTTGCCTAAAATTATATGCTATATTTAATTGTTATTTCATTAGATTCAGGAATATTTATTTTATGTAGATATATATCTCTGTGTGTTTTCAGTTACTTATATGAAGTAAACATGTATTTAGGTATAATTTATTTATTTATTTTTGGCACTACTCGCTTGTTCTATATAGACTTTTATCTGCTATTCAAATTACTGTTTGTTTAGGGATGTAGCTGGTTGTGAAGAAGCTAAGGTTGAGATCATGGAGTTTGTTAACTTCTTAAAAAATCCTCAACAATACATTGAGCTTGGAGCAAAAATTCCTAAAGTAGGCTATTATTTTAAAAGTACTTTTTGAATCTAAACCTGTTTTAAGTCATTGAGTTATAAAGTTATTGTGAACCTTTAGGGTGCAATATTGACTGGTCCTCCTGGAACTGGCAAAACACTTCTAGCAAAGGCTACATCTGGAGAAGCAAATGTGCCTTTCATTACAGTATCTGGATCTGAATTTCTAGAGATGTTTGTTGGAGTTGGTCCCTCTCGAGTAAGCAATAATCTAAGAGCATCAATAATAGAGAGACAATATTAAATGTGATTGATCAGAATTTTTTCTTGTTTCACTTAAAACTCTTTTAAGCATACTTATTAACTTTGATACCCATGCCTCTGAGTTTGTTGAAAAAGATATTTTGATTTATAGTTTAATTTTTTTTTATGGAAATAATATGCTAATAATTATTTATTACCACATACTCAAGGAGTTGAATCCTAAACTTATTTAGTTTAACTGTTTTTTAGCTTTGAAAGATTTTAAAAAAAATTTAATTTATAATTTATCTAATTTACTATGGATGTTATTTAAAGAAATAATTGAAGGAGCATAATTTTTTGTCTATTAATTTCATTTTCTGTAAAAATCTGATTACACTCTTCATTTATTTTATATGTATGGAAATATGTCTAAGCATTTGTAAAAATAATCATTCTGTGAGAAAATTTTCAAAGTAAAAATTTTGTTGGTGATTCAGCTCTTTCACATTTTTATTGCATCTAGTATTTCCTTACCTTTTGAAATTGTTTCTTATGTTTCTATAAGGTTCGTGATATGTTTTCAATGGCAAGGAAAAATGCTCCTTGCATCCTATTTATTGATGAAATTGATGCTGTTGGTAGAAAGAGGGGAGGTAGAAGTTTTGGAGGACACAGTGAACAGGAAAATACCCTAAATCAGCTCTTAGTTGAAATGGATGGTAACTATTTATGCTATTTCTAGATAGCTTTAAAATTGTTAAATGCATTGTATTAACTTATTCCTGGAGAACAATAATTTATTTTTTCATGATTATACACGGTCTGTTTGGCTGTTTATTAAAAAGTATTATGTTTAACTGTCTAAATATTTAGATTTTGTCTGTTAAAGTATATTTGAATATGCATTAATGATACTTCTTTTATCACAAAAAAAAAAGAAATTAAATTTTTTATATTAAGGAGAAGATGCTCCAGAAAAGCCAGTTTGATATGAGCAGGGAGACAAGATAATTAGTCTAAGTAGTTTTAGATTATCCTTCCAAAATACATAAATTTTCAAAGGATATTTTCCTTCTGTTAGAATCTTAAAACCCAAGGTCTGTGTTTGTATAAGTACATGTACAAGTGTTACAGTTAAGTTTTTTCATCTGTTATACATCTCTTGAAACCAGGAAATTTTTCAGCTTTTTTTTTTCCCTCAGAAACCAATTTGTTATATTCTCTTAAGGGCTTACAGTGAACAATGATATAATGGTTCAAGGTATGCTAAAAGAATAATATGAATATCCAGATCATAGAAACAGGTAAAAGCTCACATCTTATTGTGAAAATGGAATGAAGATTGGTAGACTTGACCATCCTTTTTTTAATACAGTGGAATCTCGATCCATCGTTTTTCAAGGGACTGACTGAACTGAATGATAAATGCAGGTAAACGATACATGCGGGATAATAACAAAGGAATATGATCATCGGGACTAGGTGAAATAAACGACACATGCGGGGAAATGATGATTCGGAGAACAATCGATCAAAATTCCACTGTATATATTGTAGCATAGTTTTTGAGTTTTTCAACCTGTTTTAAAATGTTGTTCCTTATAGATGTAGAACTAAACATGCTCAGCTGGTAAAAATAGTATGATGCCTATGGAATTTTATATTTCCATCAATGCAGTATTTAATTGGTGGTTTCTAAGATTTCTATTCTTATCCATGCTGCTGTATTTTAATAAAAAATTCACAGCAACTTTGACATAGCTTAAATATTTTGCATTGTCGAATTTTCAAAATTTAAAGAATATTGTTTATGAAACTGAAAGGTATATGAGAGTTCCACATATAACTCTTTCTTAGAGCCTGTAGAAACTTATTATTGAATTTTGAAGAGATTAAATTTTTATAAACTTCTTCCAGGTATTGTGCTGACATACCATAACATATATTCTACCCACTTTTTAAGATCAACAGTCTTTGATGACTTTTTTTTTTAGTCAAAGAACTTTAAAAATTTACTCTGTGATTTCCACAGACGAAAAAAGTAAAGTTTCAAATTTGTTTTGTATCTCAGTGAAAGATGGTAATGCATTTATTTATGTTTACACAAAAAAGTGCACACACTGCACATTTGCAGTTTCTATGACTGTGGGGGAAAAGCAAAATTTTTCTGCCCCAAGAATGAAAGCTCTAAAACTCTTGAAGTTATGTAACTTGGCTCCGGAGGAAACCCATAAGAGGTCTATCCAATCAGATAGGAGTAAAAGGGAAAGAGTAAAAAAATTTGAAATGTAGTTTTACTAACACAATTTAATAAATTACAACTAAATTAAGAAAATGTTAGTTATATTCTCTATTATACTCCCTAATTATTAAAAAGGACTCGGCTAATAGATCAAGGAAGCCTAAATTTTTAATGTGATCTCTGTGTTGTTTAATTTCTTCCTTTACCTTGCTTTTACAACTTATTCTTATCAATTTATATTTGTATAAAATATTTTTAATGCTAATTGTTTTAATCAAAAGGTTTCAACACAACAACTAATGTTGTAGTTCTGGCTGCCACAAACAGGGTAGATATCCTTGATCAAGCTCTTTTACGTCCTGGTCGATTTGATCGACAAATTTTTGTACCAGCACCAGATATTAAAGGAAGGTAATTATATTTTAAAGTATTTTCATTACTTCAAATATATATTTTTTATTTGAAAAAGAGTATAATTTTAAACTTTTTCTAGAGCATCTATATTTAAAGTCCACCTTCAACCTTTAAAAACCATGCTTGATAAAATAGATCTTTCTCGAAAAATGGCTGCTTTAACACCTGGTTTTACAGGTAATATTATTAAGAAATTTTCTCAATGAATTCTTTTGCTAAGAAGGATTTTTTAAATTGTATATATATATATATATATATATATTTATTTATTATTATTATTGCAGGTGCTGATATTGCTAATGTGTGCAATGAAGCTGCTTTGATCGCAGCTCGTGATTTAAATGAAAGTATACTATTGACACACTTTGAGCAAGCTATTGAGAGAGTAGTTGCAGGTATATACACATTTTATTTCTCTCTATATCATTTTGTTTTACAGCCTTTTGCATGGATATACATGCCTCAGATGTAGGGCTTATTACAATTTTAGATGACATTTTATTGAGACATATATTAGCTATTTTACATATAGATCTTGTAGGGAGTTGACCTTTTAAATATTACTCTTATTATAACCTTATTTTTTCATTTGTAGTGTAAATATATTTTTTAATGACAATTTCTTTTAAAAAATTCATATTTTTATCCCATTGTGTTTAAAACATGTCATTCTTAATTGCTTCAAATAGTTTATTAGAAAAGGTTGTCCTATAACCTCTTCAAAGTATTTGCCAAATATGTGAATGACCTTTGTGAAGCAAAAATCTATAGCTCTCTTAATCAACAACTAGCAAAATGAGTGAAAGAATTTTCAAATATATTCATGAATCTTAAAATTTTTGTATTCCGTAAAATCATTTTCATATTATTAGAAGTATTTAAGAGTTAAAAAAGTTTTTGAAATTCCATGTGAGAAGTATGACTCTGATATGAATAAATTTTTTGTAAATGTTATTTGTATAAATTGCATATTTAAAATCATTAAAATTTTAATATACTTTGTAAATTTTAATTTATCCACAAGAGGGCTTTCTTTTTAGACAGTATTGTAAATAAAAAACTGTCATCTTTATTTCTTTCCTTAATTGTAATTTTTAATTTTGTTAACTGTCTAACTAAGATTAGGAGTATTATTTGGTATTCACACACTCTTTTGTACACACACACACACACACATATATATATATATATATATATATATATATAACTCACGATTTCTAGAAATATAGGTGCCGGAACTGTAATATTCTGGGTTGTGTGGGGTAGTCTTAATTATTGGCTGAAAACAAGAAATCTTTGGTTATACAAAAACTTGAACATTTTATTTAATTCCAAGTTTTATTTTGCAAAACAAGTGCAAAAATGTGTTATAGTAAAGTAAAAAAAAAAAAAAAAGTAATAAAAGTGATTAAATAAATGTTTTTAACAATCGTAATTTTTTTCCTAAAGAGAGGCACCAGAACGCCATTCCGGCACATTCTGCCTCAAATCGAGCCCTATATATATATATATATATATATAAACAATTCATTTAATGATAATGTTTGCACTGTTAATAAAGGGATATTTATAATTGCGCTTTTTAGTTCTGGTCTTATTTTATTTATTTTTGTATCTTAGTTTTCAGTGTCAACTTTATATTTATGTATGTATGTTGTGTGCATGCATGCATACTTAGGACAAGTCCTTGTTAATCTGTTGCCAAATGATTCCTGGTAAATATGACTGTGGCAGTTTATTATTGTGGTTAATATATAACATAGTCCTCATGACTTGTTATGAATTAAACTGTGATTTATAACTCATCCTTCTCTTCGTATGTAGGAATTTTATTGTAAAAAAAAAAGAGGTAAGTAATGATAAGTAATCCTACATTAATAACCCGCAGTAGTTTCATTAGAAGAGACTACCTGAAATTTTTTATTTTTAATCTGAAGCATGCAGTTTTTATTTTTATTTATTTTTTGTGTCTTGAGATCTGTATAAAATGTTAAGAATGTCAACAGTTAAACTCTTTTAGCGCAGATTTTCTGTGCTACTGAAAACATTAAAATTTAAATAGCTTATATATCTTTAGAAAAAATTGTACCTATCACTTTTCAAATTTTTCTAGTTTTAACAGAATTTATTATTAATCATTGATATAAAGCTTGAGCGATGAATTAAAAATTAAACACTTTAAATTTTACAGGCATGGAAAAAAAAACAAATGTTTTGCAACCAGAAGAAAAAAGAACTGTTGCTTATCATGAAGCTGGTCATGCAGTGGCTGGCTGGTTTTTAGAGCATGCTGATCCTCTATTAAAAGTTTCTATTATTCCTAGAGGGAAGGGTTTAGGATATGCTCAATATCTTCCTAAAGAACAGTATTTATATACAACAGAACAGGTATGAAAATTCTATTAATCTATAACTATCCTCTTTGTACAAATGTCTGTGTTAATGTTAATGTATTACTTTTTTTTTCTTTAATCAGCTCTTTGACAGAATGTGCATGACCTTAGGTGGAAGAGTTTCTGAACAGATATTTTTTGGAAAAATCACAACTGGGGCTCAGGATGATCTAAGAAAAGTTACCCAAAGTGCTTATGCTCAGGTATTTAGACTTTGCCCATGTTAAGTAAAGTTTTACAAGTCATTATTTTTTAAGTTTTCTCTCATACTCAATGTATTGATCTCATAATAAGTTCATTAAAAATACCATGAATTTTAAGATAACTTGTGACAGAAATTATATACTTTTACGTGAATAATGCAGTTCATGTTTATAAGATTGGATATGTACATTTATATACAGCTTCCTTGTGTTATTTCAAAATTTTATAGCATATTTTCTCTGTTGGGACCTAGGTCACTGGTTTAAAACTTTAAAGGAATTCTTCTAATTGGATGAATTTTTATTAGATTCTCTCTACTTTACTTTCTCATACTTTCCCCCTTCTCTTTTGAATTTATTCTAGATTCCATCCTAAAAGAATTGTAATGATAAGTTGTATACTAGCATATTGAAGAATGCTGTCTTGAAATTTTGGAATGTGTTCATAAATATTAACTGGCTGATTAGTCCTCTCATAAAAATTTGAAATTAAAATATTATTAAAGTATCTCTCAGAATTATAGACAATTATTTTTTAATTATCTTAAAATAGTTTTTTTTATAATATGTGAATTTGGTTTTGATGATATAAGTTATATGAAGTTAATAAGATAGTTTTTATATTATTGTTCTTCTGGATTTAATTCAGTTTTTTCTTTTATGAATTCAGTGTTTAACATGAAAATGAATTTATATGTAAATCTTATATCCTGATATATTCCTAAAATTTTAAGTTTAAAATATTTTTAGGTTGTCCAGTTTGGTATGAATGAAAAAGTAGGTCATCTGTCATTTGATTTGCCCCAGCCTGGAGATGTTGTTATTGACAAGCCTTACAGTGAAGCTACTGCCCAAATAATAGATACAGAAGTACGAGATTTAGTGACAAGGTCATATGATGTAACATTAAAGTTGCTTCAGGATCATCGCAAAGATGTAGAAAAGGTAAAAGTATTTTTTTTTAATATCAAATATTTAAATTGTAAATTTTGATAGTTCTTAAAAATTGATAACAGTAGTTTTGTATATAGTCATGCATATTATATATAAATGTGTATTTTATATTTTTGCTTGATAAATTTATATGCAGCAATTTTTAAAAAGCAATGTTAACCCTTTAAAAAATGCATATTTTTTAGTTGTCTAAAAGATTCAATAAATTTTTATTTGCTTAGCAAAATTTTCACTTAAGCCCATGTCAATAAAATATTTGATACCTACAGAAGCTTTTCCCTGCAAATTATTTGGTTGTTAGACTGTGCAAACTTCAGATATAGTCCTCAATTGCCCTCTTTAATGCCTTGGGACCAGCAGTACCCCCTCCTAAATATTCTCAGTGCCCACCAGGGGTGGTACCACCCCCATTAGAAACCACGGGCCTAAAGTAATAAAAGTTTTAGTAGAAATTACAAGGTTCATTATCTCTGTATACATGAGTGGGGGGATCCGACTATATAAGTACAGTCATTTAGATAACTTATAAATAAATTTTATCTATAAATGTTTGCCTGAATTTAATAATTGTTACAATTTTGTAAATCTTAATCAGTAACTTCTCTGATTATCAGTCAGGCAGTTTAAAAAGTCTCTTCAACTGTGTGGTTACTTTTCTATGACTCATTAAAAAATCACTACTCTGCAACTGCATAAATTTATAAAAGTATCTCAGTTGAGTAGGAAATGTGATAAGGCACCTTCCGTCTACAGTATGTATTTTTTTTGTACTATAAATTTTTACCTAATTGTAAGACTTTTGTTTAAATCCCCCAAAATAAGGTATAGCAAAACATTTATAAACATGAATTTAAAATCCAAACTTTATTTCAAGACCCAATTTCCTGACACCTAAGATAGACACAGTAATTTATGAATCTTTTTTATTGACTCGGGTTAGAGGGAAAATCATAATTTGTGTTAAATAAAAAAAGATTGTTTTAAACAAAAATTACTGTGTTTTATTTTCTTCCAAGAAAACAAAATACATTCAAATTAAAACGGCATTATTACAAAGTCTCAAAATAAATTTATAGCATATACTGGTCAAGTTTGTAGTAAATTGTTTGAAAATGATAAATGCTATTTGAATTTTCTCTCAGATTAGGAGATTAAAAGAATATTTTCTACATATTGTGTAGTATGTCTTCTAAGTAATATGTAGGTTGTTGCTGTTTCTTATGCCCCCTGACAACTTTATTCTCTAATTGGATGGTGCATCACCACACTGGTCTGGCGACGTGTGAAATTACCTCGATCAACATCTTCCTCACCGATGGATTGGATGTAGTGCTTACTTAAATCTATGTGACTTTTTTCTTTTGGGGCCATGTAAAGGATACCGTATTTACGCCTCCTATTCCTGTTGATCTAGCAGAGTTGTAACAGTGCATCACATCCACTATGACTGCACTTGCTTCAGATACCCAAACTCTCATTTGGACGGAAATGGATTACCAGTTCAGCGTGTCTCATGTGACTAAGGGTACACATATAGAACATCTGTGACTGTGTCTAAAAAAACTTAAAACATTCACCTACACTTCTATTACAAGTAACATACACTTTCTTACATTGTTGCTTTTATATAGTTTATTGAACTTGTATACTTACTTATGAATCACCCTGTATATTAACAGTTTTTAAATCTGATATATTTTACCGTTTCATAATATTTTCAATTGATGTAGCTAATTTTACAAACTTTATATTACTTCCCTTGTATGTAGTTTATATATTTACAAGAAACCTTAAGTAAATATCTTATGACAAAGATGTATTTATAACCTTTACTAATATTTGCTTATGGTATCCTTTGATATAACTAGGTTGCTTTGCGCCTTTTGGACAAGGAAATTCTAAGTCGAGATGACATGGTTGAACTTTTGGGTCCACGTCCATTCAAAGAAAAGTCAACTTATGAAGAATTTGTTGAGGGAACTGGTTCTTTTGAAGAGGACACAACATTACCTAAAGGATTACAGGACTGGAACAAAGATATGAAAGAAAGAGGTAGTGACTCTCCAAGTTCAAAAGAAGCACCTACAAATTCCTAGTATTTAAAAAAATAAATTAGTATTTAGTAAAATCAGATTCATAGAATCCAAACATCTGTTGGCAAAGAGCAAGTTGGAATTTTTTTTTATGCAAGACTGCTTTGCATAAAGTTTTGAATAATGATGCCCTTCATTTATAGAGTTCTTACAGATTAAAGTCTAAAATAAACTTAATTTTTTTTAATTGCTTGCTGCTTTACTAGCTTTAAAAAAGCATAAGATTATGAAATTAAGTTTAAGTCCAGCATGATAGAAATTTGAACTTTTTAAAGTATGTTATACATCTTCCTCATCATTTAATAATATTTATGACTCAGTTGTTCTTCCACATCATTTAATATTTATGACTCAATTGTTACTAAATATATTGTTACCAAAAATTTCTGTATTTATTTATATAAACACTAGGGTAATTGCAAGGAAAATAGTTACAGCAAATGAAAACTTATTTTCAAAGAGTAATGACATCTAGCAAAATTTATTTTTGGATATATTTAATGCATTAATGTGCAGTATTTCTCTGCATGTTTAGAAATTAATCTACTCAAGAATTTTTTTTCAACTCACTCAAAAGCTTTAAAAGTGTTCTGGAATAATAATATAGCTGTACAAAATATACTTGTGTTTTACATCAGAGCAATTTATTTGAGAGTATGCTTTTCATTGGATTGTGAACTATTATAAGACAATTTAGAATGTATCTTAAGGGGATATCATTCTGTTGTTTAAAAACAGAAATCTTAAGAGGGTTAACCATCTTTTCTGAGTTAAATATAAGAAAAAGAAACGTATAATTGCAAGAAAGAGCCCCTTTACACATCTCATATGCTTAAAATTACAATCCAATTCCATACCAGTTGCAAGCGCACAAATGATGTACTGTACAAAATCATTTATTACAATAATTGTGAGAATCATTATTTGGTTGCAGTTATATTTTTATCATGGATACACCAAGTAAGAATTTCAAACTTTTTTTTTTATAGTGAAGAAAAATCCTTTACATTCAAATAATAACGAACAAATAGAAAGAGATTAAAATTTTTCTGAAAATTTTAGTGTACATTAAACTTGCAATTTTTGAAAGCAACTTGTTTAAGAGTTTCTGAAATAGGTGAAAGACTCAGTATTATACAGATTCAGTACTATAATCAAGCTTTACAAATTTTTTGCTAAGGTGTGTAAATCTGAGCAGTGGATTCTTCCCCAGTTAATTTTAGTTACCCCAGTTAAGTTCTGAGTTTAACCTATCACACAAGCATATATACTTCAAACACAGCAAATATTTTTGGGTGGGGCACCTACTTAGTTCTGGAATTTTTTCAAAATTGGTATTTGAAAGATTATTACTCTTTCTTCAACACTGTGAATTTCCTCTTTCATCGACAATTCATGCCATTTTCTGAGAAATATTTCTTAAAAGTTCACGCTTTAGGTCCTCAGAGGGAATTACTGTGATTTTGCAAATTTTAGTATTCTGACTGTTGATTATTTTTTCATTATAATTTATCAATATTCTCATGTCAGTAAATTGAATAACTCTCTATTTAACTGCATTTTCAAGTTTAAAAAAAAAAAGCTATTTAATGATTTGTAATAGTGTCTTTAATATAAATTTATAAGAAAACTATTCTCTCCTGAAAATTGTCTGTATGAAAATTATTTAATGTCTCACCTCTATGAGTAGGAATCCAAACAATTATTATTGGTAGCAAAATACTTCTTTATTGTTGTTATGTTTTGGGACTTATTTATATAATCACCACTGAAATTTCAATGAAAAGCAATTTTGGTTATTGGCCAGTAGTATCTATATGAATCTGTTTACACATGCAAAATTATTTTAGTATAAAAGATAATGCACCCATTGAGTCTGTTAATATCATACTAGACTAGCATAGGAGACATCAACATTGAAATATCCCTTTACAGTGAAAAATTGAAATATCCCTTTACAGTGAAAAATTGAAATATCCCTTTTCTGTGATTTTATTTAATTGTTCAGTTTCATGTTTTATTACCTAATGCTAATTTCAGATTGTTACACATTTTAAAATTTTTAAAAAAATCTTATTTTAGCAAACTGACTTATTAAAGGCCATTTTATGATTGTAACAACATTTTATACAAAGTCCCTCCAAAGCTTCTTATTCTCAGAAATTTTATATTAAATTTAATATATT
The DNA here is from genome assembly GCA_907164885.2 of Dolomedes plantarius. NCBI lineage: Eukaryota > Metazoa > Arthropoda > Arachnida > Araneae > Dolomedidae > Dolomedes > Dolomedes plantarius. The sequence continues at coordinate 85,890,322 of OU015498.1, forward strand.
TTTATTTGTAGTTTATGGATTTTAAGAAACTAAGTGTTCCTGCTTTACATTTTCTACAAGTTCCCTCTAAATTTTTATGCCATTCACAACCAAGAAAATGTCATATTTGATTTTCTGACACTTGGTTAACACCTATTTAAATTAACTTTAGACCATTATACAAATGTTTAACTTAGCCAAGAAGCTTTGTAATATTTAAGATAATATATATTTTTTCAATAATCTGTAATATTAATGTATGATATCCGATTCGTAGGGGTACGTAAATTTCTCATAAAAAATATCAGAATTTCGCCAAAAAAATTTACAATACATAAAATTTTGCATTTATTCGCAAATATATATATGTATATATATAAATAAATTCAAGAATTTCACATTTAGTAAAAAAAAAAAAAAAAATCACAATTTTACTTACTTGGTTAGGTAAGTACCAAAATTCTTAGTTAAATGCCAACATTGTAGTAGTCTCCACATTCTCTTCCTCTAGTCTTTAGCAATAAGTAATAAGCAAATTTTGAGAGATCTCTCAGTTAAAGACCATGGATAGTGTTAGATAAGAAATTATGTTAACAAATTATTACTATTATTACCTAATTTCACTTAAAAAGCCGGTTTTCAGTGGAAAGTAATTAAAAAAATTATTTTTACATTTATTCGCTCATATTGGCAAATCTTGCATTTATTCATATCTATTTCGTAAATACGAAAATTACGAATCCCTACTGATTCATTATATGCAAAGTTTTTCAGATACTTTTTAACTTTTACAATAAAAGTTTTCCTTGCTGTAAAATATATCTTACTATGAACTGGGGGCTGCACCTGTTGTAAACCATTTCTCTGTTGAAATGCCTTCAATAAAATGAGTTTTGGCAAAATGAACTACATTTATTATTAAGACAAACAAATATGAGACAACTCTCAAATTGTGAATTTAAGTATTTATTTTTCTCATTGTCTTCAATCTTAACTGCTTATTTTCAGATATATATAAATATATATGTAGCTGAAAATAAGCAGTGTATAATAGTGTTGCAAACTATGATTTTGCTAAATTATACAGAGTATCACTTTTCCCATCTAGAAATAGATACTGTTTAAACAATTAAAAACATGTCTCAGCAATTCCCAGTTATTACTGTAAGATTATTATTATGAATGATACACAGGTGTGCTGGATAGTGTAAAGTATCTATCATTCACATTTGGTGGATTAGTAAAATTTATAATTAAGTACAGGGTGTTTCAAAAAGAATCACTGTACTTCTAATTATAAATTTGAAATGAGTATATTATGAAAAATATTGAACATAGAAACTTAAAATTAATTTTATATTACATGGCTAATCATAAAATTTTTTTTATACACCAAATTAAAGGTCCTTAATATGCTCACCTTTGGATGCACAACATGTCTATATGGTAGTCAAATTCGCCCCAAACTTTTGCGAGCTTGTCTGCATACAGTGCTTCCTTGGCTGTTATGCGTACACAGACAAACTGTGTCTCAGAGTTATTAATACCATCGCCCAATGCTCTGAGAGGTAGGAACTTCAATCTACCAGAATTTTGTCGACAAAAATCACGCTGAACAGTTGTTACGGACTCACACTTTGCTAAGCGTAGAACACAAAATTATTTCTGTTGTGCAGTCTTTAAAAACACTTAAGTGATGGGCAAAGGAAGAGCATTAGCGCTACTTGTTGGCAACTGCGTGAGAATTGAGGTTTCCCTCTTTCTGCCTAAACATTATTCGATTAAAACGGATTAAAAGATGAATAGTTATGATTTTTTTAAATTGGATGATTCTTTTTGAAACACACTGTATTTTGGTATCTAGCTTAAAACTGATATTTCAATGACAATTCCTATCACAGCAACTAGTTTTTACATGCATAAACTATTAATGTTACTTCTTAAATATTCAGATGGCCATAAGTTTTAAGTATTAACACATTTATTACGTAAAGTATGGTCGAAAGAGTTAAGAATAAAATGTAGGCATATTATATTAGATCAATATTCAGTTCATGTCCTATACTCTAAGTCACATACCACAAGAATACAATGCTATGTGAAATATCTTATGATGTGCCAGCCCATACCACAAGTTTTAATATATTTAAATAAGAACACTTTATATACAAAAGTGATATCCTGAATTTATAAATTTAGTATTTTTGCTGTCCATTTTCTTAAATTATGAGAAATTCTGGATTCTATGACCATTTGAAGCTCGAGCGTTACATTATTTTTTAAAAATAATTTAAACAGGGTAATTGTCCCAGAGACATTATTTCATCACATTAAAAATTAACTTTAAATAAACCTTCATTGCATTTTATTTTATATAATGAATTTTTGAAACTATATTTTCACTTTCAGTATATGTTAGGATACCACAATAAACTAGAGAGTGACGTGGGGTAAGTGAGAACGCAAAATCATATAGTTCCACTTGGAATCTAATTAAGTTTTTAACAAGTTGTTGTATTAGTATGAAAATTTACATATATACTTTTGGTTATTGTCTACATTTATAGTTTAATTATTTTTTTTAAAAAATCTTTTTTTCCCTGTATATATTTAAGATTTTGTGTTCTCACTTGCTCCCGCACTCGGGGCAAGTGAGAACACGGTTCCCGATAAATTATAGTTGCTTATAGCAAAATAAGTAGGGCAAGGGAAAGAATATATTCAATGCTGAACAAAAGGATTTCTTTTACATTCTTTCACTGTGGAGGTAATTGTTCAAATTAGCAGTGTCAGTAACGTCCGAATATTAAAAATTAAGTATACTTACATAATTTGTATTTGTTTTAGAGGAACAAATATTAAAAATTCAAAAAGTTTTTTCCCCTTTTCCTAGGCCCTACTAAATATTGTAGGACTAAAAAGATACGGGAAAAATTGGTTCACTGTGCCTTCCAGGAACACTAATTAAGTCATCATCTGGTACAAATTGCAATTCAGAAATAGTGACAACAGAATTAGAAATTCAATATATTCGCACACAGTTTGTAATGTCCACTCCACTCATGTTCACTAACAGTTAGTCTAAAAAAATAGTTTATTACAATTCACTTCTTCAAACCTACAACAACAAAAAAAAAAAAAAGTTTCAGTTACATAATCATCTATTTTAGAACGTTAAGGAACAATCATCAGCTTTTACAGAAATATGGCAAGGGGTGGTTGGTTATGAAGTTCTCCAGCTAGAAAACATATGTAGGGGGAAAAAACATTCGGCTGTTAAAACACAAGAGTAGATTTTTTTTCCTCCCAGTAATATGGGGCCAGTTCTCACTTGCCCCGACACAAAATTCTTCTGGGACAAATGAAAAAAAACCTGCAGTACTGAAGTAATATTGCAAAAATATGGTTTTTATATATTTTATCTGCATTCTTCATTTCTTAATGAATCAGTAGACATTTTAAAAATAACTGTGATGTGGTTAATTAGTTACAATTTTTTTTCAGGGGGGGGGGGGACTAGTACTCAAACTTAGGTTCCTTAGTGAAAATGCAAGGGTTTGGTAGGTTTAAAAATTTTCCATTTTAAAAAAGTTAAAATATTAAGGGTTTTAAGCCACATTCTCACTTACCCCACTTTAATTAGTAGGATTATAAAATTATTCCTTGGTATCTGATAAACTTTTGCCCTTTAAATCAATATGGAACTTCTAAATATAAATAAGCTTTACCTTTGAAAAAAACTTTATTCATATGTTGAAATTATCATCTAATTGGTAGATTACTCAAAGAAATAAAACAGAGAGTTAGTAAACCTTACAACTAATAACTTTCACAGCAACAAAAGAGTTTTTTTTTCTAATCATGGTTAAGGCAATATTCCCAGTTCATCCACATTTAATGCATAACAAACCTTATTGCATTTTCCAAAGTCCCACTCACTGCATGAACCACAGGCAAACTTAACTATATATAGTATACTCAGTGTCTAGGGGAGTGCTTCATATATTGTTTACATATGATAAGCAGCAGATATACATAGATTTCAGGGTTATCAGTTGCTCAGAGCCAAATCATCTCATTTATTTGGCATCACAATAATAACGTAAATTTTCTAAAAATTCAGTGAATTTGTTAAATAACAAATGACAAACTAACCAATGCTCGAGATTAACATCAACTTGTATATCATAATTTAAAATAAAAACACTTAAAATTTCTAACTATTATTTTATTAATAAAACAGGCATATGTACAACAACAGACACATTATAAATTTATACAACTAACATATAAAGAGTTACTGAACAGTGACTCAATACTCATTAAAGCTCAATGAAAACACCTATTAACAGTTCAATGAAATAATATAAAGAGTTACTTTTTCTCCTCCGATGCTTCCTGTTGTTTTTGCTGCTGCTGCTCGTGAAGTTTCTGTGCTTCCTCGACTGCAGCACGTTGTTGAATTGTTATTGGTACAATACGTTCATTCTTAGGAGGAGGCTCAAGCATTTTCCTCGGGGCTTGAATTGTTAGGATTCCATCTTTGCTGAGAGCTGAAGTAACTTTTTCAGGCTCCACATCGTCAGGAATTTCATAACGTCGAGTAAATTCACGCGATATAAACCCGTGTTCGTCTGCTTGCTCTTCATGTTTACCGTGAACGACAACATAATTATCAACAGTTTTCACATCTATTTCGTCCGGTCGAAATTGCTTAACATTCAACATGACTTGGAACTTAGAATCGGGTTTCGAATCACACACTTTACCAGAACTCAGGCTGGTTTGCCTTTGGGGTCGAACGATATTCAGATGAACATGAGGAGCACTGTAGAGTGCATCTCTATATGGATTCCCATACAATTCACTCAGCAGATCTTCATAGCGACTAGACGAATCGAGAGCATCTCGAAGCAAGAATGGGTACAGAGAAAACATTTTGGATGTTGCTTCGTAGCACTAAATTGACAAGCTCACAACTTTTCACCAAAACACCACTTAGTTAAAGTGGTTTCGTATAACTCAAAGCTCGATGCATTAGTTGCGCTTTTACGCTCTTATATACCAAAACCGAAATTCTGGACTTTTCTAGAGTTGCTAGAACGTTCGGAACGACGCGCTGCGCATGGATTGGCTGAGAGGAAGAAGTTGGAGGGTTGCCATATTTGTGGATTTATCTCAACATTGGCTAATTTATTGCAACGTATTTTAACCGGAATTTTTTTTTTTTTTTTTTTTTTTTTTTTTTGGGCTGTATGGTTTGAAATCCAGTTTGAAATTTTTGAAATACAATCTTGCGAAAGTTGCACACTCTACTAATTTATCTCTGACATTAAAATATTGCTCATTTAAAGCACTGAATGAGATCAAAGCTACAAGTATAGTTTCCAAATATAAGATTATTTACATGAATTGAACTGAAATAACTGTTAACTTCAGAATATTGGAATATATGAACAAGTATACACAATTTCACAAAACATTTAATTCTGTACAAACATGAAAATTTCATCTCAGCATTTTTAGATTTTTTTCAGCGACTTAACATTATTCAAATAGAAATGTCGGGAATTTTCTAGCAATGTCGCCAATAGCACTAATATGTAGCCAAATTTGCTCCCGCTGGAAGAGCAGGCACTGGAAAGTTTTTACTTTCTTGGTATTCTCGTTGATTCTGGAAATCAAAATAATTAATTCGTACATCAGCTGTTAAGCTTTATACTAAACGATATACGGTCAAAAGAGTAGCGTTAAAATTATGAGAAAATATTTTAGGTGAATAAGTATATTTCTACATTTTATTTCCATTCAAATAATTTCCTATTAAAGTCGGTAAGCAGAAAAAGAGCAATTTCAGTTTTAATTTTGATTCACTCCCCAGCTCTCATATAAATTCGTCAGAAACAGTGAGAAATAAACAAGGGCAGAGATTCTGAAAGCACCTTTGTGTTGCAAAATTCTATACATACAAATTTTGGAGTGATTTTGAATTTAAAGAACTAATTGAATTGTTGTAATAAATTCCTTATTGGTTTAGAATTCTTAACGTTCCAGCTATATACGCGAGTATGAAACTTAAGACATAAATTTAGCACATCTGCTCTTAAACCTGCTCTTTATCTCATGACACGAAAATGTTGTTGATCTGTATGTGCGCTTGATATTGTGTATCTATATAATTTCAGTTAAATTTATTCATTCATAGCACATTGACCTCTCATAGGCGAAAATATCCCCAAAGCCGTGGGATATTCGTAGAAATAAACTATTTTCTTATATATACATCCAAACCTAAAACATAATTAAAATTATTAGAATGCTTCTTTAGAAACTCAAACCTTTAAACGAGATATTGATTCCCTCTACATTTCTGCAATTCATTTTGTCATATATGCCCATCATTTCATCAAAACATGTAGGCCATATATGCAGTGGCGCCGGAAAGGGAGGGCACTTCCCCCCCCCCCTAGAAAATTTAATTTTTTGTTTCTACCTAGCTAGCGCTCGTAAAATATTAGAATTTTCATTTAAAATCATAAAGCCTAACAAAACTGAATACTAAATTGCAACCTCACACTGGTTAACGCAAGCGCGATAAATGTCATTCCATATACGCAGGAGCGATTAATCGCCAATTTCAGGTACGCAAGTGCCAATTCCAGACGATTGCTTTTGCGATTCAAAAGCAACCCTACACAATGTTTTTGCATCGCGAAAGGGAATCTTGAATCCGATGCATTTGAAACGCGTACACGTTGACGTGTGATAGGGCCTTTAAGACATTTCATAAGTGCTACGCTACAAATTTGAATTGTATGGTGTAACGTCTAGAACGTGCCCCGCGGAACAGTTGAACAATAGAAGGTGCAAATAGAGCGTACTAAAAGAACTTTCAATAGAACAACAATTGAAAGATCTTTTAGTACGCTCCGACGGGTAAAAACCTGGTTGAGATCAACCATGTCTCAAGAGAGACTTTCTGGTCTCTGTATGCTTAGCGTTCACAGAGAATCTGTGAGTAAAAATAAAGACTCATTTATTGAAAAAGTAATTGATAGATTTTCTCAAAACAGAAGAAATCTCTCATTACTTTTCTCCGATTAGAAAAACAACATAAAAGTTTATTTTCTATAACCGTATATATGTATTTTTAATAATAAAGGTGTAAAAGTTTTAATCTATTTTACTTTGCCCCCCTCTATATTTGACTCTTCCGGCGCCACTGCATATATGGAGTAACTTTATCGCTAAAGTAAACAGAATTTGTGCAAAAAAAAAAATTACTTCTTTCGCTTTTTAATAGCCACAAAATTAATATGTAATATTCTTATTGAATTGTCTAACGTGCTTGTCTTTTTTCTGGTCCCCTGTGAACTATTCGATTATTTTTAAATCCTAAGGTGACAAAAGGAGGAATCTAAATTTTTGCGCCTACGAAACAAATTTTTATGTCTGTGGTTCAAATTTAATTATTTTGTCGGATAACAACTATCCAAACTTTTGTGCAGTGAAAGAAAATTATTTAAGTCAGGGTTTAAGTTGTTTTAATTACCAGACATGCAATTTAATTTCAGAACATCTTTTCTGCAGAGCAGTTAATTTCCGTATCTAAAAAACAGTGTTGCCAACATCTATGTGGGGCCCCTCCCCCCTAGTGCCATCTCAAAATCCCCCTGTTCCCCCCTGACACCAACTTTGAGCCCAATCCCTAACAAAAAATGTGGCCCCTTAAAACACCCCTTTTCATCTAACTTACCCTCAAATTTAGGGGGAAAACCCCAAGTTGGCAACACTGCTAAAAAGGGATGACGCTATCGCTAGTTTTTAATTCCCTATTTTTGAATTGCGATCCCCCCCCCCCCCCACTTCTCCAAACACACACACATTTAAACATTTTATTTATTCTCCATCTGGGGATTTCGAAATGCACTTCTGTGATGAAAACGGTTGCATAATTATCTTGTTAACAACTGACTGATTTTGTTATTACAGTTGTGTTAAATTAGATCAGATATTTGAAAATAGTTCTGGTATTTCTCGAATTTTTGTTGTTAGAGGTGAGTTTAAATTAAGTTTTAAACTAGAAAATTAATGTGGTTAAATTTTATTTTTCATTTCTATATTATGTATTAGTGTTTATGAATTCCCTTTTACACGTATTCCGCCTACTGAAAGAACAAAAAAATATTTTAGGTAGTCTCCTCTAACGAAACTATCGCGGGTTATTATCGCAGGATTACTTATCGTTTGCTTACTCTTTTTTTTCTTTTTTTTAATTTATTTTATTTTATTTTTATTTATTATTATTTTTTGACGCATTTTGGTACTTTTCTGTTTAACTTTTATTGCTACTGGATTTAGCGCGCTGCCAAAATTATAACTCGCGACGTAGGACAATTTTTTTTCTCTCCGAAGGACCGTTATTGAGGAATGTAATCCTACGTTAAAAAAAACAGTTTGTTTGTTGATATAGTTGTTCGCTTCCGTATTTAAAAGCACATTTTTCAGGTACTACTAGTCCCATCAGATCGTCACAAGAAAGACATGACTTTTACTGTCAGAATCTTAATCCACTGTTTTCATATCCAGCAAAATGAACAACATTATATTCAAATATATTAATTTTACGTTTATGTATTTATTGCTTACCTAGATTATTATGTATTTATTGCTTACCTAGATTATATCTTTCTCAACATCCTTTGTAAAATATAACATCCTTTAAATAATATACAAAACTTATGGATCCTGAGTGTCCTTTATTTAGAGTTTTGTTTACACTAGTTAGAGTTTTGTTTCAGAGTCTTGTCTCAGTGCTTTATTTAGAGTTTTAGAGATAGTGCTGTAATTAAAGGAAGATGAGTGTTAAATTCCTCAACGATGGTTTTGATAAACGGCTTAGACCAAGGATTCTCAACCTTTTTCCTACATCGACCCCTTTTAAAAGAATGATTTTCTTCATCGACCCCCCTCACATTTTTCTTTATAATATGCAGCATACAACATAATTATAATACTAATAATTGCACATAAAACACTTAAAGATAACAATTTGACTAGAATATGAACAAAAATTTTGAAAATGTGGTTCATTAGGTTTATGTTTTATTATTTTTGCGCTATTTTAATCTTTAATTGCAGAAATATAAACAAGATTTCAGAAACACATTGCAATTGCACAAAAGTTCGATTTCAATTAATGTGGTGATCAGTGGCGCACCCAGGATTTTTTCTTGGGGGGGGGGGGGGGGAAGCAGGGCCCCTTGCCCCTCCCGGGTGCGCCACTGGTGGTGATTGTGCCTGATGCATTGATAGAATTTTTTTAATGTTTGGCCTGAAATTGCTTATCATCGTTTAGTCCCAATAACTAACATAACGAATATAAATATATATTTTACCAAACAATTTTACTGACTATAATGTAATTATAATATAATTTCATTCGACACATGTATACAAAAACGTCATGACATTCGACTTTAGATGGGTGGATCACTCCGCCCTATGGAAATATATATATTTATACATATTAAAACGGATATTATTATCTAATAATTAATTCCTAAAAAATTAAATTAAATTTTAAAGCAAAAAAAATATCATCGACCCCTAATAGACCGCTGGAATACTATAAACCCTTTTTAAACTTCCATCGACCCCGTTGGGGATCCCTGGTTTAGACTGTAAATACGCGAGTGTATTTTTTAATGTTTGACTTATTTCTTTTTCCAATACATATACGGTATAGAAATACAAAGCCTTTCCGAAGTCCATAAACGTATAAAGGATCAAGCGTTAAAAACATTCGCTACTCATTTCTAAATCTATAATAACAAGAATTGATACTCAACAAGGCAGAATTTAAAAAGTGATTAAACCGCTTTGCCGAGAGACCGCCTCCGTTCTAACTGATAAGTAACAAAGAGTGAATCAAGAGAAAAAAAGAAAAAAAAAACAGAGAAAAATATGACTGCACAACTACTAAAGTGCTGTTCGTCAGGCAGATAAAAATATCAGAATTCTTCCTACGCGTCCTCCTACTCAATCTCGTGGTGAAATCATTATGACTTACTTGTCTGTACGACGTCACGTTTTCGCTTTGATTCTTCCATTGAACTGCAGAGCTGCAATCATCAGACACTTGTTTTGTGGGGAGGGAGGGTGGATGGAGTGTGTGAAAAAGTTTCAATTGTCTCAACTTTTTTTAAACGTAGGATTACGTTCTTCAGTAACGGTCCTCCAGGAAGGAAAAAAAAAAAAGTGTTCGTCCTACGCCGCGAGTTATAATTTTGGCAGCGCGCCAAACCTAGTAGCAGCAAGTAGTTAAACAGAAAAGTACCAAAATGAGTTTAAAAGAGAGGTAAGCAACGATACCGGTGTATCTCTGTCGTGCTCAAACGCGCCCCTTCCTTGTAACAGACTCTGGTTTGATACAGTTAGATACAGACTGAAAATAGTTTCAACCCTAGCAGATATCTTATCTCCTAACAGCATTTAGAAATTGTTTTTTTCTTATCGTATATATATTTATTTCGTCTTGATAAGATCGTGTTTCAGCCAGGATTTGCACCAGTTCCGACGAACGGTCGGGAAAAGAAAAGCTCTTATTTTATCAAGTACATATATGTAGCGTACAGCAATTTATGTGTGTGAAGTGTTCACTAAAATTTTACCCAGATCTGTGGTAAATTTATTATTTTTAAGCTGGCGCGATGCATTTTCTTCCTATTTTATACAATTTTTCGCCAACATCTGTAACACATAAATGCAGGCTAGAATCCTGTGGGTCTGATGATCAATGATTGAATAGCATCAGCCACGGTTGCAACGACAATCGGCTGTAAGGTCTGCGGAAGTTCGATTTCGAACAAACAGCCGAGGTGATCTTGACTGTGCCGCGGTGATTTTATCGATTTAAAAAAAAAAAAAAAAAAAAAAAAAAACCCTCCTCATCAGTTAGAAATTTCTCTAAGTAAAATATTCCTCTAACTTTTGGCTAATATGTAATTTCTCTGGGTCGAAATTATACACAAAACAAAAGCATGTAGTCACCATACATTGTATGTATGCTTGAGAGTCCATATTTCTGGATTTCAGTTAAGAAAGAATATCCACAAATTTCTGACAAGGCCATTGCAGTTTTGCTCCCTTTTTCTACTACATTCTTATGCGAACCAAGATTTTCGACGCTGGTTCTAATTAAAAATGACAAACGATCATGTTTAAAGGGTCTTAACTATGAACTTCGGGTAGCTCTTTCTATTATAGAGCCAAATATAAAACGTACATAAGCTCATCAAAATAAGCTCAAATATCTTATTAATAAATTAGTTATGTTTAAATTAACTTTGATTTATTAGGCTTAAGTAAAGACCAAAAAACAAATTTTAACATAAAAATTTTAAAAACAATTTTTTTTTTTTTTTTGTAAACTATAACTTTATATTTTTGTTCTTGTGTTGTTGTTCGATTCATTACATTTCATGATTTATACAAAACTTAAATGATTATAATTATCTTGATACATAGAGCTATTTTATTGTTTTTTATCTCATGAAAACATATACGTATTATTATAATTTATGTATTTGCAAGCTTTTCCTTGTAGTGTGCCGCGGAATTATCGAAAAAACGTTGTTGTGCCGTGGACGATAAAAGGTTGCGGAGCTCTGTAGTAGAGAACCAACTCCACGGGACGAAAATAAAGAGCCCGCATTTCAACCGGTTAGTTCCATTCTGAGCCACGCGCGCAATGTTTATGCATATATTTAACACTACTTTAGTTATATAGTATTATTTAACATAATATACAGTTTTTTTAACTTTGATCAGAGCCTTATAAAATGAGCCTGAAAATTCTGAAACATTCATAAGTAATTATATCGTTTAATTTCGACCACATCAACGAAGAATCCAAAAACCAGAAGGCTTTGTAGGTGATTTAAAGGTTTTCTGTTTTCACGGAAATGTAAATGTCTTCATGTCATATCAGATTAGTATTTTAACGTAGGATTACGTTCCTCTATATCGGTCCTCCAGAGAGAAAAAAATTGTCCTGCGTCGCGAGTTATGATTTTGGCAACGCGCCAAATCCAATAGCAGTAAACATTTAAACAGAGAATTACCAAAAAAAAAAAAAAAGAAGAAGAAGAAGGAGGTAAGCAAACGATAAGTAATCCTACGTTAATAACCCGCGGTAGTTTCGTTGGAGGAGACTACCTGAAATTTTTATATTCATAAAATTATGGACAATTACGTCTGTTAAAGCAACTATACCTAGTTTTTTTCTTCTAGCGAAGATCTCTCAAAACTTTTAAACTAGAGGCATATTTTACAAATATCTCTGTCTATCGATTACAGAGATTTTAAATTTTTAAAAATCCATATTAACAGCACCTAATGCGAAGTAAAATTAGGACTGTCTTTAGTTGTCCTCGCGAATCATTAATCCTTATGTTAAGCTATGACGATTTTTCCTTTCAATTTTCTTACCACAAATTAACAATTGCTTATTTTTGAATTCTGTTTTCTTCAATTGAAAATAGACTATTGAACGCAATGCGCTTGCTTATTAAAAAGTATCTTTTTAATTTAATATTTTCAGAAAACAATTTTAATTTTGTTACCATAGATATCGAAAGTTTATTGCCTTATAAAAAAACTAATTACCTGAAAACTAAAATGTCGACGCGTTCTTTACATAAGTTTAATGCCTTATAAAAAAATTAATTACTGATTTTTTTTTTAATTTTCAAAAGGAAGCGTTCTTTAATTTAGTTTTTACCTTCATGTAAAAAAAAATAAATAAATAAGTAAATAAAAAAGATGCATTAGCTAATCTGAGATTAGACAAATTCTAAGAGGAAAATCCCCTACAGCTAAATTTTAACGTAGGATTGTGTTCCTCTATAACGGTCCTCCGGAAAGCAAATTTCAGATGTCCTGCGTCGCAAGCTATAATTTTAGCAGCGCGCCAAACCCAGTCTGTATCGCTTGGGCAAGCAGTAAACATTTAAACAGAAAAGTACCAAAATGCGTCAAAATTTTGACTGACTGACTGACACACACACACATACATACACACACACACACACACACACACATATATATATATATGACACGGAGCTTGTTTTGCTCCCGTAATTAAATATTATTAAAGCAGTCAACATCTTCTTTAAACACTTGGACGAGTGGCAGGGAATGGATCACAGGACAGACAATGTTCTTAAATCTTCTTTATTACGTTCCTTAAACGAACCATGCTCCAGGTTAATCTGTTTCACGTAGCCATTTTGTCAATTCCTCAGCACGCCGCCGCGAGCGACCGCTAGCAGCGAAATTCCCACTCAATCTACCGCCAAAATTCTCTTTTCTCAGCGCTCTTGCTGCACGGCGCACGTGCAGACCTCATCCCTGGGCATCTGGAACCTCATTTTCGCTGATCATACATTTTAACTACGCGCCCAAAACCTGTACCCTTCTAAAAATAAATCCTCTCGCTAGAATTATTCGCTTTCCGCTCACAGTGTAGCTTTTAAAGGATGATTCCCCACAGAAAAATACGCGCGCTTTGTAAATGGATTGTTAGATTCTTATAATTTTAAACCCCCTTCCCCGTACTTCTGAATTATATTTTGACAGTTCAGTTATGTTTTGACAACTTCCCCCCCCCCGTCCCTCTGAAGGCGTGCACACAAAGAGTAGCTAATTCTCTGCAGCACGTCCCCAGAAGAGAAAAACAAAGTTAATTCCAGAACTAAATTAACCCATTGGAAAATGCTGAGTAGGGCTGCAGTCCCTAGTCAACAAATTCCCAACAAAACCCATCAATTTATTCTTAAATTTTTCCTTTGAAACCCCTACATACTCTTCTATCTATTCAGGCTGACCTGAAGCAGTGGTTTTTTAAAAATACAGTGCATATTCATAACAGTTTTACATCGAAATGATCTTGAGTCTTGAAAAAAAATGTATGTAATCATTGGTTAGTAGAAACAGTAGGAAAGACATAAAGGTATCTGAAAAATCTCATTTAACATACAAAAATATATCACATAAACACATTAAAATATTAATCACAATTTTCACTGGTCACTTGGATGGATAATTGTGGAGAATAATTTGACAGTCCTACAATCTGTCCACTCACTCTCACAATCTTAAACAGTTCCAGTTTCAATCAGTTACAGATGTATTTAATTTATTTACATGAAATCAGGATGGAAATATGAAGTATACATGAATGAAAACAACTTAATGATGAAAATACTTATGGTCGACCATAATGCTTGCCCCTGTAAAAACTCAGAGACATCACATATTAATAATTGAAAAATACACATTTTATCAACTTATCATATTACAAAATCACTTTATAAAATCAACTTATAGATTCAACTTCTACAGATTCTATCAACTTATAAATTCAACTTCCCATGGGATAATTTTTCTCATATACTTAATTTTCAGCATTGTTTCATTACATAACATTTTTCATTATAACCTAGGTTACAAGAAAGCGCTTTTTCATTCTCGAGTTATGATACACACACAAATTTCACAATAATTTTACAATTTATCTACAAATCAATTAACCCTTATCAAAACATAAATACAATTGACACTTTTTCATTATAAAAATTCACAATGATAGATTCATTATGTTAAAACACATTATACTTTCTGATTGGTTGTGCATAGTTGGGTCAGAGGAGAGCAGGTTCAAAATTTTCCCACAGTCTTAACCACAACAATGGCTTTGGAAAAATATGTGGAGAGTGTTCGTGTGTTGGAATGTGTGTTCCCCACACTGCCATAGGTTCAAATTCTTAATAACTTTACTACTAAGGAGTGAAGGGTGTGTGTAGTTGTTTGCGTTTAGTGTTTGTGGCCGTACAGTGGATCAACCGTAATTCTCCCACAGGACATGACTGCCAAAACAACACATTGTCAAAAACTAAGATGGAGAAACAGGAAATGTGGGTGCTTGTCATGCCTGAGGAAGTATTAAGTAAGAATTGGGGGAGGGGGCAAAAGGAGCGGTCATCCCATGGCCTGTCTTTAGTCATTTCGTTTAAGTAATATTTTTCAGCACATTGTGACTGAGTATGTGAAGTACAATTTATTTAGAAGGATACAATGAGGTTGGGATGACTTCCAACACGCGGGTACAGGTGGGTGATAGGATAGAGTATTCGAAGAAGGAGGAAATTTACTGAAAGATGAAAGAAGTAGGGGCGTCATATTCGGTTTTTGGCTCAGAAGATCCAAAACATCACATACGATATTTCTCTAAAAGAAAGTTTAAATCAGGATAGGTTTTATTTTTTATTTTTATTTATTATTATTATTATTATTATTATTTATTTATTTATTTATTTATTATTTTAAGACAACACACAAAGTTTAACCACCTAAGTGGAGTCAAAAGGGTGTTAGGCACCCAACATATAAAATCAATTAAGAAATGGATCTCTGAGATAGGAAGTTTGGTCATATTCATATTCGGGATTATCATATCATATTGGTCATATTCGGGAAAATGTAAACACAGTTCAGCACATTATACAAACAAAACATTGCAAAAATGGTGACAAAACATTTCAAAATAATCCAAAAATTAGGTTTAGCCAAAGTTCTTTCATTGGTTACAAAATTTCAATTCAAAACACACAATTATTAAAAACCAATAAATTAAATACAAATCATATTCTAGTTTAATTTCACAATATCATCAATTCCAATTTTTTTATTTTATTTACTCATTAACATTCATAATTTTATAATTTAAATTTTTTACTTGTAATTCGTACCAAAATCTTCTCTTAATTTCCTCCCCCCTCCCCAGAAAATTGTGCATGAAACAAAATTATTTTAATTTAAACTCATTAGGTGGATGAAAATGCCTTAATCTGGTTGAGTGCACAATTTCACTCTTTTTCCCAGTGTATTAGTTTGGTTTATCAATTTCAAAATTAACATTAGAAAGTTGGCTTAAAATTTTATAAGGGCCTGAATAAGGTGGATCTAATTTTCTTGAATTTGGGTATTTAAATTCTTCGTACATCCCTAAGTCACCAATTTTAAAATTTGACTGCACAAAATGTCTATCATATCTCTGTTTATTAAATAATTCTCAACTTTTTTTTTTGGTAAGGCTTTGCTAAAAATATACCACAGAAATTCAGAATGACAATGTAAACATTAAATCACTAGAATTGACGCTAAATATTATTTTTCACTTGTACATATAACAGCATGACCTAAATCACTAATATATAACCAATCTACATTTCAATATCTTCCTCAATTATTAATTGCACTAAAATCTAACAACACACATAAAAATCAATAGTAGCAGAAAAAGTTAAATATCACTCAATGAAATTAATATATACACAAATGAGGTCATTAAGATATATAAAAAACAGTAAATTAGAATTCAAATGTATGGAATCAACTTTCAAAATTATTTACACTATTCAAAACAGTTTCTTTCTCAATTTTTTTGTTTATACACTTTTCACTATCGTTCAATTGCTAACCAAAAACTCTAACCAATATGGGAATTGAGGGAAGCATGTTAAACTGCTCATGCTTGTTCAAAACTTATAAATCCTTCACTTAATTGGTAAAATATGTTAAATAACTCACATTTTATTCAATATTACTTATACAATCCTACCATTATCAAATTTAAAACACATCAACATCCCTCACTTTATATCAATGAAAAGAAAATACTACTATAATTTCCATACCTTATTTTTTTAAAAATCACATATCAATATAATTTTAATCACTACATTAAAAACACTCAAAATATATTTTATTAAATTTTAACTCAATTAAAAACATTTCGCCTTCAAAACTCAATTGAAAATTTTTAACTTACCCTTAGGTCTTTTACTCACTTTATACATATATATTTTTTTATCATCACTTTTTCTGAAATCACTATTCAAATTAACTAGCCGCTGCGCGACCAACATGGTCGCTTTTAGTTATATATTTTCCTTTGCAAAACAATTCAACTGAAAGTAACATATGTAAAGAATGTTACCATTACCTGTCAACATAAATTTACGTTGTTAAGGGTTAGTGGGAGTTTAGCCAAAAAATTTAAAATCATTGCTAAATTCACTATAAGGCCGATTCTAAAACATCGTGATTAAAAAATGTGAATTTCCATTACTTCGGAACAGAGTTAAAGATAAGACTGAGAAACCCAACACCAATGATTTTAAAAATTACATCCCTCTCTGTATGTACTATTTTTCAAAATGAAGATATATACACTTTATCATTAAATCAAATAATAAATTGTTGGGAAAATTTCTTCACTTATAAAAAGGAGTAATATTTCAGCAAGTACTAAAATATAGTATAGATTACATCACTCTCTGTATGTACTATTGTATGTACTATTGTTCGCAATTCAGAGATCTCCTCTTAATCATATCAAATGAATAAATTAAAATTATTTCGTGAATAAATTAAAATTATTCACGAGTAAAATACAGCAATTAAATTGTACCAAATTACGTGCTATCGTCGAGCCACTACACACACGCGTGCACGGCCGCTAATGTTTACATCCGGTAGTTGTAGCCGTTGCCATTCGGAGTGTAGAAATATCGTCGATTTTTGTGCCGCATACCTACGCGTTTTATATATATAGATTAGAAACTGAAATCTTCAGTATGTTTTTCTTATTTACATGTGTAATCGTTTTAAAGTCCTTGGCGCTATTCCTCTAAATCTCTACGATGTTCAAGAGTCTTTTATGCTTTGGTATTATGTCCCGAAATAGCTCTGGGATTTTGTATACTGTTGTCGGAGAGTCAATTTCACCAGGAACAGTCGAAGAAGCTAGATGAAAGTTTTTTATGAAAAAGTTATAAAATGCTGTCTCGTCTTCATTAGTGAATGTCCAATCGAAAGTTTCACGCAATTTTTCGTCTATCATATCCAACAGAGTATTAGTAAGGTTCTGACGAGTTATCCGGTATCGTGTGGGAGGAATTCTGGTTTCATTGTAGAAATCAAAATTTTTTTTTCTCTTTCTTTTCCAGTTTAAAGTCATCGTCACCATCGAATTAAAACATACGGAAATGATTAGTCGATGAATTTTCAATCGTTCTCGAGCACACCCTGGGAAAAATATTCATCGGCTTAGTCGTTTCGCCCATGACGTAAATCAAGTACGCGGCTTTTGACACGGAGCTTGTTTTGCTCCGTGTCAAATATTATTAAAGCAGTGCTTGTTTTGCTCCGTGTGTAAATATTATTAAAGCAGTCGACATCTTCTTTAAACACTTGGACGAGTGGCAGGGAATGGATCACAGGACAGACAATGTTCTTAAATCTTCTTTATTACGTTCCTTAAACGAACCATGCTCCAGGTTAATCTGTTTCACGTAGCCATTTTGTCAATTCCTCAGCACGCCGCCGCGAGCGACCGCTAGCAGCGAAATTCCCACTCAATCTACCGCCAAAATTCTCTTTTCTCAGCGCTCTTGCTGCACGGCGCACGTGCAGACCTCATCCCTAGGCATCTGGAACCTCATTTTCGCTGATCATACATTTTAACTACGCGCCCAAAACCTGTACCCTTCTAAAAATAAATCCTCTCGCTAGAATTATTCGCTTTCCGCTCACAGTGTCTTTTTTAAAGGATGATTCCCCACAGACAAATACGCGCGCTTTGTAAATGGATTGTTAGATTCTTATTATTTTAAACCCCCTTCCCCGTACTTCACAATTATATTTTGACAGTTCAGTTATGTTTTGACATGACATATATATATATATATATATATATTTGTTACCGTGAAAGACCAAAATCTGGAGAATGTCGGCATTCTCCAGGGAATGTCAACATTCATATAGTCGCTTGGTATATGTCCGAAATATTTGCTAAATATCCTTATGTTATGGTTCATTTAGGATCCTTAAACTTGTCATTTTGGGATATTTTAACGTTTGCTTGTAATATGTAATAGTTGAAAGTTATGTCTGTTGTTATGTTACAATTAAGGAAATGTATTGGTCTTATAGGGCCACAGGTGAAGGGTCACTCTGTTAGTCGGTGTTCAACACTCCTCACAGAGATTATGTATTCAAAATTGTCATTTAATGTAAGAAGTACTTGCAATTTTTTTTTTACTTAAGCGAAGTTGCGCTTAAGTAAAAAAAAAATGTAAGGTGGCTGATATGTACTGTTGGCTGACTGGTGAGTGGTGAAAGTTTTAAATTATTAAGTATAAAGATAAATGTTCTTGTATTTCATTTTCCCCTTAAAAATCTGTAAATTCTTTGGTACACTTCTTTCTCTGTGTTGCTAAGGGGTAATTCAATAGTACTTGTGTGCCATTTCTCGTCTTTCACGTTCGCAGGAGCCCCTTGATAAGGGGGAGAGGCAAGAATCTGTGTAACAGATCAATGGAATGTTGATTACTTCCCCACCGCTTGCTTGCTCGGACCGTCCGATCCTCCCGCGGAGGAATACAGTGCTTATGGACGGCGGGGCCCACCGTGAAAATAAATAAAATCTAACCGGAAACCAAGAAATAATTCAAGAAAAAATAATTTGACATTTAACTTCCACAAATATGAAAGAATATCAACGTTCGGAATAATTATCTAGCCTCAATGCTCGGCGCGAGGTAGCACTCTTTTACGTGTATCCCTTGCTAGCGCTCATGTGAGGCGGGGCGAAAAAAGTTTTGCTCCGGGGGATATTCGTACTGGGAGAATCAGACTGGTTCTCCTGCAGCTACATAGAAGATCGTCACCAATTGCCGTCCTAGATATCGGGCTTCACCCCTTGGAACCCATGAAGAATGCCCGCTGCGAAAGATCCAGATGCCTTAGTCTACTGGACATGCCCACCTTTAATCTTACCTATCTTGCCTTTCTTTCCTTCTTAACTCCTTTTTTATATAGCTTAAACTCGACTTAGGTAATATGCATTTTTTTATATTTATTATGAACTCATATAAAGTGTTAAATAGCTACAGGTCACCAGCCACCCATTCTTGTGTAATATGTGAGTGTAACCATTGTTTTTAATATATATATGTGATAATAATCACATTTGGAAAATTTAGCACAAGGGAGGTGATGCGTAGAACTTATGGGAGATGCAGTCGGGCGAAGTGTTGATCCAGGTCCAGGAAAGCACTGAAGAAATTTAGGAGAGAAACAAACATGGAGCCAGAGAAGAGGAACACAGCTTTCAGACGATATCCATGAAATCACCTTTATTTAATCAGTAGGCTTTACGAAGGTATTAGCTGCAGTGACCGCTGGACTGTGGACAGGAGGTCCAACAGCAACGAGAGTTAGGAGCGAAGAGAGAGAAAAGTCTTCTGTTCATGCAATATTAAATGGGTGTTTTGCGATATTGTCGCCAGAGGGCTTAAACTACTTAATTTTTAATTGGACGACTTTAGATTCGTGGAGTTCACGTGTACACTTCAGTTTCCCGGGGGTACTTTATTGCTAGATCCCGCGCTTGTTAGATCTGCGACCTATTGACCTGGGTGCCATAAAGGATAAGTGGCCATAAAGTTCTTGTAAAGTGTGGTTTCGACATTATAAAAGGCATAAATCCAGAGTGGTTCGAGGGCTCTTCAAGAATTTTGACATTACACTGACATTCAGAATCTCATAAACTTTGAACACTCATATCTGGGGATGTTATTGAGTTCAGATAGTTCACATGCCTGCTTAATGATCTGCAGGGCTACGATAAATTATCTTATTTTACTTTTAGGTTGCAATTTTGGAAAAGGGGTCATGCTTTATTAACAGGATAATTTAAAATACGCGGAAAATGTAACTTTAGAGAAGGCCGGGATTACTTGTTACATATATATATCTACATAAGGAAATGGATAAGTGTAGTTTTATTTTATGATGAGGATGGTATTAAGTTTCTTAAGCATTGTAAATACTAATCATGTTATGTTATAATAAAAACTTGTTAAGTTTAAAAAAAAAGTATCCAATTGTCCAGTCTTTTTTTTCTTTTTTTTTCGACTTTTGAATTGAAGTGTTATTTTCAGCTGCCCTCAGTTTAATTCTATTTCAGCTGGTATAATTGCTATTTTTGGAGATGTTGTTTTTTGGTTCATTTTTAGGGCATCTCCCTTTAAGGGAAGTAAATTTTCTTAATTTAATTTTATTAGCTTTTTTTTAGATGTTCCCAAACTATCAAAGAACTTAACACTTATTTCTCATTTACACCGGCAAATGTCGACGTTCACCATGCACTGATGGTGAATGTTGAAAAAAAATTTTTTGTTACGTTTTTAAATCATACTTTATTATTAAAACATATTATGATTTATGCCAAATTAGGAGAAAGCTTAAGTAACAGGACATGTAAATAACACAAAAATTATAACTCTCGACGCAGAACAATTTTTTCTCTCAGAAGGACCGTTATTGAGGAACGTAATCCTACGTTAAAAGCAATTTTATTTAGATAAGTTTTCTAGTTATTGATAAATAATTGTGAATCAATACGGAGGTGCATTTTATTATTATTATTATTATTATTATTTTGAGGTTCTGTTCTGTTCTTATTTTGACACTCCTTTGACAGAGGGATGAATGTTTCTCCATGTTCTCCATTCTTACAAATTTCATTTTTGTTAAAACTAAACATTTAGTCGACATTTACATTATGTAACATGCCCTTTAATCTTTTTCATTATGTCTTAAATGACCTTTTAGTGTATACATGCAGGGGGGAGGAGAGGTCGCATGATGCGTGGAAACCCTTGAAGGGGGCAGTGATTCGAAAAATTTTGGGAAACACTGATCTATACGGTGCCCCCATCGTAAAGAACCAACGTTTCTCGCAGTTACTTCTCGGGCGAATGTCGAGAGACAAATGTGCCCACCGCGTTAAAATAATGATAATAATAATGTACGAAATCCGTGGTAGGGAAAGATAATTTAAAAAGGGAATTTCAAATACAGAAATAAATATGCCAGTTACCGCAATTGAAAAACAGAGATTTTATAAACAGTTCTTTTACAACTTGCAGCAGTAGACAAAATAATACTACAAATCTTCGCTGGGAGTCGACAAACTCCAGCACCTATGTATTTCTCTTAACAATAAGGAATTCAAAGTTTCATTAATACAGTATAACACTTATTAATAAATAGTATACGACCTTATAATCTTACACCAAGGTCCCCGTCTCAAGCCCGACGAGAAAACATCCTTTCAAGTAGAAAATGTCACCTGTTCGAAATCTGCAACCTAACACCACAAGAACAACTCTTTAACTGAACTTTTATTCCATACTCTTATTCACCTAGGAAACAAAGCCCGTAATGCCACACCGCTCAACCAAACCATTTTCCAACAATAGACCCAAAAGCAGGATTTATTTCTTACACCATGGTAGACGCGTGAACGTGCTAAATCATAGTTTTAATTTACGCGAACTCCAAAACATCGCATGCTGGCGATAACACGCCAAGTTGGCCCCTAACTCGTAACATTGCCCCCTCCTCTAAAAGACTGAACGTCCCGGGCAGTCCTTACACTAACAACAACGGTCCTAAAATGCTACTACTTAATATAACTTTACATAAATAAACATAAAACGTATATCATTATAAACTAAATAAATAAACATATAAGAATAACAGTTGCAACATTAATAAAAGAAAATAAAAATGGGTAGCCTGTATCTACTTGGCAACAGCCTACGAGCCGTGGCTCTGGTATCCTCAAATACTTCAGAACCTACTCACGTCCCATGGTAAGGAGCGAGCCAGTCGTAATGCACAACCTTCGCTTTGCTGTTCGCAGATTTGCGAATCCGCACAATGACGTCGTTGATTCTTTTGACGACGACGAAAGGACCGCTCTAGTGGGACTGTAGCTTGGTCGGGGGGTGGTTCCCCGTGTCGATTCGGTGTTGTGTCAAGAATTTTTCCGTCCCCATCCTCTGTTGATCAGTCAATTCCACATTCTTTAATAAATCTGCTGTCAAATTAGAGCGCTCGACGACTGGCAGGTCACACTTTCTGCTTATTCCGGTGATCGGGGTACAAGTTGCCAGCATTTCATTCTTCCGGATTACCTTAGCTTTTTCGCTGACATTGGCAATCCTGACAGGAACCGCACCTTTCGACAGGTCCACAAGAGTTGCGGCAACTAATAGACCTCTTTTACTATTGTCATTGTTGAGGTATTCGGTGATGGCGAGAGTATAATTATTGTTATTCTGGACTAAACCGGTCGTTACTATTTCCGACATGGAAGGTATGCTGATATCTTTGGTAGCTATTATCTGGTTGCAGGATTTAATGTGGCTATGAAATATCATTATGTCTTCGGTCATGGCATGGATTTGATTGAGTTAAAATCTATTATAAAATTATTTCCGGTCAAAAAGTCAAGTCCTAGGATAATTGGGTCAAAGATATCGGCAACATATGCCGTATGCCGATAACTACTATTCCCGAAACTTATATTAAGAGTAACTTTTCCTCTTACCTTTACCTTGTCCCCGGTCACGGTCTGCAAAGTGATGTTTGGCGGCGTGAAAAGTAACTTCTCGCCAAATTCTTGGGCTATATCTGTCCTGACGATGGTCACGTTAGCACCTGTGTCAACTAACATGCTACACGGTTGACCATTCACGAACCCTTCAACAAACGGCCCGTTCTCTTCGCGATGCTTCGACAACACATGCAGTGTACTGAAAGAGGGCTTCTCCTCTTCCGGCCTCCTTCGCCCCTTAAGGTGGCCGGGAACTAGTTTCCCTGAGCTTTGGCGTCTTTTGATTCGTCAGCTTGGCGTGCTAGGCAATTCCTTTTCAGATGCCCCTCACGCCCGCAGGTCCAGCACTTCGATGGATTTCTTCTTGGCGGCATATTTGAATTGACCCCTGCCAAGGTGCCGATTCGTTTTTCTATTTCTTCAAAACGGGCGGCTATTGGGTCATTTTCGACGGTGGTCACCCCTCTCACTAGTTGACGGTCACGGCGTGTCGACCTCTGAGCAGCCTCGAACTTCATCGCGTACACCAAAGCTGACTTCAAGTCTTTGATGTCCGCCATTCTAAGAGCCCGTTGACTCTCCGAATCGCGTATGGCGTCGACAAAGTACTCCAATGCTAGGTTATCTCTCACTTCCGTCGGACATTCCGGAAAAGCTAATTGAGCTAAACCTTCAATAGCCGAAGCGAGTACCTAAAGTGTCTCTGTTGATTTCTGTTGGCGAAACTTCAGCTGTAAGCGGCTATACTATTTACGGCATTTCTCGCCAAAACGCATTTCGAGAGCACTCGACAAGGCCTCAAAATTTAATTGTTTTTCTACTGCGATGGTTTGCAGCACATCGGCAGCCTCGCCACGGAGTGAAGTAGCCAATTGGAAAGCTTGCATTGCAATATCCCAGCCATTAGCAGTCGACGCCATATTAAACTGTGTTTTAAACACCTGCCAAGACGTTTTGCCGTCGTAGGTAGACACTTTTACGGCAGGGCGGGACGATTTCGACACCGGGTACGCTTCCTCGACACTAGCGTCAGAGAAGCAAGGTATAGTAACTGGCGCTAACTCTTCCGCGAACTTTTTCTCTAAGCCGATCATTTGTCTGTCGACGGCCTCTCTAACTTTCTGTTCAATAACAGTCTCAACCGTAGCCTTGAGTTTCGACTCTATAGTGCTGACACGTTCTACAGTTTCAACCGCAGCCTTAAGTTTCGACTCAATAGTGCCGACGCGTTCTTCCATTTCATTAAATTTCACCCCCATGGTGGTTTTCAACTGTTCTGGGCTCTCGCTAATTTCGCCAAGACCTGTTTCCAACTTCCTGGCGAGCAAATTCTGGCTTTCGCCAATTTTTAATTCTAATCGAATTTGGCTTTCGCCAATTTCCTCTTTTAACTGATTTTGGCTTTCGCCAATCTTTTCTAAAATTAATTTAAGCTGTTCCTCCATTTTTCGGGTAACTGGCATTCACTTAAAATAATCCCACTTCTGACACCAAAATTGTACCAAATCCGTGGTACGGAAAGATAATTTAAAAAGGGAATTTCAAATACAGAAATAAATATGCCAGTTACTGCAATTGAAAAACAGAGATTTTATAAACAGTTCTTTTACAACTTTCAGCAGTAGACAAAATAATACTACAAATCTTCGCTGGGAGTCGACAAACTCCAGCACCTATGTATTTCTCTTAACAATAAGGAATTCAAAGTTTCATTAATACAGTATAACACTCATTAATAAATAGTATACGACCTTATAATCTTACACCAAGGTCCCCGTCTCAAGCACGACGAGAAAACATCCTTTCAAGAAGAAAATGTCACCTGTTCAAAATCTGCAACCTATCGCCACAAGAACAACTCTTTAACTGAACTTTTATTCCATACTCTTATTCACCTAGGAAACAAAACCCGTGATGCCACACCGCTCAACCAAACCATTTTCCAACAATAGACCCAAGAGCAGGATTTATTTCTTACACCATGGTAGACGCGTGAACGTGCTAAACCATAGTTTTAATTCACGCGAACTCCAAAACATCGCATGCTGGCGATAACACGCGAAGTTGGCCCCTAACTCGTAACAATAATATTGTTACTAAAATAATCTGAATGGGTCTTGTATCCTCATTTGCGGAACTAGAATAATTTTCTGAAGGGTTGGGGTCAACCGTTTTAACCGTCAAGCATTATTGTAACGATTGTTTACCGGGAATGAGAATCGAAACCGAGTCTTCCGGACTTCGAACCCATCGTTTAGACCAGATTCCATCGTTTTATTTAGACCCATCGTTTAGACCAGTTCTCAACCTGGGGGGGGGGGGGGCGTAGAAGAATTTCAAGGGAGGCGTGAGTTAAAAATGTAAAGTAAAAAGTAAAACTAACTGTATCTTTCTGTGCTTAATTTTGCGGACACAATGTAACCGTAATGTATTTTCGACATACGAACAAGAACACGATAATTGTCGTGATTGTAAAAACACGATAATTGTCGGACGTCTGGCAACACTGCAAGATCTTGGGAACGGTTTCTCGCTCAGTTGCTTTCCCTTTGAGGTGTTCCCTTTGAGACTCTTTGAGGCGTTATGTCAAGAATTGAACAGTGACCAAGAAACTCTTCTTTTTCACACAGAAGTTCGATGGCTGTCCAAAGGTAATATGCTTGCTAGATCATTTAACTTAAAATCGGAAATTGAAATTTTTTTTGAAGACTTCAACGAAAGCATATTTGTATAGCATGTTTTCAGATGAAAATATTATCTTTCACTTTGCATATTTATCAGACCTTTTTCAAAACATTCAACTCTCTGAACATGAAGCTACAATATCAGAAAAACATTCTGAAGACTTATGATGCAGTTAAGGGTTTCACAGAAAAGATAGCTCTTTGGCAACGCCGTCTTCAGAGTTCAGAGCCAAACTTTTCATCCTTTCCAAGATTGAACGACCTCCTCGATCATAAAAAAATCTCCCATTGCAACAGATAAATGAATTGAGGGATCTTATATAAGTGCATTTGGTAGCATTGCAAAATGAAATTGCAGCCTATTTTCCAAATATTAGTTCAGAGAACTTGGAGTTTAAGTTGACAGTTGGACTTTGAAAGTGACCTGAGATGTGCTTTGTCACAGTTACAACCTAATATTCAAAAACTTGTCAAGGACAAACAGTGCCAGCCCTCTCATTAATGTTGTGAAAGTGACTGGTATTATATGCCAACCTCACCTAGATCCTTGATAAACTCAAATATATTTTATCTGTATTTAATTCTTTGATTTCATATGTTCTAATAATAATATGTTCCAAATTAAGATATGTGTAGTAATATTAAATTTTGTGTATGAAATTATCTGTTCTATATTTACATTTAATAACCAGCTTCAGTTTCAAATTCCGATTGTACTACTTGTATTGACCACATATGGTGGTGGTGGTGGGGAGGCGTGACCTCACATCAGGGGTCAAAGGAGGGCACAGAGTCTGAAAGGTTGAGAACCCCTGTTTTAGACCACTAGGCCATCCCGGAAACGCGAGGAACCTCATTCAGGGAATTCGATTCCGCACAACCTGCTGGTTGACATCCAGGTTTGCAGAGGGCCATGCCATACATTATGAACTACATACCACTGGCAGCCAAATCGGGCCCCATGTGTTGAACTGAAATGCTAATACCAACTAAGTGAATTTGTGTTGGACCGTAGACATGATGCTGAACATGAAGAGAAGGATGAATGATATTTTATCTTTCAATGTTTTTCAACGAACTTTTATTTCAGAACTTATAATTAATGAGGGAAAAGGGAAAATTACGACATCTTTAGTGGCGAATTATGTTCAGAGAGACATCTATAATACCGACGAAATTAGTCTTAAATCTTTGGACCGTTAATCAAATCAATTAAATCAGTCTTAGGCCCGGGATTTAACCTCTTACCGGGATTGAAGCATATACGTAATTAGCAATGGTTGGTGGGGAAATTCCTAGTGTTAAAAAAAAATCATTTTTGTTCAAGAACATCCAGTGTCAAGATTTGCATCAATCGAATATGCAAAGCTTGTAAGTAGTTGAATATGCTCTTTATAAAATAAAGCAATCACCAGGCAAAAATTTGATTTTTCTTTCTAGGAAACTTTTTTAAATGAAACCATCTTTTCTCTAAATTTACTGATAAATTACACTATCTGGGAAAAAATACTGAGGCGGTAAGACCACCCCTAGCACCCCTAGGGGTGGGAAGGGAGTGACTTAAAAATAATCGAAAACGACTAATATTAGTGTCAAATCCATAGTTTTCGGG
Organism: Dolomedes plantarius; assembly: GCA_907164885.2. Classification (NCBI taxonomy): domain Eukaryota; kingdom Metazoa; phylum Arthropoda; class Arachnida; order Araneae; family Dolomedidae; genus Dolomedes; species Dolomedes plantarius. Next base: position 85,918,133 of record OU015498.1, read on the forward strand.
TTCGCTGAAATGAATAGTGATGATCCCGGTGCTATTTAAATGCAAGTTCAGCCCCCATCTGCAGGAACATTGTATCGGGAAATGCTAAGAAAAAAAATCTGTAAATGGTAGCCTTTCGACTTTTAAAACACATAGTAGTAAAAAATCGGAGCTAAATACTCTAAGGAAAGCATTTGTTCAGTATTATGAAGGTATAATAAATTCAGGGACGTCGAGAACCGATATCAGGCCAGGGGAGAAATTCATAACTGGCTCTTAAGTCTAACGCCAGGAGTTCACGGGCTTTTGGAGTCTTTTCTCTTTCCAACAGATCTTGTCAGGCCTGAATACATTTTTATTACAGGTTTCCTTACTCAGAAAACCTTTCATAAAAAAGAAAAATTTGTAGATATTTTTGAGAAATAACTACAATCATTCACTCGGCCTTGAATAAATCCTTCGTGAACATTAATAGGGGTGTTTTTAATCAGGTATATTACTGGGGAAAAAGTGAGATTTAATAAAATGTTTATTCATATTAATTTAACACTAAAGCAAGATTTTCGTTAGTCATGTGTTACAATAATTACAACCATCCTACTAAACAACTTTCCTAAGCAAACTACGGGGATGTATCCGATCCACATTTCTATTGCGCAGCACAGTATTTACGATTGGATATTGGTTTTGTAAAAATCACTACAGCTGCGGCTAAACTGCCTAGGTTGTCAATGATGACCAAACTACATGCATCTTACAACTGTAATAAATAAAGAGGGCATAATACAATCAGAATACATTAAAGAAGTTTTAAAGAAGAGAGTGCAGTTGCATTTAATATAACTTAATCTTATCCCGAGGACATTGCCCAAACACTCCATGGTTTTTGTTAGCTGCTTTATTATGAGAGTAACCTAATCTTTAGCCCAAATTGCTTTCCTTGGCGGAACAGCGCAGGAACATTTATGCCTTAGCCAGGATACAAACCCGGGTTCATGGGGTGGAATCTTGCATCACGAACCACAACGAAATGTGTTCAGCTTCTTTTTCATATTTTTTAAAAAATTATTGTTTTCAAATGTTTTTGCTAATCACTAATTTTTCCTCATGAAACGTTAACAAAGATATTTTTAAGCAGCTAGCTTAATTTTTAAAAAAAATATTAAATATTCTTTTAATTTATTTTTTTACTGACCCTTATTTAATACAAAAGCAAAATTTTCCATAATAATCTGTTACCATTTATTTATGACCATCCTGCTAACACTGTTGTTCAAACTGCGCACAATATTAACGACAAAATTTTGGCTTCGTAAAAATTGCAGTTTTCTGATTAAATGCCTGGGTTGTTATGACCAAATAAAATCCGAGGGGGGGAGGGGGGCATGCTTCCCTTTTTTTTCCCATCGTAGCGCCATTGTAAGCTTGGGGTCTTAAGGTTCCCCCACCCCCAGTTAGCGTTTATGGTCAGTGTAACGTGGATTTTATCGTTACAGTTTTCTTATTAATTGCACCTACTTTAAATACGAGTAATTATTAATTTAAAGGATGTAATCACCTTAATATTTGTAATGTTAATATTAATCTTAGGATCTTTCTTAAAAAGTTCTCCTCCTGGCCTAGAGCGAGTTTCGCCAATCATATTCGGCGCCACCTCACGTCACTCTTGGCGGTGAATCCCCGTTTTTCTAGCTACGAAGGTTTGTTCTTTTCAGCACTTTACCGATGAGTTCCGATACTACTCGTCGCGGCACCGGTAGGCTTTCTCCGTAGTTGGCGATACTTTAGTTTAAATGAAGTTAATACAACCCTAGCCTGTGTTGCGCTTTGTCCAGAATGAAAAGAGATTACTCAGTTAGATTTTATATATAGAGCTACATTTTTGATAGCTAGCTGCTTCCTTTTTTTATGCTTAAGCACCCCCTTCAGTTCGGCTTGCCGACTGTTGGGGGGGAGCTAATCTTCGTGATATTTTTGCATTCATTCTTCATTTACTACTGTTAGCATTGACCGGAGTGGTCATCATGTTTTGAGCTCAGGTTAACTAGAGCATTCGACTGTGTATATAGCTTATTATAGCCCTTATTTTTTTTTGTAATCAAGATTTAGTCAACGATCGTTACTATAAATAAAATAACTTTTTTTTCGTAACCAAGTCTAGTTCATTTTATGAAATACCACTAGAAGGTTGACAGTGGAGAATCTGGGTATTTGCGGTCATCTTCACTACGCTTCGACGATCCGGTCTATAGGCATTCCTTTACCGAATGGTGTCTTCTACTAACTTCACTACACGTTCTTACTTCCGATCTCCAGCTTTTCAGCGTCGCAGGACTGTATAGTACCTTCAATTGTGCTGTATAATGAATGAGAACTTTCTTTGTCCCAAGAACTGTTCCTGAAGTCGTACTCACTACCTTCCTTTTTAAAAGTACTCTTTTAAAGAAGTATTTAATAGTATTTTCTCATGTGTTGAACTCTCCTTGGACGTGTCTTCAAATCTTCAGTACAGAACTTTGAATTCTAATAACCAGGTAGTCTTCCCTCAGCTAAGACATCGTTTTTAGACTCTAAGACTGTAAGGACTTGTGTTAATTTAATCTAAGTTTCCACTCCACAGAAGCGCTCCGAATTCATCATTATTCCACGGACTTCTAATCCTTCAGTATAGTCAGCTCATCTACTTTGAAAGGGAAGTGAAATATTTGGGTATCTTCATGGATAGTAAGCTTACTTGGAAGAAAAATATTAATAATAATATCTGCAAATATTTTAAAGCTAGAAAAGATATCGCCCACCTCCTGTACCAGAAGGAGATGAGTATAGAAAATAAACTTCTGCTCTACAGAACAGTACTTCGACCGATACTTCTTTATGCAGTACCTGTATGGGGGTCAGCGGCTAGCAGTCATGTCCAGAAATTGCAATGCACACAAAATAAAACCTTACGTCTAATCACTAAAGCCAATAGATATAAAAACTAACTACTCCCTCCACAAAGATCTAAATATTGAACCCATTCGCATGGCTATAATTAATCTCGCTACTAAATTTTATAATAGTCTTTACTCCACTCCTAATGAAGAAATTACCAATCTTTCTGATTATGACAATAGAGAATTTAATCGTAGACCTAGAGCGACTCAAGTGCTTGTCACTGGGATTACTCCCAACTCTTCTTTCCCATAATTTAATTTTTTTTCTTTTCTTTTTTCTTTATGTCATTCCGTTTTCCTTAAATTCATTCTAGTCCGCTTAATTTTCACCCCCCCTCTTTTCCTCATTATATGCAGTCACATCCTCTTACGCTTTTTTGAAAAAGGAAGTGTGTCGTCTCGTTGGTGTAATATGCCTCTGCGAATCCTCATGGTCAAGTTGTGAGCCGTCCTCCCTGATAATATCTTCTAAGCTCCTGGATTCTGTTTCGTCAACCAATCAGGCTGCGGGACACATTTTGCTCTCGACCAGTAGTTAAGCTTGATCTTTTTTAACCTCTGTAATACAAATTCATCATCTTCCTTCCTTTTTCGGCCTGTTTTCAAGCACGGGTTGCTTGATAGTTCTTTCCTATCCTCGGTTTGATCCCAGCGTTTAATATCTTTGCTGCTCGCGATCCTCTGTGGCTCGTCTTCGACTTTTGAGAGTTTAATCTTTATATTTTGCTTTTTATCTTGTCTTATATTGGAACATTTTATTTTGACAAGTCTTGCTGATTTAATTTTGTGTTAACTTTAACTTACGAAATTCTAATGTTTTTATTTTTATTTTTGTAACTTCTTTAATTTATTTTGTAACTTAACTTTTTTTTTTTTACTTGATTCATTTCTTCTTGGACCATGCGTGAAAAGCTTCAATGCTTTCCATATCCATACCGAGGGTAAAGGGCTTTCTTAGCCCTATTTGGAACCTCACGAAAACTTTTTGTCCATGTCTTAAGGTTTATAGACCGATGGCTACACCAATAAATTCGATAATTTAGGCTCTGTTCACATTGCAGTTCGTTATTGAAATATATTAACCAATGACAAACCTCCAAACGGTTAACAACTAAATTGTTAAGGCCTATAATTGGTTTATTTCCGTCTCAGCGCCATTTTTCCGATCAGAATTTTAGTGATCAGACGTGTTTTTTCGCTACTCGTGTTTTCTGCCTTGGTACGAGACACTCGTGCTTTCCTACGCCACCGCTTCGCGCGTGCTTTTTTCGTTTATTGTTTCTTCGTTCTCAGATACAGCCAGTCTGATTAGTCCGTGGGGCATTTTTGCTTGCACATGGCTGACACGGCTGGGGAAGCTGACCCGTCGGGCACTCGGCATTCCAGAAAATTTTTCGCTAACCCTGATTCTGACTCGGACGATGATCTCAGAATTGCTTCCTCGACTCACGATTTACGCATGGACTTTATGAAAAAACCTACTTGTCGCCCATCTGCAGAAGATGACTTCGAACGGAGAATTTTTCAATCCCTCAAAAATTCTGATGCTTCGGCCTGGACCTGTATTTCTAAAGACAAAAACTCTAAGATAAAATCTATCAAGAACAAATCTATGCCCAAGACTCTGACCAGCTCTCTGGATCCGGAACAGACTAACATACAGCCAGCGACTAGTCTCTCTGCGCTACGATTGCACATCCAGAACAAGTCATCTGTTCTAATGCCATTCCTACATGAGAACTTTGATACCAACTGGCCATTTTACGTGACCATAAAGGACTTCATCGACTATCTGAGCGAGACCTTCCGTGACGAGGACCTCAATCGGGTACTGTGTATCGGCACTGTGTAAAATTTGTGATGCAATTGACAAATTTTACACAGTGCTCATTACTAAAAGCAATGATATCAATGATTATTTAAAACTTGATTCCTATTCTCTTTTTGTTAAAAACTTTACTGCTCAGGAGAACGAACATTTATCTGTACATAACTTAGAATTTAAAATTGTTAATGATGTGCCTATTATATACCTAAAAATCAAAAACGTTTGAGAGATATCGAGGGTATCCCGGTCTCTCAAAATAAGTACGCTGCTTTCAGCAATGACAACGATGATCCTAATTGTAACGACGTTCCTTTTCCTGAAAATTCTAATAATGATATTCCTTGTGTTGATGGTCATGTTTCTACCGAAAATATGGAGACGCAGGAAACTGCTAATCCAGTTAAGAACAAAAAATACCATATCTTTTTTTAATCAAATGCAAACTATAAAAGTATAGTTAATCATATTAATTCTATTTGTCCTGATGCCAAGCCAGTTCGGCCGGTAGCTTAATCCATATCATCTTTCGCACTGATAGCAAAATTCCTCTTAGAACCGTCGATCCGAGGTCTGAGAGGCCACGTAAACTCCGAATTAGGGGCTTTCCGGCCACCACTGACCGCCAAGACATCCATGATGCATTCACCGATTTAGGCATTGAGCCTATCAAAATTGCTTATTTAACTAACAAAAAAACGAATACACCTCTTCCTCTTTTCATGGCTTCTTTAAAACCATCTCCAAATTTGAATAATTTAAACAATCTCACTTGCATTAACCACCTTAAAATTTCCATCACTCCTTTCGTCAACAGCGGACAGGCTCAATACTATAAATGTCAAAAATATGGCCATTCGAGTTCATCATGTAATTTAACACCTAAATGCTTGCTTTGTAGCAAAAACCATCAGGCCAGGTTTTGCCCCATCAGGGTGCTCTCCAGATAAATTTCTATGCCCCAATTGTGGTGGTAATCACACTGCCAACTGGACCGGCTGTGACAGGCACCCCAAAAATATTGAGGCAAATAAAAACAAGAAAACTCAACAACAAAATAGTCAAAAATCTCAAAATTTTATCCCAACCCCCGTACCTACTACTTCTGCTTGGTCTAATAATCCTCTTGTTCAAACCACTTCTGATAATATCACTACTACTAATGAAAGTCAAACTTCGAATTCCCCCATTCAGAAACCCATTCATCCCATTCGGACTGCTCCGAAGAAAAAAAATAGCCTTGAAAAACCTATTTCCAAACATAACTCTAAATCTGATTCTAAAAATATTCCTAAGGAATCCGCTGATAATAACAATAATGGTCTCTCAGACAACTGATTTCCTCAAAGTTATTAAAGAATTTTCTGAACAATACTCTACAGCTGACATACTTCAATTATTCAAAAACATCACGGAAGCTCTCAGAGCTCCTGGCGAAACACATTCCAAAATGATAGATGTTTTCAAAATTTTATGCGAGTTTTTTCTCCGGGACCAGGGTTCAATCCTTGACCGGGTTGATTCTCCTTAATTTTTTCTTTATTATGTTCATTTCATTCTCTTTTTAATTTTTATTACTTTTTCTCTTATTCCTTACTTTATCTTAAATTCAAGTAATTCGCGTCTTAATACTTTTTTACTTTTCACGAGCACTGTGTTAATTATGTCATATATGTATCACTGGGGATTCGGCTCACGCCCAGGTGCCCCGCTAAGTCCTCCTTATGTAAGCTTGAGAGCGCCATTTTTCCTTTTACGCTTACGCTAACGGACTGCAATGTGAACAGGCCTTTACGCAGGTCTCGCCAACAAATTCATAAGCTTACGCTATACGCTGGCCTCCCGTTAGTCGCATGAATTGCCGAAAGATGTTGATTAACATGTCCAGTAGAACAATGTTGGAATAATTTGGAAAAAATAAATCAGAGAAGGATAAAGAACCTGATCACATTACATTGTGATCTAAGGCATAAATGTTCCTGCGTTCTCCCCTCAAAGGGAGAAATTTGCAGTATTTTCACCCTTAGAGAGAAATACTCCCTAAGGGAGTATTTGCAGTTATAGGGGTGACACTTTATACTTTAGGAAACAGGAAAGCTGCATATTACAAGTTACACCGCAATGTGCAAAATATCCTCCTCTTGTTTTTCGTCAGAAACATATAATATCAGAAATGAGGCCTCTCTCGTACATTTCCTTTTGCCTGTCAGCAATAGTCGCCAGAATGTTTTATGTATGTTTATGTAGGGGGCGACGCAGTGCTTGCTGGGAAGCCGGAGAGTGAGTTTGAATCCCGCTTCTGTCTGTGGTCTGTGTAACATGTATGTGTGTGGTGCGTCTAGTGAAGTGATAAAATGTGTTTCTGTGTAGATTCGTCTCTTTCTTGAGTTTTTGGCCTCGACCCTTCATTTTAGAACGATGCGTAATATCGGGTAGAAATTACGGTCGTATTTGTGAAATTATTGGCGCCCGAACAGGGACTTAAAAGTGAAAGAGCGAAAAATTAAAGTTTGAATACTGCCATGGAGATTTTAAAGTCTAGACGAACACCACTTAGAACAGCGTTTACTCGAGTTTTCACATCTTTGAACAAAGAACTGGAAAGTAGAGAACCCGATACAGAAGTATTAGAGTCGTTATTTGATATTAGAGGATAAATTCAACAGGATTCGTGAAGCTGATGATGATATTCTTAATCAATTAGTAGAGGATAGTGCTTCGCAAGATATATATAACAAAGAATTTGAGGCTTGTGAAGCATATGTTGACAAATTTATAAGTTGCAAATCCAAAGTGAAGAAGATTATGTCAAAATCGAAAGTACAAGTGCCAGAAATAGTGAGAACGGAAAATCATCTTGAGGTTAAACAGGCAATGAGATTACCGGAATTATCATTAAAATTATTTGATGGAAATCCTCGTGAATGGCTCAGCTTTTGGAATACTTTTGTGAAAATACATGAAGACTCGAGATTAGACAACCATACAAAATTCGTGTATTTGATCCAAGCAATGGTTCCGAACTCGAAAGCTCGGGAGATAGTTGATAGTTTTCCCACGACTGCAGAAAACTACTCTAAGGCAATAGAACATTTGAAAAATAGATTCGGCCGTGATGAAATTTTAATTCACATATTAGTCAGAGATCTTTTACAGCTGGTTTTAAACAATAACAACATCCGAGGAAAAGAATTCAACATATCATCGTTTTATGATAGTTTAGAAACAAAACTTCGATCGCTCGAATCCCTCGGAGTCACAGAAGATAAGTATGCCAGCATATTATTTCCTCTCGTCGAATCATGTCTTCCTTACGATATTTTGAGAATTTGGGAAAGGGAGCGGGAGAAGTTGAATACAGGTAAGAATGAATTAAAATCTGTTCTTGAATTTTTGAAAAATGAAGTAATATCTGAAGAGCGAATTATGTTAGCTCGTACTTGTTTTGGTTTTGATAACTCTAAAAAACAGTCTAAAGCTGATATTAGATCTGATAAATTTAATGTAGCTACTGCGAATGATTTAATTGTTGGTAACACTTTTAAAGATAAATCCTTGACTAAGAAATATAACGAATATTGTATCTTTTGTGATCAATTGCATTCATCAGAGAAATGTTTTAAAGTTAGTTCTCTCTCTTACGAAGACAAAATGAATATTGTGTTAAAAAAGAGAGCATGCTTTGTTTGTTTAAAACGAAATCATATTTCTCGTGATTGTAGAGCTAAAGTTAAATGTTTTATATGCAATAGAAGGCATTTAACAATTCTATGCCAAAATATCAAAACGAATAATTCGGTGTCAGAAGATAGGAAACCAGAAGTAGAGAGTTCTGATAATGTTTTAAGTAGTCAGGTTAAAAGTTCTAACACTCTGTTACAAACCATAATTGTACGTGTCAAAAATGGTAACAGAGAAAAACTGGTGCGAGCTATCATTGATTCCGGTTCTGAAAAGTCCTATATAACGGAAGATATTATCAAATTTTTAGGGTATGATAGTTGTGGGGAATCGAAATTGATTCATAAGTTATTTGGTGGCGTTGAGACAAAAGAAAAGTTACATCACTTGTATAAAGTAAATTTAAGTAGTGTTAATAATGAATATAATTGTCAGATTTTTTGTTTGAATGAGCTTGTCATCTGTTCAGATGTGAGAAGAGTACCGAATGGTCCATGGTTATCTGAACTAAATGATTTTCGTATAACGGTTAGTGATCTAGAAAATAATTCATTTAGAAACATGAATGATATTAAATTGTTGATAGGAGCCGATGTCGCGGGAAAGTTGTTGACCGGGAATATTAAAATTCTAAAATCTGGTCCGGTTGCTGTTCAGACACACTTAGGTTGGACATTAATGGGTAAGATTCCCGCAAATAAATCAGATAATAGGGATTCACTGACGGTTATATCGTTGCTAGTAAATGAAAGCTCTGCAGCTAATTTGTGGAAATTAGATGTTTTAGGCATTACGGACCCAGTAGAATCTAAAACAAAGTTAGAAATGCATGAAGAAACCATGCAATATTTTAAGAATACCGTGAAAGTGAAACCAAGTGGAAGATACGAAATTGCTTTGCCCTGGGTCCTAGATAACTCCCGTTTGCCGAATAATAGAGAACTGGCCGAAAAACGACTTGCTACCACGCAAAGAAAACTATCGGACTCAAATAAAACCGAAGTTTACACTGAGGTATTTGATACGCGGTTAGAGCGAGGAATTATCGAAGTAGTTGCTGATAATAAAGAGTCTCAAGTTCATTATTTGCCACACAGGCCTGTATTTAAAGATTCGAGTGAGATCACGAAGGTGAGACCAGTGTTTGATGCCTCGGCTCACATCAAAGGGTCCCCTTCACTAAACGACTGTCTGGATAAGGGACCAAACTTAATTGAAATAATTCCTTCACTATTAAACCGTTTCCGGAAGTACCCCGTTGGAGCAGTATCAGACATTGAAAAGGCGTTTTTGCAAATCGGTATTACAGAAAGAGATAGTGACTATTTGAGATTTTTGTGGAAAGATGAAGCTAAAGGGGAGTTTATAGTTTACAGACATAAACGTGTGGTTTTTGGGGTCAATTGCAGTCCGTTTTTATTAGCTGCCACACTGAATCACCATTTAGAAAATGCTCCCAATCATTTCGCTTCTACAGCAGAAAAATTAAGAGAATCGCTGTATGTTGACAACTGTGTTTGCAGCTTTAACACAGTTGAAGAGTTAAATAAATTTATTTCGGAATCAAGATCGTTACTGTCAATGGCAAAATTCAACCTTTGAGGATGGCAGTCAAATTGTCCAGTGGAAACAGACCACTTGGAATCTAATGATTCTGTAGCTGTCTTGGGGCTAAATTGGGATTTAAAAGGTGATATGATTTCATGCAAAATTGATTCGCATGGGGAGGGGCAAGTCATAGCAACTAAACGGGCTCTTCTCTCATTTGCACATAAAGTTTTTGATCCCATCGGATTCACTTCTCCCGTGACCCTCCTTCCAAAATTGATTATTCAGGAGTGTTGGAAATTGAAATTGAAGTGGGATGAGATAATCCCTGAACATTTGGCTAAACAATTTTTAAAGTGGGTTCAGGAAATGCATTTGATTTCTAACATCAAGATTCAGCGTTATATAGGTTTAGATAATCCTGAGGATAAAGATATCAGTCTTCACGTATTCTGTGACGCGAGTGGAAAGGCGTATGCCTCTTGCATTTTTCTGAGGGTGAAGACAAATAATCTCACTGAAGTGAAGTTAATACAGTCACGCGCAAGAGTAGCTCCTCTTAAGAACATAACAATACCACGGTTAGAACTTTTGTCCTGCTGTATAGGAGCCAGATTGGCAAGTCAAGTCATTGCTGATCTAAGAATACCAAACTTAAAGATCTTTTATTGGAGTGACTCTACAACAGCTTTGAGTTGGATCCAACGAGACGACAGATGGGGAACGTTCGTCTGGAACCGCGTTCAAGAGATCAGATCACTGACCCAGAAAGATGATTGCCATCATATTACGGGAAAATTTAATGCGGCTGACCTTCCATCAAGAGGATGTTCTCCTGAGCAATTTCTAAATCTGAAATGGTGGGAGGGACCAGCATGGCTTAAAGAACCAAAATCAATTTGGCCACAAAGTAATGAATCACCTGACGAATTAGAGATAAATTCTGAAATACGTAAGACATCAGTGACAGCCCATGCTAAAAGTACAGAGCCTGATGCGCGGTACTACAGATATTTCTCTTCTTGCAATAAAATAATACGGCTTATAGCTTGGATATATCGATTCATTAACAATTCTGGGAAGAAAAATGTCCTTAAAGAACCTAATCTTACATGCCATGAGATAGAGAATTCCGAAAGAGTGCTCATTTCTTTGATTCAAAGAGAAGCTTTTGACAAATCTAGTGAAGATAAAATACGACCTCTTAGACCAATTGTCGATGTGTTTGGAATAATTAGAGTAAAAACGCAAGTCATGTATCGACAAGATACGGAAAGTTTCAAATATCCAGTGCTTTTGCCATCAGATCATCCAGTTGTTCATTTGTTGATTTCCTGGAAACATCAAGAATTATTACACGCAGAGGTCTCCCTATTGATGACACACCTGAGGGAGAAATATTGGATCATAAAGGCCAGGAAAACTATTCGAACAGTGGTTGGACAATGTGTGCGTTGTAAGAGATTCAGCGCTCGGAAAATGGAGACAGTGCCAGTAGCATTACCCCCAGAGAGAGTCCAAGACGCAGCAGTATTTCAGGTCGTTGGCATAGATCTAGCGGGCCCTTTGTATCTAAAGAGTAAACAGAAGGCATGGGTCGTATTGTACACATGTGCTGTGTACCGAGCGGTGCACTTCGAACTGATTACATCTCTGTCCACCGAAGTTTTTCTCCAGTCATTGCGGCGGTTTATAGCCCGAAGAGGTAGGCCAACGACGATCTACTCCGACAATGGTACAAATTTTGTCGGGGTAGATAAAGCCTTTTCGGAATTAGACTGGAATCAAATTTCTACCGCTGCAACTCTTCGCAGAATTCGCTGGAAATTTAACCCTCCTACAGCAGCCTGGTGGGGAGGTTGGTGGGAGCGGCTGATCCAAATGCTGAAAAGAATTTTGAGAAAAGTTCTAGGAAGAGCCTCACTAATCTATGAAGAACTTAACACCCTCCTTTGCGATTGTGAACAAATAGTAAACGCGAGACCCCTAACATATGTGACAGAAGACATAGACAGTTTGACACCATTGACTCCGGCTATGTTCATACAAGAAATAAGGTCTTCCGACGGGGAGGATATAGACACAATCGATACTCAAGAAATGAATAGAAGAATCAGATACAGGCAACAAGTCAGAAGCCATGTTCGTGAAAGATTCCGTATAGAATATCTTGGCCAGTTGCAACAAAGGACTTTACATCGAGCACAAATCAAATCCCTAGCTGTAGGCGATATTGTGCTTTTGGAGAGTGACAGTAAGAAACGTACCTATTGGCCATTAGCTCGAGTATTAGAGTTGATTCCTGGAAAAGACGGCCAAAACAGAGTTGCCCGTGTAAAGACTGAGTTTGGTGAACTGTTAAGACCAATACAAAGACTGTTTCATTTAGAGATCGACAAAACATTACCTTATGAACCAGTACTTCGTACAAAATGTGGAAGAAAAGTGACTGTTCCTGATAGATTGTCTTATGATTGAACATTTTTTAACTTTTGCCTTTTTTATATTTTGATTGATAATTATTAGTTTTAGTGCATATTATGTAATTATATATAGTGTCATTGAATATTTTAATTTTTGTGATTGGTTGTTGAGTTTACCTTCAGTAAACTCAAGGTGGGAGGATATCAGAAATGAGGCCTCTCTCGTACATTTCCTTTTGCCTGTCAGCAATAGTCGCCAGAATGTTTTATGTATGTTTATGTAGGGGGCGACGCAGTGCTTGCTGGGAAGACGGAGAGTGAGTTTGAATCCCGCTTCTGTCTGTGGTCTGTGTAACATGTATGTGTGTGGTGCGTCTAGTGAAGTGATAAAATGTGTTTCTGTGTAGATTCGTCTCTTTCTTGAGTTTTTGGCCTCGACCCTTCATTTTAGAACGATGCGTAATATCGGGTAGAAATTACGGTCGTATTTGTGAAATATAATTTATTGTACGCTCCTCTTAAACGCACTTTATATTAAGCATGAATTCTAGTGTGGGATTTCTTTCATTTGTTGTCGTTTCCAGAAATAAGAACACCTATAAAAGTAGTTTAAAGACTCGGAAAGTGCAGAATCTTGTTACCCGGAAGCCTTAGGAAAAACTTTGACTAACACACTACAAACTTCTTACACATAAAAGAAACGATGGATTAAGTGATAAATAAGGATAGGGTAAAATTTTTCCACTCTACTCTTTCCCCTCTTCATCTGGTGGTCTTCTCTTTGCGTCCTCGGCCTGCATGCAGATATTCTCTTTCAGAAAATTTTTGAAGGTTGCAAATTTTAGCTTTCATTCTAATTTAATATGGAAGAAATCGGTTCAGCGGAACCCTTAAATATAGTCATCGAAGTAAAAAAAGTCAACCCAAAATCAAATAAACCTCGGTAAATAAATAAAAATAATTACTAATTTCTCCTGATTTAGCTGAAGACATTGTAGCATATATGACCAAAAGTTAGCTCCAAAATATATTTTAGCATTTCTATCTCTTTAGAATTTAACTGAAAGTTTTTTGTTCATAATGTAAAATACTGTTTTATATGGTAATCAATATTTGATGCTAATATATGAAGGTACGTTTAGTATTCGTGAAAGATCCTTGTATGATCTTAATGAAAATGGGACGCATATAATTTTATTTTATTGATTTTATTACATGCATATACTTCCCCTTTTTAGGAGTAATTCCGATTATTTTAATTCCACACCTTTTTTACGATAATATGAGTAAACATAGGCCTGAATAATGTGCTTTAATCGATTATTCCAACTAAATTTTTTAGATATTTTAATTTTAAAACCTATATTTACAACTTTGAGCAATAGATGGCACCACTACCTAGTCATCAAAGTGCGTAGCATGAAGCCATGAAGCTAAATAATACTTTAGCTTCATGGTGCGTAGTTAGAATCCATGAAGCTAGTCATGGAAACAAAAATTCATGTGAAGATACTCTACAGCTTTTATTTTTAAAAATTAACAATAAAGAAACTTTGACAATATCCATAATTTGATTAAATTTCATGCATTAAACTCTGTGTTGAGCTTAACATTGTTCCTCTTCTTATTGTCGTGATGATAAAAATGAAATATAATACACATTTGTTAATGATACATGTTCATTAGTAGTATATGAAATAGTTTAAATATGGACTCAGAACTTGTGTCTGAAAATTCACTTGCGTAATTTTCTACTGTTTGTCAATTATTTCTGGGACTTGAAGGAGGAACACATCTCAACTCATTGTTTTGGGTTGTCCATAGCGTCTAGTTTGATTTTTCTATTTTAGTTTATTGCACATTTTTAAAAATGGATATAAATTTAGAACATAATTTGCGACACAAAGATTGCATAACAAAATATGTCAAAGTAAAAACTGCTGATAAACGTGACCTTGAAGGCTGGTTAAAGTGTATTGATCCTGTAAGTGGTAACTTGATTCTAATAACATATGATGATGCTTTTGCAGAAGTTCTTGATGTCACACTAATAATGGGAGATGGATACTCCAGTTTAGAAGTAATTAAAGATTCTGATGATAAAATAAAGAGTCTAATTGAAGGACTATATCATGTTGATACAAATTATTGTCCAGAAGATTTAGCTGATCGTAAAAATCGACTCATATCTTGGATAGAGAAAAACAGACTACCAGTTCGTGTAAACGAAGATGATTCTTTACTAGTGTGCGAAAGCGTTACAATTTCACCACCATATGATATTCAAAACTGTTCCAGTTTAAATGGAAGAGTTCTTAAAAACATTCGTCACTTGATTTCAAACCTGCCAACTTGATGACGCTAATGAACCATGAACCTATGACACGCAAACTATATAGCTAATATTTTAGTTATATCCATTTATACTTCTTTTATTTATTTAGTTAGATATTTTCTGTGTCAGGAACTAATCAGATTTGATACTGCTATGTTATGTAATTACATTAATGTTAATGTATGAGTGCAATTAATAAAATTAATGTTATATTTTGCATTATTATTTTTGAAATTTAACTTATGGAAGGGATTTGGGTTTTATTCAACAAAAGCTTATCAAAATAAGATTTCTGAGTACTTTAAGGTGAACAGGGTGCCACTTTCACGAAAAGTAAATGTTGCCACAAAATCTAATTTGTAATGGAAAAAATTTAAGATAATAAAATGGCTGTTTTATTAAATCCAAATTATTAAACCCTTATATATTATACCCTTATGTATACGTTTTATTACACCCTTTTTCTCAATGCACTGCTATAAGATGGTATAAACATAATGTAAACCAAGTACCTCAGT
Organism: Dolomedes plantarius; assembly: GCA_907164885.2. Lineage (NCBI taxonomy): Eukaryota > Metazoa > Arthropoda > Arachnida > Araneae > Dolomedidae > Dolomedes > Dolomedes plantarius. Next base: position 85,933,378 of record OU015498.1, read on the forward strand.
ATTGAAATAATATAACCCTCATTATGCATCATCAAGGAGTTAAAAATGGCCTTTTTAGACAGGTAAGAGCAGCGAGCAACAGATATGAATTAGGCATACTTCATAGCACAACTTAATATTAAAGCACTTTTTTTCAATTTTTGATGGTCAGATTTGAGATATTTTAGTTTTAATTATTTTGTATTTCTTTCCTCCTATATCTGTGCTTGGCCTTATAAAATTTTTTTCTTTATTTAATGACTGAGTAAACCAAATTTTGTATATACATAAATTAGATATATATAATGTGTAGATTGTAAGATTTTTTAAATAATTCAGAAATTAATTTTCAGTTATTTTGAAGCAATATTTTCAGGCATAGATTTTTAAAAATTATTTTGACATGGATTATTTTTAGAATATTTTATAGTTAAAGTTTTCTGATGCTATATAAACTTCAGATTCTGTCTGATTTTTCATGTTTTCTTCACCAGAAAAAAATTACCCAGCATTTGGCATGTGTAGCATTTATTAGAACGATATTCTCTTTATTTATTTATTTGAAAATCTGCATTGTAGAATGAAAATACTAATCATGGTTCTACTGAATCTAAGTTTTTCGATGTTGTTGAATAGAATGGTATTTATTTATTTATTTTTTGTTCTAATGCAGAGGCACTTGCTGTGAGACATTCTCCTTTTGTTATTCACTGCAGAATGAAGTAGTCTTGCTGGCTACTTCATTATGGGAGCACCATTTAGGTGAGCCAGCATTACTCCCTGTAAGGGGATAACATGGTAACGACCAAGCCTTATTCAGGATTTGAGTCCAAGCCCACAGTGTGGAAGCTCACAATGCTAACTGGCCAGACAATGGCTAGGGCACTGGCATTCAGTACCAAAGTCTATGGGTTCGAGTCCCATCCTTGGCATGGACGTTTGTAGCCGTTTAGAATCGGCGTTAAGCAGTAGCTCCTGGTCTAAATTAGCTTTTGTGTAGCAAAAGTTGACCGTAATGCTCCAAACCAAACCAAACCACGAAGCTAACCACTATACCATGTGGGCGGCGAATAGAATATTATTAGATGGAAAATTTCAACGAATTTCACCAAACCAGTATGTTATTTTTGTCTCCCTTTTACTTTTGTTGTGATAACTACATATTGATTAAAATGTTATTGAAGCTTGTTGTAAATAATCAAACAGTAATAGCCAAGAAAAAATAATTACGATAAAGGTTGAAAACTATTGTTTAAATATTTTGCAAAACAAGCAGTTAATATGTATCAAGACAGTTATGATGATGTTGGTTAACAAAAGAAAGCTTTAACATTTTAAAGCTAAAACCTGACAGAGCACTTTAGTGTATAAATCTTCTCATAGAATTTCTATTTGAAATTTTATATAATTTTTTTTTGCTGGTTGATAAAATAATCAAAAGGAAATAGTATGGAAACTAATAGAAAAAGAGAAAAGTTCTTAGACATACATTTTAAGCTCCTTAAGAGAACATGGGGATCATTTTAATAAAAAGGTAAAGGCTTATAGTTTTATAAAAAATAACCAAATGTGAAAATGTATCCTCAAAAGTCTTTTTATGTAGCATATTAATATTAAACTTTGTATAAATTATAGAAATAACATTCCACTTCTTTTGATATTATCAAATATATTGCACTTTTTGAGTTGTATATATAATAAAGCTGTCTTTTTATAGTGACTCTCTGTAGCATTACAGATGTTCTAATTTTTGAAGACATTTTCTACCTCTTCTGTTCTAAAGGTTTATGTTACTTTTGGTTAGTGAAAGAAATAGATTTATGAGATCATAACTGATTATTTTTTTTATTCATTTATCACTTTTCTGTCATCTATATTTGAATGTCATGCAGTAGTGCTGCTGCCATCATTTTTGTCTTGGGTGGGAATAGAAACTTTATATATACTGACACTACTGCAATAACAAAACTTTTAATACTTTACTATAGATATGTATAAAGATTTTTTGGATTTAGGGGGGGATTTAATTGTTAAATTCCTTCATTACTGCTGCCACCTTTCTACTGGTATAAATAAGTTGTTGTTGTTGTTGCTTATGCCCCTTGACCGACATCAGGTCAAGTCCTGAAGGCTATGGGTGATGAAGGTGCGGCTCTGGTTTTTAATAGCAACGCAAGGGTCGGAGTCCGACTTGGCTAAATGATCGGTCCTGTAATTTTGAACCGAGTCAAGTGACGAGACCGGAACACTTGACCCCGCACCTCCAGAGTTAAATTTGAGAACTTTAGTGAACACGGTGGTAGATTTGCAGCGACGAGCATCGAACCAGGGACGTTCAGATCACTGCCTCGCTGCTCTTGCCAACTGTTCTACCGCGTCCCCAGGTATAAATATAACTCCCAGTGCATCACTGCAAGTTAAGTTTGGTTAAAATTCAACATTAAGAAGTTTGGCCCTACAGTTTAAGAATTCTAATCAATCATGAGTTTAGAAAGTAGATTCTCATTCTATATTTTGATGTTTGTATCTTCAGTTTTGTAATATTTTATAATCATACATATCTATATTTAGAGAGAGGAAGAGATGTATTATTTAATTACTCTTTTGTTTATATTGATCCTATATTCCAAGTTAACTTGTTTTGTTTTGAAGGTAGGATATGGTGAGGGGGGGGGGAGAATTGAATTATTCATAATATGTATTTTTGATGTTTTATGACAAAATTCTTAATCTTTAAAGTTAAAATGTAACAGTTTTTCAATTGACCTGGAAAGAAATTAAAATTCCAATCCTCGACTTCCATAGACAGAATTGGGATGTTTGCATGCAGTTAGTAGCTTCATGTAGTGTATACTTTATTGCATGGGAAACAAAAGGATATACTAAGGCTAACTTGCTTTTAAAATTAATATTATACCTGATCAAGAACTATGTAAATGACTGAGAATGTTGTCAACTATTAGTGGGTTAAACTAAATGGAAATGTTGATTTATAAACTCCATCTGTCTGAAAGGATATATTTTTTTATGTTGCCTAAATGGTAAATTCTTTTATAGAGCAATGAAGTTTTCTTGAGCACAGTTAAAAAAAAAATGTTCATTGCTATAAAAATTATAAATTTATTTGGAATATTGCTCAAAATTAAGCAATTCTAATGCAGGAAGGTTTGACTGTTAACTGGGCACCATCTTATTATGCTAGAAAAATACTAGAAATGTTTTATGCAAAAGTCGGATTTTTCTGAAAGATCATGTTAAAATTTAGTTAAAAGGTGACTATAAGCATTGATTATGGTGTAAAGAATATGAAATGTCTGAGCCTGGAGAGTTTACGTAATAAAGAATTTCAAGGACAAGATCTGTTATTGTCTGAAATCTTTTCGAATGATAGAATTAGTTATAGATTTTTTTAATGCTATTTCAAAAGTCTTTACCTCTTTGCAACATTAGTAACTTTTCCACCTGTTTGTAGTATCTCAACACACTGTTTGATTATAATAAATCTTTTGCTGAGATGAGTTTTAGTTAAAACACCTAACGATTTTTATGAAATGAATGAGTTTTATTAAATATCATCTGAAGAGTTTTGAAATGAAACATATAAAGTCAATAATTATTGACATTAAAAGGCTCAATATGTGTAAAGCATTATACGTCGCATAACACCTCGACACTTTAAAAATGAACCCTTCCTTGTGGCCAGAATACTAATTCAGCAATTTCATCGTTCACGATTTAAGTTTAAATATTGCAAGCTGGCTATTTCTCAGGGTCATGTTTAGCTGGGAGCGCGCTTGAAAGTGGATATAAAAATTACGGATAGTTTTACCGGGGTTAGTAAAATTAGGAATTAATCGGTGAAATTAAGTTCGGGAGTGAGGAATATTTTTTGGCATAACATGTATATACACAGAGAGAGAACTTATTATTTGAGTAAATGAAATAATGGATGAATTTAAGGCCATGTGCTGGAGTTTTTTTCCTCGTTTCAAGGAAATGAGTGAGAATTCTTCCATAGTAAACCATCAAAATTGTTTCTGTGGGGTTATAGTACTCATTTTCCTTTTTTCTTTTTTAAATCTAATTTTGTCCGGATAAATATGCAAAGTATAAGCTGAAATTTTAATTTAATCTCATATTATTTCCGTAGTGTTCCAAGGATCAATGAAAGTTGATTTTTATGTGCACAGCCGTTTTTCCAGCCTGCCTAGCTCAATTACAGAGTTAACCCTTTATATCCCGACGGGACTTTAAAGTCCCATCAATAAAATCGCTCAATAGGATATAAAATTTGCAGTCCAATCCCGTTGGGACTTTACTGTCCCTGTATTTGAAGGTTCTACTTATGGCTACTAGATGGCAGCAGGAGCTCGTTTCGTACGATAAAGGTTTACAGAGGTATTCATCTACTAAAATATCGTTTCAGGCAGCCATTTTGATGGAGTTGCTGTTGCTTATATTGTAAGACCTGGATCTTTGATTAATTATAGAGGTAATTCTTTCATAATTTTTTTTCATGTTTAATATATTTCATTGATGTTATGGGTAAGTTTTGAAAATCAAACCTTCGTTTTTTTGATTAGTAAGGAATGATTTTTCTTGCGGGACTGCTAAGTCCCGCTGGGACTCTGAGGCTTATCGTTTATAAAAGTATTATATTATTTTAGGCTTTACTGATTCTTTTTACTTGGTATGTTTTTCCTTCCAAATGTAAAGATTAATTTTTACATTAAATTTGAAAATATTTTTCATTAAATTTAGGCAGTGGCATTTTTTATGTTTACATTTTAAACTCGTTCTTTTTACAGATATGAGTAAAAGACAAAAAGGTTTGACTCTTGAAGAAATTCGAGTAATTTGGGATGAACTTCCTTCTGATGTGGATACTTCAGAGGAAAGTAGTTCTGATGAATCAAATTGTTCAGAGCCTCAGGCATCTACTTCAAGAGATTCTTCAAAACACATTTCTGAAAAAACGCATTCAATTTCTTCTTCAAGTGAGGTTGATTCTGATGACTCCGATGATGCAGAATTTACCAGTAGATATCGGAGAAAAAGGGATATACCCACTACGATTCCAATTTTCAACTTACAAAAAGGAGTTAATGATATGCTTTTCTCAAACAAAAAGTTGCCTACTGAATTCTTTCTAACATTTTTAGATGATGATATTATACAACACATAGTTTTTCAGTCAAATCTTTACTCCAACCAAAAACTACGAAAAATAAAACCTATAACTAAAGAAGAATTTTTTGGATTTTTTGGCCTAAATATGCTATTCAATTATCATCGTTTGCCACACATTCGAAATTATTGGAGCAGCGATAATGATTATTGCACACCAATTGTCCGAAATTGTCTTTCAAGGAATCGTTTTTTTGAGATATTGCAAAACTTGCATGTCAATGACAATGAAACAATGCCGCATATACCAGACAAATTGTTCAAACTTAGACCATTTATTGAACACATGAACAGATCTTTCCAAATATATAAAACACCTGAGCAAATTCAAAGTATTGATGAAAGCATCATTATCTTCAAAGGTCGTTCCAGTCTGAAACAATACAATCCAATGAAACCGATCAAAAGAGGTTATAAACTTTGGTGCCGGTCAGATATGTCTGGATATATGTATGAGTTTGATATTTATCAAGGTAAAGAACAGTCGAAAGATAAAAAATTTGGTTTGGGAGAAAACGTTGTTCGAAAATTGACTGAGTCTCTGAAAAATAAAAATCACATAATTATGATGGATAATTTTTTTTCGTCAATTGAACTTTTCGAGTATCTAAAATCTGTTGGAATTAGCGCATGTGGCACAGTAAGAAAAACTCGTAAAGGCTTGCCAATTCTGGCCCAAGATAAAACTTTGAAAAGAGGAGATTTTGACTTCCGTATTACAGACCAAGGTATTTCTTATTTCAAGTGGAGAGACAATCGTCCTGTATATTTACTGTCAAATTACCATGGAACTGAGACATGTACTGTTCAAAGAACCCAAAAGGACGGTTCCAAAATAGATGTTGTAGCACCTATAGTAGTGAGGGACTACAATAGCCACATGGGTGGTGTTGACAAGAGTGATATGTTGAAATCTTTATATGATAGAAATAGAAAAGCAAAACAATGGTGGCACCGTATTTTTTTTTGGAATTTTGGATATCACTCTTGTCAATTCGTATGTAGTGTATTGCTAATTGGTTGAAAAACTGCCATTGATTCAATACAAAAGAAGAGTGACACAAGGACTCATTACAATGTCGTCTACTGTTCCTAAGAAACGAGGAAGACCAAGTTCCTCCACTGAACCCTCTGAGATACCATTTGCACCAAAACGCAGGGGTAACAGGTTTTCGGTATCTGGCGATATTAGAAAACAAAATAAAGGGGCACACTGGCCAGTTTTTGTTAAATCAAGAGGCCGTTGTGAATATTGTTCATAAAAAAAAATTGAATCAAGGCCACATTCTCAGTGTTCTTTATGCAAAATTTTCCTTTGTGTAAATGAAAAAAAAATTGTTTTTATGATTTCCACAATGCCTAAAAAAGGACTATTCTATTCCAAAGGATTTTATGTTACCAATTGAAATGATTAAGTGAATTAAAAATTAAAAGTTTCCTTTTTATTTATCCTATTCATTATTAGTACCACTTTATATGAATACAACAAAGTCCCAACGGGACATTTAAGTCCCAATTTTAAATTTAAAAAAAAACAATTAAAAAATGATAACACGTTTATAAATTTAATATGAGATGTTTCTCATGCATGATGAAATATAATAAAAAAGTTTGAAACTCTTTTAGAAAAAACAAAGTAATTTGGGATATAAAGGGTTAAGCTCCTTCGAAACAATTTGTGAAATATCCAAAACGGCTATAACATGGGAAACGAGAATTCCTACTTTTAAAGAACTCTTATATAATCTTTTTCTCTTCTGAGGCTCGAAAGGCCACACTTTGTTATGAATTCTCGTACAAGTTTTCCTTTTTGATTTGTTTTCAAGGTTAAGTTACAAGTTACTCTCATGATATAATTGATGGTAACTAAACTATATTCAACAAAATGTATGTATGTGTGTGTGTTTTTTAAATAATGAGATCCATTAATATTTTGCTTACCTCACATTTATTCATCTCTAAATATAGGAATATGTTGGTATATATTGGTGCTTAAAATAGGTGTACGGTGTCAAGTAAATATTGGTATATTTAAGATGCTAGAATGAATGGTGGTCGTAAATTCAAGCTGCTTACTGAAGCTGTGTGTTCTTAAGACGTTGGATTAGCAAGTATGACACATTTCAATGAAAAGGTGTTTCAGAATGTACAATCACTTATATTTTACTGTGGTTTGTAATTTTTTTTGTAAATATTTCTTGAAATATGTGCGAAACTGTAGGCAAAAAAGACTGTGCATGTAGGGTATATTCAGAATTTACAAATTTCGTTAAGAAATCGGTATCTTTTATTCACGATAAAATTATTTTATCTTGGAAAAAAAAAAAAAAAATGATGCTCGCGCGAGTGGTACCAAGCCGAGAAAAAAGAAAGGAAAATGTTTTTTGCATTTTTGAAGGATAGCAAGTCAACCAAAGAAATATATGTTGAGCTACGACAAGTTACTGCTCAAAATAATAAAGAATAATTAACTCTGATTCTTCAGTTATGTGTAATAAAGTCATTGAATTACTCCAAAATAAACCATCAGTTCAATACACTCAAATAAATTATAATACAATGTGCGGCCATTAATTTCCAGGAATGATCCAATAACTCCAGAAAATATTACATGAAATACATACCCATTTAATATGTTTCGAAGTAACTCCCACCTGCCGCAATGCACTTCTGTGCTCGGCTGTATAAGGTTCGGAAACAACTTTTAAAGTCCTCTTTCGGAACGCTCTTTAACGTGGACGTCACCGTTTTCTTGATGGCTTCCTCAAATCTTGTACTCTTCAGCAAATCTTTCAGTTTTGGAAACAAGAAAAAGTCTGCCAGTGTTAAGTTCGGAGAGTATGGAGGATGCTGCATCTCCACGACCTCATCCTGGACCAATTTGCAAAGGGAACAAGATTTGAGGATGTCGAAGCCATCAAGAAAACGGTGACGTCCACATTAAAGAGCATTCCGAAAGAGGACTTTAAAAGTTGTTTCCGAAACTTATACAGCCGAGCACAGAAGTGCATTACGGCAATTGGGAGTTACTTCGAAACATATTAAATGGGTATTTATTTCATGTAATATTTTCTGGAGTTATTAGATCAGTCCTGGAAATTAATGGCCGCACCTTGTATGTTTGAATTCTTCATAATCTGTGAATGGTGGATGATCCAGTTAGTTTAGGGTAGTCTGCAGTTTTATCCCAAATATCATTTAGCTAGAGATATAATGTAGAAATATAATATTGTCTATATGAAAAGTCTATATCTTTATAACACAGTTATCTGTAGTTCGAAAACATCGGTTCGCGGTAATGGAATGTCAATACCAGATTTCCTCTCATGATTGGGATGATCCAGAGTTGAGTACCCTGCCTTCAAAGTTCCGAGTCACGATGATCGGTTCCCGCTTTCACGCAGCGGTTGTCACAAGTTTACTAACAACACATTGAGAATCAGGAATTCAACCTCATAGCTGTCACTCATCCTCCATTCTTCCAACGTCTTTCTTGATCCACCATTTTTACTCTCCCAATCAAGCTGTGGGATTTCATGATCATCATCACATTTGATTACATGTGTTCTCCTTACTCAATTGTTTTGCTGGCAGTGTTTGTGATGAAAAATATTAAATAAGATTTCTAGCTCAGGAGGTACTGGGAAAAGTGCTAGAGAGTACCTCTTTACAGGAATGTGGTTAATACTGTATGCAACCCATGGATGAACCATATGTTGTGCAGTTTGCTTCAGATTTCAAGGCTGTACTTTTTTTAAAACACTGATTCTTAACTGTTATGACACTTCAGATTAAGATTTAATTCTTTCTAACGTTTGTCATAATAGCCGTGGTCTGAAACAGTAAGGATGGGACTTTTTATTGTCTCATTACGTTGTGATTGCAATATGCTACTCTTTCTATGTTCAAACACTTTATTGGTAAGATCATGGAATCTGTTACAAAGTTATCTTCATTTTTAAACCCCTATTGTAAGCATTAAGGTGATGCTGATATCACTTTGAGAGAATAGCACTCCTACCTTTTACCAGTTCGCCAGAGTTTCCAATAAAACAAGCAATGCCTTGGAGACCTTGGATAGAGGAAGAAAATAAAAGGATTTTAATAACACCTTGGTGCGTATTTGAATTATCAAACCAAGTTTCTTAAAAGTTTTTTTCTTCTCTTAGATCTACACGATCCTATCTTGTGCATAGTGTTGATATGCCTATTGTATATTTTACGAAATCGGAAATCTAGAGAAGAGATCCATTTTTCATAAGCTCATTGGTGGAGCGTCTTCTTACTGCCCTACCGAGATTTTTATATAAAAATACTAGAAAATATTCCAAATAAACGCTGCTCCTTTACAACAACCTTCAAATAATTCTATCATACAACAGAAAACGACCATTGTACTTAGGGCTTGAATCCTAAGACCTTTTATTTGGACAAAAGAACTGACTGATCGTGCCAGGCTTTTTTCAACATTTTTCACGTCGCATAGGGGATCCGAGGAAACTTTCTTGGACTACTCTTTTGACAAAATTGAATTTTTGAATAGTAGAAATGAAACCTTTATATAGGGTGATTCACTCGAAAGAGGCCCCGAATATTCTGTAATAACTCTCGGTAGGATGAAGCAATCCAAACAAAAATCAACAAAAAAATTCGCTACATACCTTGACGTCTGTGTAATCGATTGCATTGCACGCGAAGTTGGAAATGATTTCAGTTTTCTGCTAGACACGTTTCGACGCGGTGCTCCATGTTCCTGAACGTATTACAGACCACAGATATCGGGGAGGGGGGAAGGGAATACCAATCATTTCACGTTGGATGTTTTCCTTCAAATCTTCCACAGTGTGAGGCTTGTTTCGGCAGACTTTTCCCAATGAATAAGACTGGTGGTGTCAGATCCGGCGACCGTGGTGGCTAAAGTCCCTATGAAATTACTCTGTTGCCGAAAAAGGACTCTTATTTCCCCCAAGCTCCTTGCTGGATGTGTGATATTGCTCCATTTTGCCGGAAGGAACCTTCTGTTAACCTTTAGCTTATGGAGCCCATTTTTTCGATTCCCTCTTTAGAACGGGAAATTTCCTACCCCCTTTGTAAAGACGGTCATTAAGTGGGTTATATATATATATATATATATATATATATATATATATATATATAAATAAGAATAAGATGAAAGAGAAAACCAGTAATAGCTCTAAAGCTACTTGAAGCCAGGAACATCCAACATGTAAAGAAAAGTATGAATAAGGTTTTTGACAGCATTTCTTCATCAGCGGTGTCAATACTGTCTAAAAACCAATGGATTGTTTCTGATGAGTATGATCTATTAAATAAACACACTCAGACACCGTACAATCCATTATTAACAGAAGAATTGAATAATAAATGAATTAAGTTTGAATAAAAGTACTTAACCAAAGAACACCAAGCCTGGCGCTAGTCAGAGTGGAAGTTAAGAACTTGTAACCGCAAGATGACTGACGTCATATAACTTGCAACCATTGAGGTAGTGGATAGTCAGTTACAGACTTACTTAGGTTACCATATTTAAAGACTATTATTCCTTTATTTATTTAGTTTTTATTATTGTTACTACTATGAGTTAATTATTTTTTATTTTTCTTATGATTTTTATTTTTGTTTTTAGTAGTTATTATTTTTATTTTAACCTATTGTTATGTTTAACTTATTAATGCAACAGAACAAACTATTCATTAAAACAAAAACAACCAATTATGTTTTTGGATAGACTTACTGGGTAATTATTACGAGTTAGCACAGCTTTCAAGTCTATAATATGCTTAATCCTATTGTCTTTAGAACATAGCCTATTTATACGAACTAACTGATTTACAATAATGTTATTAAAAACAGATTTATGTAAACAGGTTAGATAATTTTGAAATTTAACAATATTAAAATTATAGTCGGATCTTTTGTCGTATAAGTCATAAGTAAATTTATTGTTAGTACTTAATTTAATATTAATATCTAGAAAGTTTACATTAATATTATCATGGCTACTTTTAATTAGTTCCAAATTAGGAGGGTAAAAATTTAAGTCTATAGGGTTATTACTTTTATTTATTACTATTATATCATCTATATATCTAAATATATTGTAATTGCTATTTTCTATATTATTAATTTCAAAATAATATAAGTATAAATTAGCTAGCATACTTGAAGCATTACCACCTTGTGGTACTCCTTTGGACTGTAAGTATATTCTATTATTATGAACTATGTAATTATGTTTAGTTACTAATTCTAGGAGCCTATTGAAACGAGTTAGTTTAATTTCGTTATATATATATATTCATTCATTCTTGGGCCCGTATTCTTGGGATACATTCTCAGTGGCGCACCCAGGATTTTTTCTTGGGGGGGGGGGGGCGAGATGAATGGATAAAAATATTTATAATGCATGGGAGGGGGCCGAGATGAACAAATAAAAATATTTATAATGCAAAATCAATATTTCTACTTCTTTGGGGGGGGGGGGGCAGGGCCACTGTACATGCTATCCCACCCCATAAGGAAAAGGTCAACTCATAATCATCCAGCTGATTCACTAGCTGTTAAAAAATGTCCAGGTACACATAGGTTTCAAAGAAATTGGGGTCTATGACGCGCAACCGATACATCGCGCACCACACGTGCACTATTTGATCACGGAGCGGTTTTTGGTGAGTGGCAAAGGGAATTTCAGCGATTTTTTTGCGAGTTACTATAACCCGACGAACGGAACCACGCCTGATCTAAAAACCAAGTGATGTGATGTGCCATCTACTGAGGAGCACATTGTGCGTTATTTCGTTCAGATGCTACGTCCGAACGAGAGTTATTACAGATTTTTCGGGGCCTCTGCCGACTGAATCACCTTATAGAACACAGCTGAAAATTGTAACTTTAGTTTTTTATACTTTAGATCTGGAAACGGTTCCCTTAGAATTTTATTTTTATCGGCATTTATTTTAAGCTGGTCTCGAACATTTAGTAATGCTTGAAAATTAAATTAGGGATTTACGAATCTACTAATTGGAAGGGGAAAGGGGGGGAGTGAATTCTATTCCGATATTTATTATAAAACAGTTAATGATTAATGAAAGGGATCCGTATAAGGGATGTCTCGCGTGGTGAAATGGTATCAGACTCATTGACTTTTTCAATACGCACACAGTTGGAGATCTCGGTGGACAAACAGCAAATGTTGAAGAAATGATATAACACATGGTCGAAGGTTTGAAACATGTAAAAGAGCGGCCTCCATAAATACATTATAGAAAGAGATGGGAAAACAACTATCACAGCCTAATAAGCTGAATTTTTAATGCTCTTCGGGAAAAGTCTTTAAAGATTGTTATCTTCATTTCAACGAGTAGCATATTTGAGAGAAAAATTAATATAATTGGCATCTGATAGCATGCTGAGGTTAGCATTGCTATCCCTTAGGATAGACTAATTTCAAAGAAGTTGGGGAGATGCAAAACTAAGATCTCAAGAAAAGAAAAAGGCTCAGATTTCGGGTTTATTGTCATCAGACGATTTGCGTGAACTATCTAACCAGTGGATGTTTTCTCTTAACTCAAATATACAACTTCATCTTGAAGTAAATCTAATAATATCAGTTTCAAGTTCGTTCCAACGTGGCTGACGATTTGACTGATGGTCAAGTGTCGCATTAATTTGAAAGAGTAGGAAATTTGTTCCAATATTTTTGGTAATAAAGAAAGCCGAAGGTGAAATGGATTTCAGTTTCTGAGGAATTTTATACAGTGGAACCCCGATCGATCGTTCCCAAAATCATCGTCTTCCCGTATGTGTCGTTTATGTCATCCAGTCCGAATGATAGTATTTCTTTGTTATGTTCTCGCAATCATAGGGTTCCTGCATGTATTGTTCAGTGCAATCAGTCCCTTGAAAAACGATAGATCGAGGTACCATTATACATATACACACACATTAAATCGTGTTTCCTTTATCGTGTAACGACGCCTAACACCTTCACACGTGGAATTCCAAGAAAAGTCTAACCAGAGCGTGGTTTAAGCACATCATTGAGAGCAAGGCCGACTGTTGCCTGTCAACGCAAAGAGCCAGACGCGGTGTGGCGTGCTGATTATCTTCGCCTGTGGAAATTCTGAGAAAGACCAACCAGAGAGTAACATAATGGATTCAATGCTACCATTGTCGAGGGCAGTTACGTTATCGCCCACCAACATAATAGGGCAGACGTTAACAATGTCGCGCAAGACAGAGGATTAGAGACAAAGAGCAGTTGCCGTCAAGTGGTGTCTCGTTGTCTGTAAATGAAACTACATAAAGCAAGAAGGCGTTATCCAGGCCTTCAACCGAAAACCCACAAAGATATATATATATAGTCATCGAACGCCGGTGGAGTCAGTTAGTGATTTGTCAGTGATCCAGTGATTGAGATATGCAACCAGTTTGTTAGTCACAGTAGAGCGTGCCGAGTCGCTGAAACTTTCCTCATCGAATCCACGTGCCCACGAATTTAATATGTTTTATTTTGTGCAAATATAATTATCCTGTATTTAATCGAGAATGCAATTCATCATCATTATATTTGGCACGACAGCCCATGGTGGACCAAGGCCTTCTGTTGAAGATTCCTCCTGGACAACCTATTTCTAGACCTGGTCTGCCAGTTCCTCACTCCAATCACTCTAAAATCTGATTCAACAGAGTCGAGACATCTTAGTTTCGGCCTTCCTCTTTTCCGACTAGTAAAGGGCCTTGCAACAAGAATCTTCTTTACTGGATTTTTTTTTTTCATCCATTCTAGCAATGTGAGAGGCCCAGTTCATTCTTTTAATTTTAAAACTTTTAATAATATCGGGCTCTTTAAAAAATCTATAGATTTCTTAATTAAAACGTCTCCGCCATAGGCTATTTTCTTTGACATCACCAAGGATACTTCTGAGAACCTTTCTCTCAAAAACTGCAATTCTGTATTCTCCATTTTTTTTAATTAAAGACCAAGTTACCAAACCATACATTCGGACCGGCCTAGTGATAGTTTTATAGATAAGAAATTTTGTTTTTCTAGAGAGAAACTGAGACTTCAATAAAGACCGAAGTCCAAAGAAGGTTTTGTTGGCCAGTGAAATATGATTTTGGACTTCAGAAATGATATCGTTTATTGCATTAACAAAAGATCCAAGGTAATTAAAACCAGGAACAGTTTCAAATTCATGAGGGCCAATTTTCAAATGATTGGTTGTATCACCAGATGGTGTTTTCTATACAGGCCGAGAATGCAATTAAAGCATGTAAATACAAACAAGGCTGACAGTCTTTATTTAAGGCCAAGTCCTTACAATCGAGATGCAAAAATAAATAACATTTCAGCAAAGCACTATCATTTCTGTCAGAATAAAGTTAGATAATAAGTACTTTAATTATTTATTTTTCTCAAATTAAGTCATCCAACCCGATACTATCAACGAATTTCTGAATACTTGAGCAACCCCTTTAGTCCTTTCCCTGGAACGCCGCGTGCAAGCTAATGGCTCCGCATCCGGCGTCCGGAAATGGTCTGCAAGTCACGTGATCGCGGTAGTCCGGTCGACCTCATCTTCAGTGTCGAAGAGCGAGAAAGACAAACGAAAGAGATACGCCCTGGCCAGGTTCTCACGAACGGGGGCTCCTCTTCGAATATAAATGCTTTTGTTTGAGATGCTTTTCCTAAACGGTGGTCGGAAACGAGTCGAGAATCACTACGTATTTCTTATCATTGGAGATTTGGTTACACGGGCACATTTTATTTTGTGGTTGATGAATATACACCTTTTCTCGACTTTCACGAGACTTTCCTAACCTTGGTCATTGAGGGGGCCCAATTGCAGAATTTATGGCCGGGTCCTTCAAAATAATAATATAGTACATAGATTCTTAAATTGTGGTCTTCGAACCCCTGGGGGTTCACGTAGCCATTACCGGGGGTCTGCGAAACAATTTTGACATTGACAATCTATACTTGAACAAGACATTCTCGAGGAATTATCATGCGATACGGCTTTGAAACTACAATTCAACAAAAATGAACTCACAAACTTTTGGTTATTTCTCAGATCTGATTACCCTGCACTTTCAAATGAAGCCCTCCAACATTTGATTTCGTTCTACACAACACATTTATGTATACAGGCTTTTTCGGTACTGTTATATAGATGAAATCAAAATATAGAAACAAACTCAATGTAGAAGCGGACATCAGAATATAACTTTCCAACATAGAGCTTGACATTGCGGTTCTGGTTTCAAGAGAACCACTGTACCCATCTCATTAAGTAAAAATCATTTACAGAAAACATATTATAATAAGATAGATCTATATTTTAACTAATATTTGACCAAGAAATGTTTGAGTTTAATGTATTATGATTTGTAACTTTTAAAATTCTTTTTTACTACTGTTTTTATTCATTTTATGCTTTTCATTCTATGTCCTAATAAAAATAAATGTTCATCTCTATAAATGCGGAAGACCATTTATTAAAATAACCAGCGGTACATTTTTACCAATATTTATTATAACGTAGTGCCTATGATATTATTGAGCCAGAAATTAA